>CM055274.1:96053140-96565731 GCA_029237695.1 Conchocele bisecta
TACATATGTCGACTGACATCAGAAAATTATCTCAAACCAAGTTAACCCGAAGTCAACTTTTATGTCTATGTTTGTTAAGGGTAGCCTATAGACACGTTTGATAAACATTGATGAGTTATTGTTGTCGTTTCCCTCCTACATTGAACATGTGACCTTGGGTGACCTTGAGAAGTTGGGTCAAGATCGGTTAGCGTTTTTCCCCCGATTTAGTCCTAATAAAGCTAACAGGGTTTTTTTAAATTCGCAAAATCGTATGTGTCTACGGTTCAATTTTGTTGCAAACTGTTGACCTTATCTGGAATACTAAGGCGCATAGTTCGTCCAAATTTGGTGGGAATCGGTCCATAAACAAGCATATAATTATGTATTCAAATTTGAAAGTCCCTCAGCCGAAAGTCCCTGAATCGTGTTTTTTTAGTCGAAAGTGAGGGGGGCGTAAAACTCCGGCACCGGCCCAATAACGCGGTTAGCGTTCCGTTCTTTAGTGCAAAGTGTAGTGGAAAGAAATCCCTGCGAAACTGTCGAGGCGCCCTCTCAAATTTCGAGCTAGAAAAAAAAAAAAAATTACTTCGAAAATGGGGAAAAAAAATGTTGGTCGGTTTTAGCCCTAGGGGTGGTGTCTTTTTCAAATCGTCTATCATATTGCAGGGTTCCCGTGGAGGGTTAGAGCTGATCTTTTGACACACCCTCCGCCGTCACTATGCGTACTAATAGGCCTAATGGCGTAGTCATAGATAGTTCCAGTGCGAGATATATATAGTGTACGTCATGGACTATATCGGAAACGGCTAACACACTGTCCGTGTTTTTGGCGTTTTATGGTCATTTTCATTCTACCATATCTCATTGAATCCTAGTCCGATTTGTACGAAATTTGCACCTATATACAGTGTAGATGTTCATCTTAAAGGAACTGGAATTGGATTGTGTGAGTTCGACGTTCTTCAACATTTTTGACGACTTTGAAAATGGTGAATATTATATTTGTAAACAAATATCTCAACTTTTATGTTTCGATACTAATAACTTTTTTATGAATAATATTGCACTATAAACGAAATGCGGTAATGAAAGCACTCGTTATTCTGAACTACTATGTAAATATGGAGGTCTATATCCCCATATTTGACAAAGTTATTAAGGTGGGTTTGTGGACCACAGCTTCACTTTTCAGGGACTTGAAAAGTACCAAATTTGGAAAGGTCATAAGTCCACTTCTACACATACTACATTAATGAAACAGCTATGTACGTACTCGGAATTGATAGTTGAAACTGATGGTCTATGCACCACACTCCTCCCCTCTTTGAAAAAATATATTTATTTTCACCAAAGTTGGCCTATTTTGACAGATTATACTGTGTAAGGCCCTTTACTTATAGTATCATGTCATATACCATACTATAGAGTACCCTATTATCTATAGGTCCACGCAGTTACAGGTCTGTATCTCGTCTGTATCATAAGATACAGAGGTCCAAACATGGTCACAAACGGGGACTTTATAAAAAAACATAAAAAAAATTGCTAACAAAGTCCCTCATTCAAACCATTGGTGTTTAGCGCATGTGCAAGCCACCGTTATAAAACTTATATGTGCGTACTCAGAATTGATGTCGCATCTGCATAGGCTATCTAACTCACTCCTACCTCACTTTTAAAAAAAAAAATATTAGGGTTCAAAATATACAATAGTTGGTCACGTGACACCCCCCTATTTAGTCCCATAACCCATATTTGCACACGGCTCCACATAGAAGGTCCAATTGTGAACATATGCTCCATTTTTGAACTCGCTATCTCGTTTAGACTACGAGATATTAAGTTCGAAAAAAGGTCCCAAACTCCTAATTAACCTAGGGTTACGACCGGTTTTAGTACCATTTTCAAAGCGTTGCTATTTCGCGCATGCGCATTGCACATATATAAAACTTACATGTACGTACTCAGCATAGATGGCGCTTTACCATAGGCTATATAACACCCTCCTAGCATACTTGTAAAAAAATATTATTAAGGTTGAATATACACCATAGTTGGTCACGTGGCACCATCCGCATTTAGTCGCCTACTTAAATTTTGCACACGGTACTGCATACAGTGTTCAATTCTAAAGAAGTGCCCCAAATTTGAGCTAAGTATCTCAATTATAACACGAGATATTAAGTTCGAAATAAGGTAATATAAACTAACTTAACCTATATAGGGCCTGTATATGGACTAAGTTCGATCCCCGGTCTGGGCACTTTCAGACGTACCACAGTGACACAACCGGTACGAAAATGTTCAAGACAGATAGCTCTACATGATAGGCTATCTAACAACCTCCTACCTTACTTGTAAAAAAATAATATTATGGTTCAAAATACACCATAGTTGGTCACGTGGCACCATCCGCATTTAGTCTCAGACTTCAATTGTGCACACGGCACTGCCTACAAGGTTCAATTATAAAGAAGTTCACCATATTTGAGCGTAATATCTCTATTAGAACATGAGATATTAAATTCGAAATAAGGTAATAAAAACTAAATTAACCTATATAGGGCCTGTATATGAACTAAGTTCGATCCCCGGTCTGGGCACTCTGAGGCGTACCGACTTCAATTTGACACATGGCACTGCCTACACTGTTCAATATTAAAGAAGTGCACCACATTTGAGCTTAATATCTCAATTAGAACACGAGATATTAAGTTCGAAATAAGGTAATAAAAACTAACTTAACCTATATATGGCCTGTATAGGAACTAAGTTCGATCCCCGGTCTGGGCACTTTCAGACGTACCACACTGACACAACTGGTACCAAAATGTTCAAGACAGTTAGTTCTACATGATAGGCTATCTAACAACCTCCTACCTTACTTGAAAAAAAATAATGTTAGGGTTCAAAATACACCATAGTTGGTCACGTGGCACCATCCGCATTTAGTCTCCGACTTCAATTTGGCACGCGGCACTGCCTACATGGTTCAATTATAAAGAAGTTCACCACATTTGAGCTTAATATCTCTATTAGAACATGAGATATTAAATTCGAAATAAGGTAATAAAAACTAACTTAACCTATATAGGGCCTGTACAGGGACTAAGTTCGATCCCCGGTCTGGGCACTCCGAGGCGTACCATAGTAACTGGTACCAAAATGTTCAGGACATATATATCTATATGATAGGATATCTAACAACCTCCTGCCTTACTTGTAAAAAAATAATATTAGGGTTCAAAATACACCATAGTTGGTCACGTGGCACCATCCGCATTTAGTCTCCGACTTCAATTTGGCACGCGGCACTGCCTACATTGTTCAATTATAAAGAAGTTCACCACATTTGAGCTTAATATCTCTATTAGAACATGAAATATTAAATTCGAAATAAGGTAATAAAAACTAACTTAACCTGAAAAGAAATCCTTAATCCCCCTTCTTCCACACACGGAGAAGGGGAAAAAAAAGGAAATAAAAGGTGCAATGTTATTTTGAATGTCGGTTTTTCTGTATTAGTTGGCGTGATATGAGTCTACTGAATAGCCACATCATGTACACATATCCTAGGTACGCATGCTGTCCGTTTTAGAGACGTTCCATTGTACCGTTGCGACGAAAGCAACGCAATGCAGCATCTATTATGATTACAACAACGGATATAGATCGGAAACATGATTTTAAAGGAGATTGCTAATGAAATCAAGAGATACCCTGAAAAGAAATCCTTAATCCCCCTTCTTCCACACACTGCACTGCCTACAATGTTCAAATATGAAGAAATGAACCACATTTGAGCTTAATATCTCAAATAGAAATGATACATTATAATACCTCATAAGTGATACATATGTTAAAGTTTCTAAGTCATAAGGTACTATATTGAATACACTATTCTATGCTTACCTATAGCTCGATTCCTACCAAATGTGGATGAACTATGCGTGTTAGTATTCCCGAGGGGTTGGGTTATAGACCCAACCCCCTAACCGTAACCCTAACCCAATGTGGACTTAAAAATCGTTTAAAACGTCCTAGAGCCACGAGGAATAGAGGTATTTGGGGTTCGACATGATCCCTGGACCATTTAGAAGACCCCTGGTGATCCCTGGGGGTCTAGTTAGACCAAAAACCCCGATACCAAGAAAACCCCCATCAACCCTATATATACCAATTTACATCTCAAAATTATCTCAGCCCTAGTTAACCCTAAGTCAACTTTTTGGTCTGTAATAGTTAAGGATCACCCATAGACGCGTTGAATAAACATTGATGAGTTATTCATATAACTGTATTCATTTCCCTTCTACGTTGACAACTTGACCTTGGGTGACCTTGCAAACTTTGGTAAAAATCTGTTAGCGTTTTTTCCCCGAAATAGTCCCGGAAAAGCTAACAGGGATTGTGTTCCAAAAGCAATATCTCACGCGTTTAACTTCCGATTGGGCTGCAAATTGTAGACAATGTAGAGATTACTGAGCCGCAGGGCTACGGGGTGAATTTGGTGCCAATCCCTCTACAAACAAGCCCACAATAGTGTTTTGAAATTCAAAGTCCCTGACAAAATCACCCTCCGAAGAGTCCCGCAAATTATTTTTTTCGTTCGAACAGGGGGGGCGTAAAAGTCCGATACCCATTTCCCTTCTACGTTGAAAACTTGACCTTGGGTGACCTTGCAAACTTTGGTAAAAATCTGTTAGCGATTTTCCCCCGAAATAGTCCCGGAAAAGCTAACAGGGATTGTGTTCCAAAAGCAATATCTCACGCGTTTAACTTCCGATTGGGCTGCAAATTGTAGACAATGTAGAGATTACTGAGCCGCAGGGCTACGGGGTGAATTTGGTGCCAATCCCTCTACAAACAAGCCCACAATAGTGTTTTGAAATTCAAAGTCCCTAACAAAATCACCCTCCGAAGAGTCCCGCATTATTTTTTTCGTTCGAACAGGGGGGGCGTAAAAGTCCGGTACCCATTTCCCTTCTACGTTGACAACTTGACCTTGGGTGACCTTGCAAACTTTGGTAAAAATCTGTTAGCGTTTTTCCCCCGAAATAGTCCCGGAAAAGCTAACAGGGATTGTGTTCCAAAAGCAATATCTCACGCGTTTAACTTCCGATTGGGCTGCAAATTGTAGACAATGTAGAGATTACTGAGCCGCAGGGCTACGGGGTGAATTTGGTGCCAATCCCTCTACAAACAAGCCCACAATAGTGTTTTGAAATTCAAAGTCCCTGACAAAATCACCCTCCGAAGAGTCCCGCAAATTATTTTTTTCGTTCGAACAGGGGGGGCGTAAAAGTCCGGTACCCATTTCCCTTCTACGTTGACAACTTGACCTTGGGTGACCTTGCAAACTTTTGGTAAAATCTGTTAGCGTTTTTCCCCCGAAATAGTCCCGGAAAAGCTAACAGGGATTGTGTTCCAAAAGCAATATCTCACGCGTTTAACTTCCGATTGGGCTGCAAATTGTAGACAATGTAGAGATTACTGAGCCGCAGGGCTACGGGGTGAATTTGGTGCCAATCCCTCTACAAACAAGCCCACAATAGTGTTTTGAAATTCAAAGTCCCTAACAAAATCACCCTCCGAAGAGTCCCGCAAATTATTTTTTTCGTTCGAACAGGGGGCGTAAAAGTCCGGTACCCATTTCCCTTCTACGTTGACAACTTGACCTTGGGTGACCTTGCAAACTTTGGTAAAAATCTGTTAGCGTTTTTCCCCCGAAATAGTCCCGGAAAAGCTAACAGGGATTGTGTTCCAAAAGCAATATCTCACGCGTTTAACTTCCGATTGGGCTGCAAATTGTAGACAATGTAGAGATTACTGAGCCGCATGGCTACGGGGTGAATTTGGTGCCAATCCCTCTACAAACAAGCCCACAATAGTGTTTTGAATTTCAAAGTCCCTGACAAAATCACCCTCCGAAGAGTCCCGCAAATTATTTTTTTCATTCGAACAGGGGGGGCGTAAAAGTCCGGTACCCATTTCCCTTCTACGTTGACAACTTGACCTTGGGTGACCTTGCAAACTTTGGTAAAAATCTGTTAGCGTTTTTCCCCCGAAATAGTCCCGGAAAAGCTAACAGGGATTGTGTTCCAAAAGCAATATCTCACGCGTTTAACTTCCGATTGGGCTGCAAATTGTAGACAATGTAGAGATTACTGAGCCGCAGGGCTACGGGGTGAATTTGGTGCCAATCCCTCTACAAACAAGCCCACAATAGTGTTTTGAAATTCAAAGTCCCTAACAAAATCACCCTCCGAAGAGTCCCGCAAATTATTTTTTTCGTTCGAACAGGGGGGGCGTAAAAGTCCGGTACCCATTTCCCTTCTAACGTTGACAACTTGACTTGGGTGACCTTGCAAACTTTGGTAAAAATCTGTTAGCGTTTTTCCCCCGAAATAGTCCCGGAAAAGCTAACAGGGATTGTGTTCCAAAAGCAATATCTCACGCGTTTAACTCCGATTGCTGCAAATTGTAGACAATGTAGAGATTACTGAGCCGCAGGGCTACGGGGTGAATTTGGTGCCAATCCCTCTACAAACAAGCCCACAATAGTGTTTTGAAATTCAAAGTCCCTGACAAAATCACCCTCCGAAGAGTCCCGCAAATTATTTTTTTCGTTCGAACAGGGGGGGCGTAAAAGTCCGGTACCCATTTCCCTTCTACGTTGACAACTTGACCTTGGGTGACCTTGCAAACTTTGGTAAAAATCTGTTAGCGTTTTTCCCCCGAAATAGTCCCGGAAAAGCTAACAGGGATTGTGTTCCAAAAGCAATATCTCACGCGTTTAACTTCCGATTGGGCTGCAAATTGTAGACAATGTAGAGATTACTGAGCCGCAGGGCTACGGGGTGAATTTGGTGCCAATCCCTCTACAAAAAAGCCCACAATAGTGTTTTGAAATTCAAAGTCCCTGACAAAATCACCCTCCGAAGAGTCCCGCAAATTATTTTTTTCGTTCGAACAGGGGGGGCGTAAAAGTCCGGTACCGCCCCAATAACGGGGCTAGCGTTCCGTTCTTTAGTGCAAAATGTAGTGGAAAGAAATCCCTGCGAGACGTTCGTGGCGCCCTCTCAAATTTCGAGTTAGAAAACAAAAAAAAAATACTTTGAAAATGGGGTAAAAAAGTGTAAAAAATTTTGGTCGCAAAAGAGGGGTCCTTTTCAAAACGTCTATCATATTGCAGGGTTCCCTTGGATATATAGCGCTGATCTTTGGACACACCCTGCCCCGTTACCATGGCTACTAATAGGTGTAATGGCGAGGTCATAGGCAGTTCCAAAGCGACATATATATAGTTAACGTCACGGACTAATTCGGATTTCGCTAACACACTGTCCGTTTTTTTGTCGTTTTATGGTCATTTTCATTCTACCATATCTCATTGAATCCGAGTCCGATTTGTACGAAATTTGAACCTATATACAAGGGATATGTCTTTCTTAAAGGAACTTTAATTGGCTTATGCGATTTCGACGTTCTTCAACATTTTTGAGGACTTTGAAAATGGCGAATTTTCACTTTTTAAAAAAATATCGCAACATTTAGGTTTCGGTTCTGATAACTTTTTTATGCCTAAACTGGCACTATAAACGACATGCGGTAACGAAAGCACTCGTTATTGGCAACTACTATGGAAATATGTAGGTCTATATCTCTATACTTGACAAAGTTATTAAGGTCCGTTTCCGTCCTAAATACAAAATTTCAAAAGATCATAAGTCAACTTCTACACGTTCTACATTAATGATACGACTATGTACGTGCTCAGAATCATTAGAACTAACGTCTGTTCTATGTACTACACTCCTCCCCTCATTGTAAAAATATTTTTTTCCCACCAAAGTTGACCTACATTTACAGCTTCTACTGTATAAGCCCCCTTTACGTATAGGGTCATGTAATATAAGGAACGATAGCAACTCTTATTATCTATAAGTCCTCGCAATTACAGCTCTGTATCTCGTCTGTATCATAAGATATAGGGGTCCAAACATGGTCACCAACAGGCACTTTAGAGGAAAAAAAAAGTTAAAGTCCCTCATTACAAAAATTGGGGTTCAGCGCATGCGCAAGCCACCGTCATGAAACTTATATGTGAGTATTCAGAATAGATGTCGCTTCACAATAGGCTATCTATCTCACTCCTATCTCGCTGTAAAAAAAAAATCTGATGTTAAAAATATACAATAGTTGGTCACGTGACACCACCCGCATTTAGTCCAACAACCCATATTTGAACACGGCGTTACCTAGAACGTTCAATTATGAACATATCCTGAATATTTCAAGTCGCTATCTCGTCAACTCTACGAGATATTCAGTTCGACAAAACGTCCCGAAACCCTAATTAACCCTAACTGAAATGGGGTTTAGGTACCAAGTTCGAGACCCTGGCTGAGCACTCCAGGCCGTACCACAGTAACGAAACTTGTACCAAAATGTTCAGAATAGACAGCCCTACATGATACATTATCTAAAGGACTGGTATCTCAGTAGCTGATGAAAAAAATTAACGTTGAATATACACTATTTTGGGTCACGTGACACCCCCTATTTAGTCCACCAAACCGAGATTTGCACACGGCGATATCTATCAACGTTCAATATGAACGTATCTTGAATATTTCAAGTCGCTATCTCGTCAACCCTACGAGATATTAAGTTCGAAAAAATGTCCCAAAACACGTTATTGTACCAAGTTCGGGCCGCTGGCTAATCACTCCAGGGCTTCCCACAGTAACGAAACTAGTACCAAAATGTTCAGAATACACAGCCCTACACGATACACTATCTAACGGACTCCTATCTAAGTAGCTTATCAATAACAAAAAATACGCTCTGACCCTACTGAAATCAGGTTTTATGTACTAAGTTCTAGCCCCTGGCTGACCACTTTTGGGCGTACCACAGTAACGAATCTGATACCAAAATGTAGGCAGTACTGAACCGCAGGGCTCCTCCAAATTTGGTGGGAATCCGTCTATAAACAAGCCCACAATAGTATTTTGAAAATGACAATATTTCACACAAACCCCTGACCAAAGTCCCCCAGATTTTTCTAAGTTATTTAGGGTACATGTACCAAGTTCGAACCCATGCCAGAGTACTCATAGGAGTACCACAGGAACGAAACTAGTACCAAACTGTTCAGAATAGACATCCCTACACGATACACTATCTAACTGACTCCTAAACGTTATATTAAGCTGGAAAAAAAGGTAACCCCTGCCAAAGTCCCTGAGATTTTTTTATTTTTTTTTAGGGTATATGTACCAAGTATATGAGCACTAATATACATACCACAGTAACGAAACTAGTACCAAAATGTTCAGGATAGAAAACCCTACCCGATACACTATCGAAATGACTCCTATATCAGTAGATAATCAATATAAATTAGCATTGAAAATACAATATTTTGTATTTTGGGTCACGTGACACCACCCCCATTTAGTCGCCCAACCCAAAGGTACATACGGCACTATATAGAACGTTCAATTATGAACATATCCTGAAGATTTCAAGTCGCTATCTCGTCAAAATTACGAGATATTAAGTTCGAAAAAAGGGTATATGTAAAAAGTTCCATCCCCTCGATAAGCACTTCGGTGGGTTAAGGGTAAGGTAGGGTAAGGTAGAGTGAGGGGTTAGGGTAAGGGGTGGGGTGGTAAGGTAGGTAGGTGGGCAAGGTGGGTTAAGGTATTTAAGGGGTAAGGGTAAGGTAGGGGTAATGTAAGAGGGTAAGGGAGGTTAGTGTGAGTTGGGGTAAGGTATGGTAAGGTAGGATAAGGTGGGTTAAGGTAGGTAAGGGGTCAGGGTAAGGTAGGTAGGGGGTCAGGGTAAGGTATGGTAAGGTAGGATAAAGTGGATATCGTGTCAGGGTAAGGTAGAGTAAAGTGAATAAGGGTCAGGGTAAGGTAGGGTATGGTATGATAACGCGTACAAACTCTATATTTAGTAACAACCCTTACTTTTGCTAACCCTGATCAACATGTACGTATGGAGCCTTCGGCTATATGAATGTATATACGGATATATTTTATAGCATCACAGCGACATGTGACAAATAATATGCAGTGCACTACATCACCATATAGTCAGCGTAATATATGAACAAGAAATTGTGTAAAACACAGAAATATTCCCCCGAAGTATACCAGCAAATCCATGCTTGAGAAACAGGAACAAAACTTTTCGACATTTCCACGCAAATTCACACGGACGGACAACCCTACAGACGTACGGACGAACGGAACCCCAGGAAAACAAACAATAAGCACCCCTTGCTATTGCATGGGTGGGGGGGAGGCATAATCACCATAATCTTCTCAATGTGATTATAGTTACTTACCTGCGTGTTCCTGCTTCTTTCCCGTCTTGGCACTATTACAAGCAAATGGCGATAAATGTGATTCAAGGGACACAACCTGCTAGCCACGTTCCCTATGTAACCCTTCCCTTGGTACTAAAACGTTTTTGGGGACCTTTTCTCGAAATTAATATCTCGTAGTGTTGTGGAGATAGCGACTCCAAATATTGAGGATATATTCATATTGAACGTTGGTAGGTAGCGCCGTGTGCAAATTTGGGTTCGGTCGACCAAATGGGGGGGGGGGGGTGTCACGTGACCGAAAATAGTGTATATTGAACTTTATTTTTTCTGATCAGCTACTGAGATAGGACTCCTTTAGATAGTGTATCGTGTAGGGCTGTCTATTGTGAACATTTTGGTGCAAGTTTCGTTACTGTAGTACGCCCCGGAGTGATTATGCAGGGGCTCGAACTTGGTACCTAAACCGCATGTTTGGGGACCTTCTTGCGAGCTTAATATCTCTTAGAGTTGACGAGATAGCAACTCGTAATTTTCAGGATATGTTCATATTGAACGTTGGTAGGTAGTGCCATGTGCAAATCTCGGTGTGGTGGACTAAATGGGGGGTGTCACGTGACCAAATATTGTCTATTGTTCACAACAAAATTTTTTTTTAAAGCGAGATAGCAGCGAGATAGATAGCCTATGCTGAAGACACATCCATTGTGAGTACTCATATACAAGTTTCATGACGGTGGCTTGCGCATGCGCCGATCCCCAATTTTTTTACTAAGGGACTTAAAGAAATAAAATTCGCTAAAGTACCTGTTGGTGACCATGTTTCGACCCCTATATTTTATGACAAAGACGAGATACAGAGCTGTAATTGCGAGGACTTATAGATAATAGGAGTCTGTATCGTACGGTATGTCACTTGACACTACAAGTAAAGGGGGCTTATAGAGTAGAAGCTGTAAAAGTAGGTAAACTTTGGTGGGAAAAACAATATTTTTACAATGAGGGGAGGAGTGTTGTACATAGTACGTACGTTAATTCCATCGATTCTGAGCACGTACATAGTCGTATAATTAATGTAGTACGTGTACAAGTTGACTTATGACCTTTTGAAAAGTGGGTTATTGTTTTTCTTCGGGACCGTACACCGCTGGTTGTGGAGTGCATTTTATGCCATGTTGAAGGCTCTGTGACCACCGCTGTACCCGTGCCGTAGTTTTCTATTGTTGTATTGTTACTGTTATGTTAGTCCTACTCATTGCCCCCCCTTAGGATTTATTCCTCTATTTTAGGGTAAGGTATTTGTACTTCAGCAGTGTGTAAACGGCGCATAGTAATTTAATTTGCGACATAATATTATGCCAATAACATCAAGTCGTATTTGACGTGTAATAAGCTGGCGTTCATGAGGAATACAGCGGATTATCAGCTACAACTGTTCTAACATGTAATTTTCCAGAATGGGATCCATATGGACAACTGTCTGAGAAAAACACAACCTATAGGCCAGTACTATAACGGGGGACATCGTGTTGGGAAAATGTTGCAAACCAGACAAGAGTACTCCTGAAATACATGACAGTAACATTCAGAATGTCAGTGTTTGCAGGCACGTACTTGCTGTTGAATGTGTTCTAATCATATCATATTGTTGCCGCCAATAGGATATACAATGCTGACCATGACTGGTCATTTCATGTTTAATATGATCAGTTACCAGACGGTTTCAGTGGCGGCTCCGACATAATTATACTTTGAAAGAGAAACAAGCAACATATATAAATATTTAGCATAAATATAAAACCTGCGGACTTTCATTTAATGTATTTGATCACCCTGCTTTTTACCAAATGACAACCTTCTGACTACGTTAATAATCAGACGTTTAAGATCATTACTAATTTACTTCAGGTACAACCAGTCATGATGAACAGTGTATAACATTTTGTCGGCAACACGTCTGTTACTTCACTCACTTCACCTATGTTGTACCTTGTGTAAAAATATACAATTCAATCCTAATAGAACAAAACGCTCGCGACAACAAACACATATTATAGATCAATTGTTATTCATTTATTCTGTTTGGTGTCTACGTTCAAGCGTTCAATTCTACGACAGAATGACTTGAAGCTACGGTCTGGCAAGCTTAATGCTATACATTCTCTTTTGTAAATATCATATTGGTCCTTCCGTCGGTAGTCTGAATATTTCTGAGCGATACTTCCTACAACTGACATCTCAGCTGGAGACCACTTACCAATGTAATTAGCAGGTAAGTGTCTCATTGGGACGAATTCAACCGCTGTCGTTTCACTTTCAGCACAATTCTCATCGATCACCATTGGAGGCTCCATGTCCACTGTTGTTGGCTCTAAGTCAATAGCACGCTCTTCCTTTTCGTCGACATCTGTTTCATCACTCATGCCGCGAGAGCACTTGTCTTCTTGCATCTTAAAGGGCAACGAATGATGAAGTCTCCACAGACGGAACTTGTTAAAGTGGTTCATGAGAAATTTGGACAATATCTCCAGCATTTGTAATTTCCGCTGATTGACGGGCATGACACTATCGAGCCTACTCAGACCATTATAGTCTACATACTTTCCACTCATTAATAACGCGACGCTAGTAACAAACGTTAATACTACAACAAGCTTTTCATCTGACATTTGAATGTCCTTCAGTTTCACAAGGGTTCGTTCAATCCAGGGCAGTACTCGATTCGCCAGAGTAGATCTGTGACACAACTTTCTGTTATCCATCTCGCGAACTACGAGTGGGGTCAAATGCATGGCTTTCGCTGACAAAGCCTCTTTACAACTAGCATTGGCGAGGTTTGTCAAAACCCAAAGCCCGTGATTCCACCTCCAACATATTCCTGGGTGGTTGCTACTGTCGTGCAAACGAATGGCTGGAAAATACATAAGATTTAAATCTTCTATACCATCCTCGATTGCTCTGCAAATATCCACTTTCTTCAGAGTCAACATCTTTAGGACAGACACAAACACCATTGGGTATTTCGCTTTCTTGGCACTAACCAAAAGATCTATAAGTTGCTTGACACCGCTGCCACCAACAACCCGATAATCCGATGGCTTACCGTTACGTGATTTCAAAGTGAGTAAAAAATCTGAGAAAGGACGAATCACTTTTCCAATTTCATGCAAGTCTTTTAATAGCAATAGCGCGATGCGTCTACCTAGAACTATGCTGCTTCCTCCGACCAAGTCGAATATTCCAAATACTTTCGCTATTTGGCGACACACACATTCACTACTGGAATATATACTGAGAGGTGGTGTTGTATACTCGTCCTCACAGCAGCTTGTACACTCTACCAAGCTCAGAAATCCAAGTGAATCAGTCTGACTTCGCGACGGATAATCGAAACCTGGCCCTAGGTTGATTGAATACTTTCTAGACTTTGAACAAAGTGGACGTCCCCAAAGTAATTTCTCGATTGCTAACTCATCTTGGTAGGCACTCCATACAGCATTACTCTCGCCTGTCCCGTTGAACCTATCAAATAGGTTGGCTAATTCTTTCACTAAATGTAAACCAATACTCCAAATGTGACCACAAAACTTTGGATGTCGGAAAGGAGCCAACAGTGGATACCGATGCAGAATGTCTCGAACCTTATCAATATCTATTAAGTCACATGCTTTCACAGTGTTGCACACATCTGCCAGACACACAACAAACTCCAGTCTACATTTGCACCTTTGAAGATTGGCAAAATTATTCTCAACTTCAGATATGTATGTTTTTGCATCTGTATCAACATGTGACCTGCTTCTATGTATACCAGTAGGAATGATAATAGCAGCTGAGACTGGATGCATTCGGCACTTTGGATAACGATGCGGTAAGTCGCCATACAACTGTATAAATCTCAGACCCTCTTGAAAACGACATACTGCCTTGAGGTCTGGATTAATATCCAGCATTCTCCCGTCTAAGTTCGACTGATAGTTTACACACTCTGAGAAAGAAAACGTTTTGCATACACTCCCCCGGGTACCAGCTAGCAACTTAACATCTTCCCGACACCAAAGCACATCCCACACTAGTCCATGCACATCTAAATCCGTTTTAGGATAAGATGCGCCTATTTCCAGTCCTACGTGGATGCTTAGGCAACGCACAGCTTGCATGTCTCGGATTGGCAATGTCATTTCTGTGTGACACTTATCACCGAACCTGAATGAGATCAAAATATGCCGAAAATCTGTGATCATCAAGTGGAGTTCATCTATTGATAGCTGTAGTTCCTGCAGCACTATGTCCTGGTCATTTGGGAGTATGAAAATGCGACTCAAGTCGTTCAAATTGTTTTTTAATAATGTGTTTTCAGCCATCCGCGGTACACGTATGGCCTTCAGTCGCATTTGCATTTGGCTTTTTACATTACATAACATTGTATGTGATAAAGTCCGTATTATCTCCTTGGTATACGGTCTTTTACATTTAAATTCTGGGATAAATCCCAACCAAGTTTCCCATCCATCGCTGTAGAACAACTGGCTAGCCACACAAACACGTAGTAAATCACGTGATACTTGGTTGTACAGCTTCAGGTTTACATGTTTCTTAATAACGGGATACACATACTTTAATGACACATTTGGCGGCGGAACGATTTGAACGTGACTGATTTTTTGACTGCTTCCTGTGATGGTATCCCACTCCACAACCACACCATCGATGTCTGGAAGATAATCGAGAATCAGGTCATCTTCCACATCGCTCACAGTGCTACCGCGAACAGGAATATAACTATCCCTGTGCAGGAAATCCTTGTAATTATTAAGTTCGTCAACAGCACTAACGAAGGTGAATCCATTTTCTATCGCAGCGTCCACAAACGGAACAGCAGAGCCGTCATCTGCAAATATAAAACATGATTGTTCATCGAAATAAAAAATATAATAATGTAAGTACTATTATCTTAGAAACATTCATCAGTTTATATTACACTTGGTGAATTAACATACTATTATAAGTATATTCAATTTAGCTTATCTTTTATTATTTAGAGGTAACTCGTCTTTTAATCAAATAGAATAGCAGATATATTTCATTCGTCCTTATTGCTCGTCATTTCGTTCATATTTCGTGTAATGTCCCATCTACACACGATGGCCGGGTAAGTGGGGGGTTGTGGGCCCACCCTAACCAGGTATAACCCCCCCCCACCCCCAGTGGGTTTTACTTCGCTGACCGTTCCCGGGGGGGGGGGGGGTAGCCTTGCTATCGTGTCTCCTTGTGACGTGTTTGTGTTTCTTCATTTCTACAACTAGGACCGTTGTTTTCGTAGTGATTCATTTTTTTAGGGATCTGTTTTGTGGTGCCTCTGTTGCATTTTGTGTTATTTTCTTAATTTTGTGTTTTTGTTCGAGACCGTACACCGCTGGTTATGGAGTGCATTTTTTGCCACGTTGAAGGCTCTGTGACCACCTCTCTACCCGTGCCGTAGTTTTCTATGGTTGTATTGTTGCCGTTATGTTAGTCCTGCTCATTGCCACCCTTAGGATGTATTACTCTATTTTAAATGTATTACATATATGCTACACGCAATGGAATAATGTACCAACATGGGATGGTTGACGTCAGCACAATCATTAATCACTGTTTACTATGGGGACAAGAAACAAGTTCCTACCGGAATCGTTGGCCTCTCCATAGGACATGTTTACTACTATCTCATAGGAATGACCGGAACACTACATACTTCTTTGACATCCGACGCAGTCGCAAAATTCCCAAGGTATGCATGCTGAAACATAAAATCAGGACATGACATTCTGGGTAACTCGGGGTAACTTCGGGAGAATACCAGGGTAACAGCGAAGTGGTTATGGTAACTTTGGAATCCTTAGGGTAATCATTGGTAATAGCCCTTGTCTAAATATAGTAACACAATTTACCCGTGTTTCCCTAAGTATACCACCAAATACATGCTGCAGAAAAAGGAACAAATCTTTTAGACATTTCGACGCAAATATACACGGACGGACAGCCGTGGGGGAAAATGTAGGTAATGGGTCAGGGTAAGGTCTGGTCAGGTAGGGTAAGGTACACAAGGGGTCAGGGTAAATTAGGGTAAGGTAGATAAGGGGTCATTGAAAAGGTAGGGTAAGGAAGAGTAAGGTAGGTAAGGGGTCAGGGTAAGGTGGGGTTAGGTAGGTCAGGTTGGTAAAGTAGGTAAGGGGTCAGGGTAACGTGGGGTTATGTATGGTAAGGTATGTACGGTGTTGGGGTCAGGTAGGGTAAGGTGGAGTAAGGTACGTAAGGGGTTGGGGTAAGGTAGGGTTAGGTAGAGTTAGGTAGGTAAGGGGTCAGGGCAAGGTATGAGTAAGGTAGGGTAAGGTAGGGGGGGGGGGGGTAACGTAACGTGTGGTAAGGCAGGTAAGGGGTCAGGGTAAGGTTGGGTAAGGGAGGTAAGGGAGGTAAGGGTCAGGGTAAGATAGGATAAGGTAGGGTAAGGTAGGGGAAGGTAGGTAAGGGGGTCAGGTTAACGTGGGGTAAGGTGCAGTAAGGTAGGTAAGGGTCAGGGTAAGGTGGGGTAAGGCAGGTAAGAGAGGGTATAAGGGAGGTAAGGTAGGTAAGGTAGGATAAAGTAGGGTAAGGTATGGGAAGGTAGGTAAGGGGTCAGGGTAAGGTAGGGTGAGGTATGTTAAGACATGGTAACGTAGGTAAAGGGTCAGTGTAAAGTAGGCTAAGGTAGGGAAAGGTTGGGTAAGGTAGGTAAGGGGTCAGTGTAAGGTAGGGTTAGGTAGGGCAACGTACGGTAAGGTAGGAAAGCGGTCAGGTAGGGTAGGGTAAGGTAGGGTAAGGGAGAGTAAGGTAGATAAGTGGTAATGGTAAGGTGGAGTAAGGTAGATAGGGTAGGTAAGGGGTCAGGTTAACGTGGGGTAAGGTGCAGTAAGGTAGGTAAGGGTCAAGGTAAGGTGGGGTAAGGTAGGTACGGTAGGTAAGGGGTCAGGGTAAGGTGGGGTAAGGTAGGTAAGGTAGGTAAGGGGTCAGGGTCAGGTAAGGTATGGTATGATAATGAGCACAAAATCTATATTTAGTAACAAACCTTACTATTCCTAACCCTGGTCAACATGTAAGTATTTTCATTTCAAGCCGTTGGCTATATGCATGCACGGATATACATTATAGCATCACAGCGACCTGCGACTAATATGTATCACGTGCAGTGGATCACGTCACCACCTAGTCATCCTAATATATAAACTAGAAATTGTGTTTGTAAAATACAGGAATATGCCCCATAAGTATACCACCAAACACATGCTGGAGAAACATGAACAAAACTTTTCGACATGTCAGAGCAAATGGGATAGGGTGGGCACAGATCAGACTTATGAAGGGTGGCGGCCATCTTGGATTATGACGTAGGTCAATAATTTTTGAATTGAAAGGAATGGTTTTCTCGTACGTCCTATGTTATGTCCCTGTAAATCAAGAGGAAATGCATCGGGAAGTACATTAAAATTATCCATGTACTATATTGATTCCAAATTACCGACATCTAAAGTAATATTAAAGTAATCTATCAAAAGCAATTCTACTTACCAAATCGATTTGAACACAATTCCAATAGCTCCCACGTTTGAAAATAATCAATAGACATCGTTGTGTTATGAATGGTATGCAATGTTACTATTTTAACAAGAAACACAACACGTGATTATAATTTACAGGTCATGTGACCAAAAGTGGGAGGAGTCTCACCCCATGTGGGCGGAGTCTCGCCCCAACTTTCGCTTCACACCTCTACCCTAACCCCCTAACCCTAACCCTAACCCTCTTTTCCCCGTATCGTTTTCCCCATGTAGTCATTTGTCCCCTATCCTAGGTAGCGAAAAGGTCGTCATGACGACCCGCGTAGCACTTTTGACGACCTAGGTAGCACATGAATTTTGTCCCATACCCTAACCCACTTTTCCCCATATCGTTTTCCCCATGTAGTCATTTGTCCCCTACCCTACCCTTTACCCAGTACCCTTACTTGCCATTACCGACATAGTAATACCATTACCCACCATTACCCACATTTACCCAGTACCCCTTACTCGCCATTACCGACATGGTAAAACCATCACCATTGCCCAGTTGGTTAATAACCATTAACAACCATTACCCACCATCACCCAGTTGGTGCTTTGCCGTTGGCGGGTGAAGTCTCTCATGTCCCGTATACGAGACCTGTGTAAGGCTTGAACCTCAAGCGGCGAGTATGAAACACGAGACACAAATGCTAATTCCATGTTACCGAGGGGCACTGTTTGTGCAGTATCAGTAACCCATCTCATCTCATATAGTAACAGCCTTTACTTAGGCAAGCAAACTTGTATGGAAATAAACCAACTTTTAACGCATAAAAATACTCAGACGGTAGGACGTACTCACATACGGACGGATACTGACATTTTCTTGTATATTCGTTGGTTTCAAACATGTTTATTATTCTATTTTACCTAGTTCTAAAATATGATTTTCCATACACACAATAGTCAGACGGACTGGCGAACAGACGGACGAAAAGAGTATAAGAAAGTATAAACTAGTCCACATACCTTGAATTAAAAACACATTTAATCCATGTTAAAATGGTTCACTATATATTATTCCGCATAAAATGCGCACTTCACAATGCGCACTTTTCGCCTCTTCCTCCTACCCCTGAATCCCTAACCCATCCCTAACCACCCTAACCCACTTTTCACCATATCGTTTTCCCCATGTAGTCATTTGTCCCATACCCTAACCCTAACCCTAACCCTGACATGACCATCCAATTTCGAAAAATAATGTACCAGAGCGATTGCCTCTTTGATACCTTCGAATTGATATAGACATGACCATATTCGGTCAAAAATAAAATTTGACCCCAATTTGACCCCACGGGCCACGCCCATTTTTTACCCCGGGGTCACCATTTTAACAACTTTGAAAGAGCATTGTACATCGATCATTCCTACCAAGTTTCGTTGAAATCCGGCAGGCGGTTCATGAGAAGATTTTTTAATAATGTATGCTATTTTTAGACGGCGGCCATCTTGGATTAGCGATGACCTCCATTTTAACAAATCTGAAAAGGCTTCACCCATGGACCATAACTTTTAAGTTTGGCTACCATGGGCCAAGCGGTTCATGTGAAGAAAAATTTTGAAATCTCTAATAAAAGAACAACCTTTTGACCTTTCGGCGGCCATCTTGGATGACATAACCATCCGATTTCGACAAAGAATGCACCAGTGATCGCCTCGCCTTCGATTTGATATATGACATGACCATATTCGGTCAAAAATAAAATTTGACCCCACGGGCCACGCCCATTTTTTACCCCGGGGTCACCATTTTAACAACTTTGAAAGAGCATTGTACATCGATCATTCCTACCAAGTTTTGTCGAAATCTGGTTGGTGGTTCTTGAGAAGAAGATTTTTGAAGAATTTGTGCTATTTTTAGATGGCGGCCATCTTGGATTACGTAATGAAGTCATTTTAACAATTTTGTAATCCCCCTACTTAAGAACCATGACCATGAAGGTTGGTGACTATAGGCCCAATGGTTACCGAGTAGAAGACGTTTAAAAAAGTTCACGGACGACGGACGGACGACGGACGGACACATTGCGGTAACAATAGCTCACATGAGCTTCGCTCAGGTGAGCTAAAAACGTACCTGATGGCCAAACCAGGCAAATCGTGATTCCTGTAAGGAGGAGTGAGTGAGTGAGTGAGTGAATAGGGTTTAACGTCCGCTTTTCTGACATAGAGGTACAAGCCTCAGGGAGTCTACACGCAGACGGGTCAACGGGGTCGAGTCCCTTATCCACCTGTCCAAGGGGGGTAAATCCCAACTTCAGAACTCAATATTTACAATCAAAATATATATTCAGTCCTGAAATTAGAACAACCTGATCTGGTGCCAGGCCCTCGCCACACCAGCATCATTTATCCCATCCCCTAAAAGTAATAGGATTAGCGCTAATCTTACTTTTATATATGGGGCATAGCCCGACTCAACTCTCACATACAAGAAAGCCAAAAATGTACATGAGGGCCAAATCCGGTATAGTGGGTTCCGGAAAGTATGAACCCAATCGTTAAGCCAGTTTAGTCGCCTTTTACGACAAGCAATGGCTACTGCAGCACTATTCTCAGGATCAGTTGATCCCGCCCCGGTGCCTGCACGGGGCCCTGTAAGGAGGAACCCCTACCGTTAATTTACGCCGTCACGTTCGCCCGATCAACTACCCACTACCTCAGAATGGTTTGCAATCTACACAGTGGAACCTTTCCAAACCGGACACCCTGTGAGGTCCCCAGGGCGTCCGGTTCGGAGATGTTCCACTGTAAATCAGACATGTAAGCGCTTCATGACACATTCAAGTGTTTTGCAATCATTAAGTCATTGTAATCAGATATACATAACAGTGAAATATATGTCAGTTAAACATCCATATTTCCGCCCCCCCCCCCCCCGAGTGTCCGGTTTATAGGGGTTCCACTGTACATGTTAAATAGATGGCACGGAAACCACAAGGGTGTACAAATAACAAGCGAGATATTTCCGTTTAATTTCAACATGTTTAATTTGCAAGACGAGTTGGACACAAAATCCGAGTGGAACCATCCAATACCAAACACTTCGTCAGTGTAACAATCGACCCAGAGCCAAGATAACATGATTCATAAACCATCAAACATACTCGAGTCCCAGTTTGTAAGTTTACCATTCTTGTAACGTTGCACTCATGATGTAACTAAACGTCGGCCTTTACCAGGCAAAATGTCTCTCAGATGATTGCGAGCAGCGTAGTCAGAAACATGTGCACTGAGGCGGCATCCAGGCATATTCTTCAGGGCATACACTGTTTGCCGCCACAGAATGAGTCATTTGTCAGCGTCGAGACACATGTTGGATATTTCTCGGTGCACAGTAATCTGGACCTACGCTGGTCACAAGTACAATAATGTACATAGTGATTTTGTCCGGATGGCTGAGAAAAAGCACTGTACGACATCTACAACAATTAACAATGTCGGTCCACTTGCACATTCACCAAATATGACTAGAATCCATTCATTATCCTGAATGCATGCAGCCTACTTGAGTGACTGGATGGCGAACAATGTATGCCCTGATCAGACTGCGCGGATGCACAGGCTGATCAGGGAATACGTTGGCCGTAAACGTTGTAAGGTAACTTTTCTCAGTTGACGGCCCATGTATGATAATTGTCGTAATGCGAACAGAGTTGAGTTGAGAATCAAAATATTACAAGTTGCATAATGATTGAATAATGCCCATTGAAATACATTTGTACATGTCATGGACTGTACAACACAGACAGACGGACAGACAGCATCTTTGACTGTGCCCAATTCATATTTAATTCTGCAAAAGGAAATGTTAGTTTTCCACAAAAAATAGATCTTGAATGTCGGTCTGGCGTGACCACTTTAAAACATCATTTACAACGATGAGGAGGTTTACTTTCTTTCAGACCCTTGGAAATGTGTCATGTACCAGTATATTTAATACAGTATATCTCAAAGCTACCAGTGTGTTTAATTATGATGGGGCAAACTACCATTTCACTCGATCAACTACCGATATCAACACATTGTCATACGGATACCAAATGATAGAATGATTATTGGTGTTTAACGACCTGTCAACAGCAAAGGTCATTTAACGTCGGACCAACGGTATTCAACCTATCCATAACGAGGGAAATTCCCAAAAATCAGAACTCGATATTTACAGAAAAATATATATTCAGTCCTGAAATTAGAATATCCTGACCTGGTGCCATGTCCATTCCACACCAGTCACTGAGCTCCAACCCCAAAAGTAAGATGATTAGCACTAATTTTATTACTTTTAATTGGGCATAACAGATTTAGCTCTCAAGTATCAGAAGGCCAAAAATGTACACGAGGGACAAACCATGCAACAAGGCATTCTGGTAAGGATGAACCCCGATCGTTAAATGATCCTCCGCGTGCTCCCGACCAACCTCCCACGATACCAAATGAAAATGAAAAGGCACTCATATTGAGCATACATGTATCCTGCCATCCTCCGATGCCTGTGAATGAGTAGATGCCTGTGAATGAGTACGTAAAAAAGGCCATTGACCCCATTTTGTCAGAGGGTCACAGAGCTCCAGATAAGGTATGTATTGGCACATAATATTTTACACACTTATGTTAGCAGAATCGGCATTGATTATTAAAAGTGGAAGTACAAAATGCTCACAGCAATATGAAAATATGCATTGATTTTCAAATTGAGTAGTGAAAATAATGTAATAATTCCAGCACAAAAATATTTACACAATTCCCTAACATTTGATTGGCTCGTAGCAAGTCTCTGTCCAAAATTTATATCCCAGTAAACTCCCACGCCGAACTACTTCCCGTAACCGTGAGGCGCAGTTAAAATAATTCTTAAGAAAACGGAAATTAACACATTTTCTTGATGAATTTATTTCAAATGCTGGAATTATAAGGAATGAATGGCCTTTTTGTTGAATTTATCGGGGATATAAACTTGGAAAAGTCGCGGGAATACTGGACGAGGCCTTCCGGCCTTCGTCCAGTATTCCTGCAACTTTTCCAAGTTTATACCCCGATAAATTCAACAAAAAGGCCATTCATTCCTATAATAAAGTTGAAAATTTACTTAGTTGAACTCCAAAAAGCAAACAGTGAATTTTTATTTTTATCATCCGGAACAAATAATAAGGAAGAAAATACGCATTGAATTTCAAATCTGGGCGTACAATACTCTTTACATACAAAACTTATCTGCAGCTCTGTGGTCACATCCGCTAGAGTAGATGGCTACGAGGGAAATTGAGCGGTTGTGGTGATGAGAGTTTCTCCCTCTCTTTCTCAAATATGATTGTCCTAGCACACACACACACATATAGACAGACATTACTTCACAGATGTGTACATGTAGTCATTAATTCAATGTTTACAGAGACACTCAATGGGTTGCTGGCAAACAAAAAAGACCTTGTGATGTTTGCGACCCATGAAGCCCCAGATTCGCACAGTCTGTAGCCTATTTCACCAAAATTGCAAAGCATACTTATCTTGCTAAGTACATTTTGATGGGAGAAATTTTCAATTTACGGATAAACATATTAACTTTTATTATATTGAAGTTGATAATAAATTCAGTATAATAATTCTGCATACTTTTAATCATCAAATATATGCAGTCGTAAGTTCTATATGAAATAAATCATTTCTGAAAAAATAAATGATTACTCCCTCAAAGTATACTCGGCTAGATAAGTATGCTTAGCAATTTTGGTGAAATCGGTTACTTATCCGGGCGTACGCTGTTCGCCATTCAGTCACTAAACTCGGCTAACCGCCACCAAGGCGAGTAGAATCTAATATTATTACATGACTGCTGTGGTTCGACACCGCTCACAGCCGTGCTCAAACGTACAGAGCGTACTGTTTGACCATGGCTGTAGACAATGCTCAGCTTATCAAAGTACTGAAAGTAGATCTACTGCATATATGCTCAAATTACACGATATCTCCGACGAAAATGTAACAATAACGTTCGACAATGTCCATCCGTGGGTAAACGTTTGCTGTGGCACTCGGGAACTGTTTGAACCCGCGACCTATGGCCGTGGGGTTCAAACAGTGCCCAAGTGCAGTGAACATGGTACCTTTTCTCAGTCGGGGGGGGGGGTGGGGGGGGGGGGGGGGGGACGGAGGGGGGGGGGCTCTATGTGTGCTAATCTATCTAAAAGGCAGTGTAATGAAACAACGTAAGCAAGTCCGCGTTCTGTGGTCATTTTCGAGCATAAAACGTTACCTGGTAAATAGAATGCCAGGCTAGTGTCTTTTGATATCAAGTTTATCAGGCAAGGCTAGTTTGTTTGTTTGTTTATTGGTGTTTAACGGCCTATCAACAGCTAAGGTCATGTAAGGCCGAGCAAACAGGTTCGATCCCGTTTTAACCTGCTGCATTGGGGGGAAAATCCCAAAATCAGAACGGAATATTTACATCGAGATACAACATATTCAGCCCTGAAATTAGAATAACCTGACCTGGTGCCAGGTCCATACCGCACCAAAGTCACTTGGCCCCTTCCCCTATTTAAAAGTAATACCGGTAGGATTACTCTTACAAGAGAATAACCAGATTCAACTGTCACATACAAAATGCCAAAGACGTATGTGAGGGCCAAACCAGGTCTCCAGTCGGGATTCCGGTAAGGATGAACCCCGATCGTTAAATTACCCATCGCGTGCTCCCACCTGCCACCCACTAGGCAAGGCTAGGAAACGCGTAGGAATTCTGAGGCTTGCTGAGGAATTCCAACCCTTTCCGAGCCGAGCCTGATAAACTTGATATCAAAAGACAATAGCCTGGTATTCTATTTATCAGGTAACGTTTTATGCTCGAAAATGACCACAGAACGCAGACTTGCTTACATTGCGTCATTACACTGACGTCATTCAGTAACGTCGCGTGACGTCATCCGACCAATTGAACGTCAGTTTTCAATTCGTTGTAACCCGTATGTTTGTATCAGGTCAATGGCTGATACAGCAATATGTTATCAGTCAGTACGTAATCGGACAATACAGGGCAGGTTATCTGATAAACACAGATACCGAGCCGATTCCAGGAGTCCATAATACACGTTGGCACAAATGAACATGAAAATATTGCTATAATTTCTTGAAATTTAGTTGGAACATCTATGATTAGAAAATTCCGCAATTTTCAATTTTTTTTATTCTTATTACGGCGTTTACAGAAAGTACCTCTGATATTGAAATTGTTTCCTCAGACAATGTTTATTTGATAAAGCAACGGTCTCATGGGCTGGCAAATCTATAATACAGGGTGTGGCAGAAGTGACCATTTCCTTCAGGCACACCCTGTACAACACACACATAGCAAGTATGTAATAGTTATAGTTCATATATTGAATTGTTAATAAATTAATTTCGAGCGAGCAAAGAAATTTGTTTATTCAAAATTCAATATGTGAACTATACTATCTTATTGTTGGCCCAGCATCTTCGCGTGAACATATTTGTTGGAATGACATCCCGCCCATAAATGTGCTTTTGAATTGCGATACTAATAAGTTCGTTATTGGTCTTTTGACAATGAACCGATCGAGCACCCGCGATGACATGGTTCATGTCACAGGAAATTACATCAACAAGGTGCAGCCTCTGGTGCTAATAGCTTTCCACATACAGAAACATTTAGTGATTAATGTAATAGATCTTGGCGAAGGTGTCGCAATATGCGATTAATTAAGACGAAATGCTGTGCTTTCATTGGTCGAGAAACAAGGGCAAACATTAAGTTTGTAAACATATGGTAGCTCAATTGATATTCAATACAAATTCATCACAAATGCACACACACACACATATATATATGTCCAACATAAAAATCTGCTTTTAAAATCTCGAGACAAAATTCATTACATGTTGTGATAACATACTGTAACTATAAATGTATACATGTACACAAGTTACTTCCCTTTAATTGGAAGATTACAAGAACGGGATTTTTTTCTAACTGTAGTATCATTCAGTTTCCTATTTCTCAACAAAAACATATGTTGCGACCACCATTTGAACCGTCTTGATGGTTCAAATGATTGATTGATTATTGGTGTTTAACGGCCTATCTACAGCTAAGGTCATTTAAGGCCGGGCCAATGGGTTAACATGTCCATAATGAGGGAAATTCCCAAAATCAGAACTCAATATTTACAGAAAATATATATTCAGCCCTGAAATTACGGTAGACTAGTTGACAGGTCCATTCCACATCAGAGTCACTTAGCTCCGACCCCAAAACTAATATGATCCGCACTATTCTTATTAATTTTAATGGGGCATAAGAGGAGTTAGCTCTAAAGTATCATAAGTCCAAAATTGTACATTAGGGCCAGCCAAACCATGTAAGTCGACATTCCGGTTAGGATGAACCCCAATAGTTAAATTACCCTTCGCACCCTCCCGACCAAACACCCACCAAGACGGTTCACATGGTGGTCAGGGTTAGGGTTAGGGAATATACTTCCGAGGAGAAAGCAGAAAAACATTCGGAAAACTATGTAAGAAAATTGTATGCTGAAAATGGTTACGTTGTGTATATTGTGGTTGAATGAAGGTAAGGTTTGTTTGTTTGTTTGTTTTATTTGTTGGGGTTTAACGGCCTATCAACAGCTAAGGGCATTTAAGGCCGGGGTCAATGGGTTTAGTTGTTGTTTGGTTTGTTGTGGTTTAACGGCCTATCAACAGCTAAGGTCATTTAATGGGTTTAGTACTAAATCCCATATATTACCTGTACAAGTACATGTACAAATGAGGGGAAAATCCCGAAAACAGAACTGAATATTTACAATAAAAAAACTATATATTCAGCTCTGAAATCCGAAAAACCTGATCTGATGCCAGGTCCTCGACACTCCAGAATCACTTTGCCCCTCCAAAAAGCAGTAAGGTCAGTAATAATCTTACTACTTTTATAATGGGCAATAACCCAATTCAACCTCCAGGTAACAAAAGAGCCAAAGATAAAAATGTACCGGAGGGCCAAACCTGGCAAATCGTGATTCCTATAAGGAGGAACCCCTACTGTTCATTTACGCCGTCGCGTTCGCCCGACCAACCACCCACTGAATGAAGGTAAGGATGAGCACACATGGAATAAGAATACATAGGAATGTGCAAGTATATACGGGTGAACACGAACATACAATCTGGAAATGTGTCTTTAACCCTTTCAACACCACAGACCTGTATAGTGGTATTGGCAAAAAGTGTAGATCCAGATGAGCCGGCTCTTGACGAGCCATCTCATCAGGATCTACACTTTTTGCAAGTAATTTTCATATTTTTCAAAACAAAAACACCCCCTTACCATAAATGGACTAGTCTGGAAATTATTTTACGATGATTAGATTGGCTGGAAAATTAACATATAAAAAAAAGTGGTGAAAGGGTTAAGGAGTTTAATCAATGAATAGCGTCATTGTGTTTTAATATGTTATTCTATACAGACTTCAACTGCCATAGCAACATCGCCTACATGTACATATATATCTTGTTTGTTTGTTGGTGTTTAATGGCCTATCAACAGCTAAGGTCATGTAATGCCAGGCCAACAGGTTCGATCCTGCATTCAACCTGCTGCATTGGAGGGAAAATCCCAAAATCAGAACAGAATGTTTACATTGAAAAAAAAATTAAGCCCTGAAATTAGAATAACCTGACCTGGTGCCAGGTCCATACCACACCAAAGCCACTTGGCCCCTTCCCCTAAAAAATAATAGGATTAGGAATAATCAAATTACTTGTAAAAGGGGTATAACCAGATTCAACTGTCACATACAAGAAAGCCAAAGACGTACATGAGGGCCAAACCAGGTATCCGGTCGGGATTCCGGTAAGGATGGATTCTGATAATTAAATTACCCATCGCATGCTCCCACCTGCCACCCATGTACATCCAATATAATTTACATTTTTATGTAGACATTAAATATTTAATGTCTACATAAAAATGTAAATTATATTGGAAACAGGCATTATGTTGTATTTTTCATTGTTTCGACATTGATGGAACATGGAACATTTTACTGAAATATATATATATATTGTACAATGGATGTTCCAAAGGATTTTCACATGAGGGTAGCATACCACAGAGTTCCAGCCACAAGTTTCCAACAGTTTGTCAAATCACTTCACTTGTTTATTTAGGCCTATGCATTTCTGTTGACAATTTTAACAAATTCAAATCTAACACAAGCACATTCTGTACATGATCCTTGGAACAAACTCATCAAGAAATTTCAAATCACATGTCACTTGTGGAGATACAAAACGTCCAAATTAATGTCTCAGACACGACGTTTGCAGGAAACACGATCTAATAGTATCTAATAGCAGAATGATCGACGCCACACCGAAACACCTTGGCGACCATCTGACCAACTGTCCCAATTTTCGAGGCCAGTAACCGTGGATGACATTTTCCAGTCAGGCGGTAATTGCCTTTCACAAAAGGAAGCTGTAGGTGTGCTCAACAATCCCATCATGTGAAGACGTTCAGTTTGACGTATATCCGACGTGCGGAAAGTTGTGGCGACATGGAACTGGCCAGTGATTTGAAAACAAATGGTTTCTTTCCCCGCTCTGAGACAACGGAATGCGTCAAATATGGAAAATTATTTCTAATTTTAGTTTTTATTATTCATACTCACCTGAATGGTTGCAAACTGATAGGTTGCTATGAAATCGTCCTAATAATAAAAATCTGCCTACTCTAATCACTCAAATAACCCACCATAGACCATTCCGCTCTACCCACAGCCAATTGGCTAGTCCGCTATTTAGACTCCTCCTATTATTGTTAGGTATACAGCTTCAAAAGAAATAAACATTTCCATATGGAAATGACACTGCTAGATAAAAATAGCCTGAAGTATACTAAGTAGGGAGAAGTAAAACCATCAAGCGGGGACGGGAGGAGGGTCTACCTTACCATTAGGCGAGTATGAATAATAAAAACTAAAATTAGAAATAATTTTCCATTTTTATGTCTTCAAACTAACCTGAATGGTTGCAAGAATTCGTAGTGATGGTGGGAGGTATTCTCACTACTCATACTCGACCGGAATGGTAAGGCAGATTAAAAACCCTCAAAACAGACAAAAATATATGGTCTAGGTACACACTTGGGTGTTACCTATATAGTAATAACATGGTCTCACCCTAGAATCATAGGGGAGCCCAAAGCGGGCCCCCCCCCCTTTTCTACGAAGTAGAAGAGAGGTGGATAAAGACAAGCACCACCACGCTAGTCTTGTAGACTGACTCGTAGACTCCAACCTGCTATACTTGGTAAAAAACGCCGGAGAATACTCAAAGTATAGCTGCTGCTACCAGACGAAGTCCTGGCGAATGTAGTCGCCCGGCACTTCACACGCAATAACTCAACTGAGATAAACTGAAAGTCTATACATAGTCACATGACGACACAAGACTCGTACATATCGAGAACACAGTATAAACGCCCTAAGCACTAAGGTCATCCTAACAAGCAAGTGCTGAGGAGTTAAACTGGCCCTAAAGCCAGATCAAAACCTATACCAGGATTTGACACTAACTTTTGGCCCAGGGATTCCGCAGCATGGACATCCCTATTGTTACATAATGTTGAATGGGATTTTCTTGAAAATGCAGTGATTCCTCCTACAAAACAGAGATCCTCGGGATCTCGGGACACTGCGAGTGTCGACCATTGTATACCTATAAACCCATGTATAGTAGACAAAGAGAATAGAATCATTAACCCAAAGTGAAACACTATCCTTTGCAACAACACTGCTACAAACTAGAAAGGAGCCTCGCCCTAATTGAAACATGTACAAAACAATGCCTCCTGGGCCAGCGTGATGAACCGTAAGAACCATAGATCACCACAGATCCCCGTTCATCAACAAAGGCAAGTGGAGTTCATCGAGCGGAGAGTCACACTTACCAACCCCCAGGATTCCACTGGGACTGTAAAGACAAAAACCGAATAATTGGGTAATCAGAAAAAAAATCGCAGACTATCGCGAACAGGTAGATCCAAACAGCCTCCTAAACTTGATGCTACCGGCTGATAAACCCACAACTGCACCCGCTGCTACTAACGGACCCAGTTCTTAAACATCTCCCTGAGATGTCAACCCCATGTCGGTCACATGAGGAACATGGAGAGAAAAGGGGGTTACTTTCCGGAACACCACATATGTATTCCGGAACAAAAATCAGTACTCACTTATATGCATAAAATAAGTTAAAAAAATAGCCTTGGCCCAAGTTTCGGCTACCATGAGCACCCGAATATCTACAATAACACTGATTGCAAGACGCAAAAACATCACCGCGCTGTGACAGGACCAATCTGGGCCATGTCTCGCTGAAATCATAGATGAACAGAAGTGTTGTCCTAACTTCTTCCGATAAAACAATCCACAAATAAGTTGGCTGCGCGCTTAGATCAGACATTATACGAATTACGTGATGAATAAATCAATATCTCTGAGCGCTGGAATATCAAATGGTAATCGCCTAGACGAGAATGATAACGGGTAAATAAAACAATAGGATTATTGGCAGAATTTTATTTAAACGAAATAATAATATCCAGATATACCCGCCGCCGATCAAAAATCGTACTTTAATAGTAATCCGTACTACCGTCTATCTAACGTATTTCCCGGAATAAATACGGAAAAATCGTAACAGTTGGCAGTTACGCATCTCCTGCCAGTGCAGAGAGCGATCATAGAAGAATTGAGACTACATGCACCTCGTGCATTTATGGCCTAAACAACTCAGCTGCAGAACCACTTACTGTAGAATAAACTCAAGTAAAGGCCCTATCTATCCAACGGAAGACAAAGGATTGCGATACCTCCCGTTGGCTTAAAATTGGTAATAAAAAACTTTACGGTCGGACCGGATGTCCTAATTCTTCCGAACCTAATGCTTCATCGCACGGACTGGACAGAAAGTGTGAACCACTGTCGCTGACAGACGTGACGGAGGGAGGCCCGAACCACAACTGATTCCAGATCATGTGAGAAGGGATAAAGTATCTGAGGGAGAAATCTCGGTCATAGGAGAAACTGCTGATGTGCAAACAGCAGTGTGCTTCCATCTAACACAATAAACATTTTGAAAAACCCAATCGCTTCAGAAATGATGGAGTGACAACAGCATGTATTATATACAGTTGATACGTTATGTCGACATTGCTTACATCGATATACCTGCTTATGTCGATATACGCTAGTGGTCCCGGCCGAACTGCTATATAACTCATACATTACATACCTGATATATCGATATCGGAAATGTCGACATTTCGTTTATATCGATGTGGAAAACAAGTCCCGATGGTATAATAAATACACATTATACTGTAATGTCGATATTCAATTTGAACAGCGGGCGTCGAAAAGTCTGGTCAAACTTAATTGGCACAGGTAAGTTTTTCACACATACAAAGTGATCAAAACATGCCGCCGGTAACCGTGTTACAATCGCGGAATACCGTCAAAGCCAACCACGTAAGCCGAGGTCAACCAATTAACGACAGTGTGACGTGAAATCACAAAAATACTCTTGTTAATAGCCAATTATATGCCTGACATGAATCGATCCGTAAATGCCATAATCATTAACGGACGCTTGTTATAATAACTACAATTGAGTGAATTACATGCGATCTTATAAACACGAACATTTGGTATCTCAAATCACTTCCTTAGCAATGTCCAACATGCAGTACATGGGTCCGAAGTTATACTGGAAGGAGTAAATTGAAAAGTCCGAATCGGTACGTGGGCGCAAACAGTGGAAAAAAATAAAACCGACGTTTGAGCCTTGCCGCAACAAAACCACAAATGGATACCCCCATCCGGACAAGATAGCACTGGACACCAACGGATGCAGAAGCCATTCCGTCAGAACCGGAGATGACCGCAGAAACCATAACACCTGTCCGTGCAGAACAGAATCCGCCGCTGTCAACCCCCGGACGGAACCTGCCAAAAGCTAAAACATGTTGATGTGTCCCCTGAGTTACCTGCACTGACCACCAACACACCGATGTAGGGCTCCAATGAACCCCCCAGCCTTCTCACGAAGCGTCTGTGGACAGAAAGCGAGTAGGAGGAGGTAACACTATGGGTAAATCCCTGTAGGAAACCAGACCTCCACTGCCCACCATCTGATACAACGTAGGAAGATGGTGATCCTAGGCAGAGACCGATCCAAAGGATCGGGGTGCGGCCTCCATAGCCCTAGTAAGTAATACTGGAGGTCGCAAACATAACCTTCCCCTATTCTGCACCCCGAAAGTCCAGGAGTGCAGAAATTTCCTAGCTGACAGAGAACCTTCTGACCAGTACCCGGACACTAAAACAAGATGCCACGCACCCTGTCCAAAGGTACTATGATGACTGATAGATCGGTCAAAAAGCTCATTCCCACCTAAGAAAAATCCTGTGTGGGAACCAACTACGACTACTCTAGATCTAAAAGACACAAAACTCGGAAACAACTAAAACTTCCGAGAGCATCTGCGGAAGGGCACGTGGAAGTACGAGACCCGCAGATCTATGGAAACAACCAGTCTACCGGGCAAATGGCGCTCCGACCACGTCCCGAACTTCCTCTATAGCACTATACTTCAAGAGAGAGACTCTACTTAACCTTAAAACCCTTGAAAATACCCCCGTCAGGGGAAACGACCCCACAGGAGGTAGACAAGAAGGAGCAGCAGGAGGGACCATCGGTACCGTAGCTGCCCTTTAGCCGTTCGATCGCACAATTATCAGAGGTCAAAAGAGGCGAACGAAGCAAAAATATGGCCGTTCAAGAAAAATCGCCGACTGAAGCACTGCGTCCAGAGACGATGAATCATACTGATTCAAAACATAAATCGAAAGTTGGCATAGCCACAATCGACTTAACAGCCTACACCCATGCCTTCGCAAACGCGAACCAGGACCAGGAGCCGAAGATATCCCAAATGCTGCGGCGTCCTTGTCCAGAAACGGAGATCTCAAAACCATATCGCATAGAGGGGCATGTAGAACTTAGACCCCAGTGTGGCGATCAAAGTTTTGGGCACTAGGAACCCCGCAGTGGCCAAATCCTACCTAAAGCTCCCCAATGTACGTAACAAGAAGCCCTACTGTAGGAGAGAAATTAAACCACGACAACTCCGGCAATTCCACCACCACCGAATCAGCCTCACAACAGCCATCCGAGGAAGTACCCATATGGGAGGCTCCACTGGCAAAACCACCAGCTGTGAAAGAGCCGACAAACCCACTAAGTACTAGGACTTAGACAGGAACTCCAGAATCTTAGCCAACTGAACCATCATAACTGTATCGTGTGTCGAGTCCTGAATATAGACTGGGAATTCGAACTCATATACACTCGAATAAGGAGCAGGCCAGACAAGTACGGAGCCAAAGCACCACGGCGTCCAATACCACCTCGACCGTCTCCTCCGAGAACGGAAGAGCTAGATCTCGAGGAGCCGGATACAAAAACAAAATATGTACACATGATACGAACCCACAAACACCCCGGTCAGAAATGGTTGCTACCCCGGTGCCCGGTACCCGGTGCCTGCCCGGTGCCCGGTGCCCGTAACACAAAACCGGCACCTCTCCTGCGAGAGTTAGGGTACGTTGTGACCGGGTGAATGTGATCAACACCTGCCGCAGCAACCCTAGACTGGCAGTCCTCTACCACATACGTGGAATCTGATTCAACAGAACTGTACTGTATCGTTCCAAATAGTATATGTACTGCCCAAGCTAGTACTACATGTAGAAACCCTCGAAGAACTAACCCAATCCTGACCTACGACGAGATCGACTCCTCGACTTACGTGAACACGTAGAACGAAGACCAACCGAAGACAAGAACGTCTTCCTACCGGAAGCAGCAGGCTGTCCAGGGAGAGTCTGGTGCCCGGTGCCCGGTGTTTGACCGGTGCCCGGTAGCTGCCCGGTGCCCGGTGGCTGCCCGGTGCCCGGTTCGGTGACCGGTGCCCGGTTCGATGCCCGGTGCCCGGTGCCCGGCCCGGTGACCGGTGCCCGGTGACATAACCGGTGCCCGGTGCCCGGTGCCCGGTGCCCGGTGACATAATGCCCGGTGCCCGGTGACATAACCGGTGCCCGGTGACATAACCGGTGCCCGGTGCCCGGTGCCCGGTGACATAACGGCGCCCGGTGCCCGGCAACATAACCGGTGCCCGGTGCCCGGTGCCCGGTGCCCGGTGACCGGTGCCCGGTGCCCGGTGCCCGGCGCCCGGTGATATAACCGGTGCCCGGTGCCCGGTGACCGGTGCCCGGCGCCCAGCGCCCGGTGCCCGGTGCCCGGTGCCCGGTGCCCGGTACCGGGCGCCTCTACTGAGAGAGGCTGGGTCAGCTTCAATCCGGGTGATATATTATCAAGAACCGGCCGAAACACCCTTGTGATAGGTATAGCTCTATGGGAACCGGGTGATATGAGATCAGTACCGGACCCAGCAGCCCAGTATCCCCTGCATGGATCACCGGCCTATCACCTGAGCAAAGTTTCGAAGTCAGAGAACCTGACCGAACTTTCTCAACGGAACCAGATCCCCCCGATGGGGGATCCCATCTGGCACACCCTCCGAAGCCTTACCAACCTCGGAAGGCCCACCGCTCCCAAGAGCTGGAAAGCGGCCACAGACTACTTACGAATGAGATATGGGTCCTACGATACCCATCCTTACCCCACGCGTATCCGTCCAACGGACAGACAACTCACATGGCCTCTCCTTGCAACACCCGCCACAGGCATAAGCACCTGTCCTTATGGGTGTCCCACGGAGAAGAAATCATGTGCCCACAAGCAGAGCGTGATTGCGGCATGCTAACCGGTATTGTAATACAAAACCCGATAGAATACCCCGCAATACGCTACAAAAAAATGTGTCACGGGAACGAATCCACTAAGGGACGAACCCGTTAGGGTACGAAAAAAACGTACACGCGAACAACCGCGAAAATACGTGACACAGAATAAAACACAGTGAAAAACCCCAAAAAAAAACGCAATGGAGAATAATCACGCAACACGAATGAGTGATAGTAATACGTATTGAACAATATGAAATGACAAATAAGGTACAATACACGGCAGAAATTCAAAAAAAATTCGAACGAAATTATGGGAGATACAAAAATATACCTGCACCCAGATAGCGTCCTAAAAATAATAGGAGGAGTCTAAATAGCGGACTAGCCAATTGGCTGTGGGTAGAGCGGAATGGTCTATGGTGGGTTATTTGAGTGATTAGAGTAGGCAGATTTTTATTATTAGGACGATTTCATAGCAACCTATCAGTTTGCAACCATTCAGGTTAGTTTGAAGACATAAAAATAACGTTGTCCTTGTACGAAATACATGTTTGTCGTTCGGCTAAAGATCGATCGATTGGAGTTTTACGTCCGTTCAACAGCAAGGTCATATATGAGGTAACATGTTCAACAGCAAGGTCATATACGAAGTAACATACATGTACATGTATGGGAAAGTCGGAAGCCATGTCAAAGGCATGCAACTGCAGGGCTCCAGATAAGTTTTGTATCTAAAGAGTATTAAACCCCCATATTTAAAATGCAATGTGTATTTTACTTTTGCAAATATATTAATGATATATTATTGACCCTAACCCTAACCCTTGATTAAATAGGGAACAAATGATAACAACAGCTGTAGGAGAACAGCATAGCTCGACTACGAGGGTTGTCGATGTACACATAGCTTGACAAACAAGGTGGTCGCGGCCTGCATAAAAACCTTAACCAAGGTTGACTAAAAACCTTAACCAAGGGAAATTAAGTAAGTAATTCAAGGTTAAATGTAGGTCAATGCCACATATAGGTCAGGGGTTATTGATGTACATCACTAGGAGATGAAGTTTTCCAAGTATGGTTGCTGTAGGCCCAGGAGTATTCCATATACAAGTTTGACTAAAAACCTTAACCAAGGGGAAATAACTAAGTAATCCAAGGATAAAAGTAGGTCAAGGTCAAATATAGGTCAGGGATTATTGATGTACATCACTAGGAGATGAAGTTGTCCAAGTATGGTTGCTGTAGGCCCAGGAGTATTCCATATACAAGCTTGACTATAAACATTAACCAAGTTTGAGTACAAACCTTAACCAAGAGGAAATAAGTAAGTAATTCAAGGTTAAATGTAGGTGAAGGTAAACTATAGGTCAGGGGTTATTGATGTACATCCCTATGAGAAAAAGTTATCCAAGTATGGTGTCCGTATGCACAATAGTATTCCATCTACAAGCTTGACTAAAAACCTTAACCATGGTTGACTAAAAACCTTAACCAAGGGGAATTAACTAAGTAATTCAAGGTTAAATGTAGGTCAAGGTCAAATATAGGTCAGGGGTTGTTGATGTACATCACTAGGAGATGAAGTTGTCCAAGTATGGTGGGTGTAGGGCCAGGATTATTCCATCTACAAGCTTGACTAAAAACCTTAACCAAGGGGAATTAACTAAGTAATTCAAGAGGAAATGTAGGTCAAGGTCAAATATAGATCAGGAGTTATTGATGTACATCCCTATGAGAAAAGGTTGTGCAAGTATGGTGTCTGTATGCACAATAGTATTCCATGTACAAGCTTGACTAAAAACCTTAACCAAGGTTGACTAAAAACCTTAACCAAGGGGAATTCACTCAAGAGGAAATGTAGGTCTAGGTCAAGGTCAAATATAGATCAGGGGTTATTCATGTACATTACTAGATGAAGTTATCCAAGTATGGTGGGTGTAGGGCCAGTAGTATTCCATATACAAGCTTAACTAAAAACCTTAACCAAGGTGTGATGGTGACGCCGACCCGACGCGACTACATAAGCTCTAACTATTCTTCGAATAGTCGAGCTAATAAAAAATAAAACAAAATTTTAAAATTCACTTATTTGAGCTGCAAAAAGCAATTTACAGCTCAACTAAGTAAATTTCAACTTTATTACAGTATTTTCCCTACTCAATTTGAAAACCAATGCGTATTTTTACATTACTGTGAGTATTTTGTACTCCCACTTTTGATAATCAATCTGTATAAGTGCGTATAATACGCCAATACACACCTTATCTGGAGCCCTGCAATTGTATGGGCATATTTCTCTGATCTGGGGTTATGGGGGTTACAGTCGGAAGGTACCTTTTCTCCGCCCAAGACCAACATGTAAGTTGGTTTCAGACTCGGAACTGCACACATGCACAGCGAATATAATATCGTAAAAAAATATGTGGCCTTTTGAAGCCCACTGAAATATGGTGCGAGAAAATTCGCTATTTATCACATGAACTGTCTTATTCAAGCAACTGTATAAAACACACAGCGATCAATATGTGACACAATTGGGCTTTACCTCTATGGCCAGCATAGTGCCAAAACAGCATACACAAAGTGCCATGTACTGCAGGATCTAGTTTGTTTGTTTGTTTATTACTGTTTAACGGCCTACAAGGTCAACGTAATTTAAGGCCGGGCCAACGGGTTCGATCCTGCATTTAACCTGCTGCATTGGGGGGAAAATCCCAAAATCAGAAAGGAATATTTAAGCTGGTTACAAATGAAATGAAAAAAGCCTGTTTTTGTCACATTGTACCCAAACCTGGGTAATCGTTTCGGGGTACTTATGTGAAACGCCACAACAATATTGGGACTATAGAGTTCGGGACCAGTGTATCCTCAGATCAGCCTGTGCATCTGTAGTCTGATCAGGGCCTACATTGTTGACGGTTACATTGAGGGAAACAGATTGGCTGCCATTACCGAAACAACCGGCTGGTTGAGCATGTCGTCTGATCAGGAGCAACACTGGTGAAATAGTAAAATCATTTGTGCTGGCGGATCTTCAACGCTGGCACTTGGCTCAGAAACTCATACTTTACATAGCATTTGTATCAAAGTAATTTTTTAATGACATGCAAACACCATGCAATCAAAAAGATGTAGGTATGAAAGTTTCCATTAACAACAACACTCGCTGAACATAATTCACACACAAAGTACTTGAAAATATACACGATAAAATGTTCATAATGATCATGTGTAGTGTATATGTACACATATTCACACATTTTATGCACAGTAACTCGTAACAATATCTTACAAACGTGTAACAATTATTAAAACTATATGGGTCCCTATATGATAAAAACACCATCATTTCATTTCCAATTATTGGCAAAACTGACGAGGGAAATTTGTAGATATTTCTGTAATATTGCTATATATGTACTGTAAATAAAATAAATTGTTACCAATAGTTTAAATTCTGTGTTTTGCTGATTGAAAAACAGTCATACAGTCTTTTAAAGATATGGAAAATTAACACAAACAAGAGTGCCGAAGGTCACAATATACGCCTGTCGAGGCAAGGCCAGTCAACAAGGGGAGTTAAGTCACTGCAAACCAGTAGGGTTCTTCATTTTGCCTTGATAAACATGTATACCGAATTTGGTAATGATCCGTTACGTAGAACTCTATAGGAATGAATGGCCTTTTTGTGGAATTTATCGGGGTATAAACTTGGAAAAGTCGCGGGAATACTGGACGAAGTTGAAAATGTACTTAGTTGAGCTGCAAAAAGCAAACAGTGTTCAATTAAGTACATATTCAGCTGTAATACAGAATAAGTGAATAAGTAATAATACACTGAAATAAGTGAACGTTTAAATTTGTTTTGATCATTTGTTCCCTATTTATTAATGAAGAAAATCAATAATCCATTTGTAAAAAATAGAATACGCATTTAATTTGAAATCAGGGAGTACAATATTCTTTAGACACAAAGCTTATCTGGAGCTCTGTACATAATATGTCCCGTTTTTTTCAAACAGCCGTATAAAAATCAGAGCTCATGTGGAATTTAATCTGATTGTTTTGTCAAATTTAGACATCATTCATGGAGAATATTTTGTCACAATACCGGCGAGAAACGGTGACCTGCTAAGGTGATAAAAGAGCTGGGCTATTAAAAGAGCTGGGCTAGTAAAAGAGCTGGGCTAGTAAAAGAGCTGGGCTAGTAAAATGTCGGTGTCATTTTCAGCCATACATGGAAAGATTTTATGGGGAAAAATAAAGAAAATAGGAAATCTGGAAAGTATATGTTGTTACCACTCATTTTGAACAGTCTCGACAAGACTGTTCAAGTGAGTGGTAACAACATATACCTGTATGGAGAAATAAACAAAATAATGTGGGTTTTTTTCAACATAAATTATCGTATCCTTAGACTGAAATGGGTTAAGCACCATTCCATTCCATTCAATGACGATCGCCTTGTATTTGCAAATATTATGAAATCACTCTCAATTTTGGTCACGTAATTCCGCCCACTAATTACACACTATTCCATCGACAAGAGCCGGTCTAGTATAATGTCAGTGTCATTTTCAGCCATAAGTGGAGATGCTTTGAGAGTGTTATCATCATATACGTAGGTCCGAATGTGTCGGCTCACAAGAAGACGCTCCATCTGACTTTTGTAACCAGCAGTGATACAGCAAAAAACAAGTTCTTTTTAAATGAAAGTCGCCTTAAGTTTGCCTATAAATACAATACCATGTTATTGTCTTTTGATATCAAGTTTATCAGGCTTGGCTCGGAACCGGTAGGAATTCCTCGGCAAATCTCGGACTTCCTACACGTTACCTAGCCTCGCCTGAACTGGATATCAAAAGGTACCCGTCTAGAACATGGTCTGCATGTCTTGAACCACTTCAAGTTTTACAGGATATTAGTAAGCTCGCTATAAATTATCTAGCATTAAAATATCTTATTTCACATTTATTCCGAGCTTTTCTTGCCAAAAATAACAATTTTGACATGATGCCAAAATATCAGTCTTTTTACTGTTTCAGAACAAAATTACAGACAAAGCTAGACATTAACTAGAAAATGTGGTCTGTTGACAAGACTTAGGGCCCCTATAGGTGATTTGAGACACTCTTACACAGGGCTCCAGATAAGGAATTAGTAATTGAGCATTGTCACTCCATCATTTCTGAAGCAATCGAGTATTTCAAAATTTTATTGGGTAAAATAAAACCACACTACTGTTTGACCGCAATTATTGAATAGTTTGCTTCTAAATGAAAACATGTCTTGGCATTTCATTAGAATTGTCTCCTTGGAGACAATTCTAATGAAATACAAAGATGTGTTTTCATGGAAAAATACGCTATATTTGTGGTCTGTTTATTGTTTTCAGCAGCATGATAAAGGTACCACACAATTTTCATTGCTTTTTGATACTCACTACTTCGGATTTCAATTGGATTTTTGGCAATTTTAATTGGGTATTTAAGCAAATACGCACCTTATCTGGAGCTCTGCTTACAAAAACTTTCACCAAATCTCGGCGGGGCCCTAATTATTGACAGGATTTACTGCATTACACACCAACATAAACAGTTCAAATAATTTCTTTACTTCACATCAGAAGTATTTGTTGCGACCACAATTTGAACCGTCTTGTTGAGACAAGCGATTTTTTTACCAAAGAACATGCGCGATTTTTCATGAAACATATTTACAGAAAATGTGATATTGATGTTGAAAGATGACCGCATAGTATTCTGCATTTGCTATACAAAATTTGTCATCGTTCGACATCATTTACGGAAAGTATCGTAAATTTTGTAAATATGTTTCACGAGATATGGTACATGTTGTTAGGTACAACGTCGCATGGCGTGTCTTATATAGACAGTGTGTATTATCGCGAGCCGACACATTGTAATAAGGCAGGATAACAATGTTAAGAAGGTACATCATCTTTCAGCTTAAACCATGGGGGCATAACTCTTGTCTCATTAATACATCAAGTATGTCAATATGTATTGTTGCACAAGAACATACGTCTTTACTGAATGCGATTAACCCTTAGATCACTATCTTAATTTTTTGTCGTCTGCTGTTTATTTTCTATTTTCCATTTTTATCATCAAAAATATGCTTTGACAGCACTTTAGAAAAACTTACAACATGCTTTGACAGCACTTCAGAATCATTTCCATTGGAAATGATTCTGAAGTGCTGTCGAACCATGTTTTTCTTCAGAAATAAGGCAAGATATAAAAGCAACAGCAGACGACAATTGTTGTGTGTAGCGGTCTAAAGGTTAAACAGAATTTTTCAATCTAACAGTATTGCAAGTTTACAGGATGAATTTGGTTGATGTATTGGTGTTTAACGGCCTATCAACAGCGAAGGTAATTTTAGGCCGGAAGACGAACTTGAACAATTTGAAATGTCCAAATAATTTATTTTTTTGTGGAGAAAATAACAAATATATTATATGAGTATATACTAGGCCAAAGAAATTTAGTTAGCATATTCTCGTCCAAATGTGGAAACAATGGGGCGGAGTAATTTCCTTTATGGTGCAAGCATATGCTTAGCTATAACAATATCTGAAAATTAAATCTACGTCCCATTTTTCGGCCTTAAATATTTTTCTTTCTTTTCCCTTTCGTGTCCCCACAATATTGTGCATGTACGTTTTTGTAGGGAATTGGAAAAACAAATATTTTATGTGCACATTTAAAAGATAATGAAAATACAAAACAAGAGGGCCATGATGGCCCTAATTCGCTCACCTGACTCCATGAACACCAGAGGAGAATGTGACATTGAGTTCATGTGTTTTAAAAAAATTGTGCTATTTTTAGATGGCGGTCATCTTGGATTAAGTGATGACTCTCATTTTACCAAATCTGAAAATGCTTCACCCAAGAATCTTAACTTCCCAAGTTTGGCCAGCATCGGCCATGTGGTAACTGAGAAAAAGACATTCAAAATCTTGAATAAATGGACCTTTTGCTGGCCATCATGGATGACATAATCATTTGATTCCGACAAATATTGCACCAGAGCAATCACCTCATCGATATCTTCAACTTGATATATGGCATGAGCATATTCGGTCAAAAATAAAATTTGACCCCAATTTGACCCCTCGGGCCATGCCCCTTTTTGACCCCGGGGTCACCATTTTCACAAGTTTGAAAGAGCATTGTACATCGATCATTCCTACCAAGTTTCGTCGAAATCCGGTTAGCGGTTCATGAGAAGCAGATTTTTTTAAGAATTTATACTATTTTTAGATGGCGGCCATCTTGGATTAGCGATGACCTCCCATTTAAACAAATCTGAAAAGGCTTCACCCATGGACCATAACTTTTAAGTTTGGCTACCATGGGCCAAGCGGTTCATGTGATAAAATTTGACCCCAATTTGACCCCACAGGCCACGCCCATTTTTGACCCCGGGGTCACCATTTTAACAACTTTGAAAGAGCAATGTACATCGATCATTCCTACCAAGTTTTGTCGAAATCCGGTTGGCGGTTCTTGAGAAGAAGATTTTTTAAGAATTTGTGCTATTTTTAGACAGCGGCCATCTTTGATTACGTAATGACGTCATTTTAACAATTTTGTAATCCCCCTATGACCATGAACTTTGGTGACTAGACCCAATGGTTACCGAGGAGAAGACGTTTGAAAATGTTCACGGACGACGACGGACGACGACGGACACATTGCAGTAACAATGGCTCACATGAGCTTCGCTCAGGTGAGCTAAAAAATCCACAGGTTCTGTACTCTGTGTGTGGTAATGAATTTCAAACGCCTGTGCGTAGACTTATCAGCAACATTAATAGACAGAAGTTATCACATGCAACACGAGAACAATCGGGCACCCATTCTGCACCAGATCATGTGATCGAATGTCAAACTTCACTATGGCACTAGGTGAGTGAGCTTCTTCAAATGATTGAGTTGCGCATCTCTCCACTTTCACCGAGACTCCACCTCAAACTATCATCAGTGACATCAAAGATCATTTAAATAAAGGTGTTCATTTAGCACTTTAACATCTACTGGCCGACCAAATCTGGAAACGTTGAATCCGATTGCGTTCAAAATGCAACCTATGATTTGGCGACGCAACATCTTTCCGTTCAGTTGAATCGCTGTTGCCGACAACTGATGCATGACCAATACAAATAACTGGCGCGTGACTGTTGTCAACATTTGGCGCTGAAGTCATGTGACTAGGCAGAGATTCACACCTGAAGACATGTCCATGATGTCACACGGCTACCAAATTGGTATCATATGACGATCATGTGACAAGAGTTGGACTTGCGATCATTGATCAAAACTGCTATATGTTCGTACAGTCAATTTCTATGATCTGTTTCGGGACTTCTGCAAACTGATACACAAGTCTCTGTCCATCCACCTTGTTTAGGATTCCGCGCGCGTAGTAATATCTGAAAGATAATAGATCCAGCTATTAATTTCGCAATGGGAGATGGAATGACTGATTGGGGTTTTATGACGGTTCAACAGTAAGGTCATATGCTGATGGCAATGCACCTGCATTTAGGATCACTGTAAATTCACCATTAACCCATTACATTCGAAATAAAAACCTCACAAGTATGAATATTTTTACTTTTATTTTTGTCAATTCTCGATCAAAGTTTTTGTTGTGACCACACATTTGAATTGTCTGTCAGTCTCGATGAGACAGTTCAAATGGTGGTCATGACATATACTTTTAACCCTTTCAATGCTGAATTAAAATTTGTCGTCCGCTGTTTATTATTTTTTTCCATTTTTTCACATCAAAACCATGTTTTTGACAGCACTTTAGAATAAATCCGGTATTTCAAAATGACAGTTAAATAAATCCATTCCAGTTATTTAGGGGTGAAAGGCTAACAATCTCTGGTACCGACGTGGTACTGTTTGTTTGTTTATTGGTGTTTAACAGCCTATCAACAGCTAAGGTCATTAAGGCAAAGCCAACAGGTTCGCCGACTGGGTACTGGGTGCAACCATAACTGTAGAAATTAACAGAGCTCCAGATAAGGAGCGCATTGGCGTATTTCACACACATATTTTAGCAGAATACACATGGATTATCAAAAGTGGGAGTACAAAATACTCACAGCAATGTGAATATATGCATTGATTCTCAAATTGAGTAGTGAAAATACTGTAATAAAGTTGAAAATTTACTTAGTTTAACTGTAAAAAGCAAACAGTGTTTGCTTCTTGCAGCTCAAATAAGTGAATTTTTTAATTTGTTTTATTTGTTATCATTTATTTCCTATTTATTACACTCTTGCAAATTATTTGCACGGGTTTCGCTGTGAGAGAAAACCCGTAATCAACTCCTTACAAATAATACACCGTGAAGAGAACACCAGTAATTGCGCGCCTGTTTTCTTGGAAACCATAAGCTACGATGAAACATGTTTAATTTTTATTTAATAGTCAAAATAAAGATATTTGAAAATTTGGAAAGGGTCTCGACTAATCTAGAATGTTAATGTGATTGAACACATTCAAAACATGCACTCAAATATATCTGGCTCAAAGAAACAGCTGCGTAATTTGGATTTCAGAAAGTTTACATGACATCACACAACGTAACGTTAAAACGCGGGAAAATATGTCATTGTATACTATTCATGCGCACATCACAATTCATTGATTATAAGCGGAAGCCGACGCACACTCATGTAATATTTCCCGCTATTCAAAATGTACGATGGAATATCCTCTATTTAATAAGGAAAGGAAGAAAATCAGTAATACGTTTGAAACAAGGGGGTATACTACTCTTTAGATACAAAACTTATCTGGGGCGCTGAACGAGTATTCAACAGCAAAAAGAAATGTAAACAATCCGAATCGCGTGCCCCAGTCCAATTAGACAGCCAGGAAAGACAGCAGTTACCGGTAGGTAGGTCTAGTTCTTCAACTTACAATTGGACAAATGTATCACCTACAGTTCAAGTTGTACATTTCAGACACCTTTCTGTAATACACATACCGTATTTCTGCAAAAATGTGCAGGTAAACAGGCATAAGTGTGTTCCAAATGCTCACATTTATCAAGTGCCCAAATATTGATGCAATCCGCCAAGTAATATTAAAGTTATACAATGATGAAGAAGCTTGTACAAACTTTTTGACGCAAAAATCTGGCTAAGTTTTTCCGCAAAAATGTGAAGGTAAAAAAGGTCAAGGTCATGTTAATGGCAGCATGAGTGTGTTCCAAATGCTCACATGTATGAAGTGTCCAAATATTGAAGCAATCTGTCAAGTAATACTAAAGTTATACCATGATGACAAAGCTTGTACAAATTTTTGACATTTCGGAAAACGACGATGGAAAAAGCGGCGATAATAAACGCCCCCAGGGCTATGCAATTCGTGGGATCAAAACATGGAAAATAGGATCACAATATCTTATTTTCACATACAAAAGCCATTGAAAACGATGTTTTAAATGGCTTTTGTATATGAAAATAACATATTTAGAATGCAAATATGGGAGGGGGGCAACTATTAGAGAGGCGGCTACTATTAGAACTAGATGGTCGGTAATGCTTATTAATCACAATAAATGCTGATCAATGTGAATATTAAGTTTCACATCATAATCTCAATTGGTAAATTCTAGAAAGGTTTAACGCAATGTTTTGTTTATTAGTCACAATTAATATTTGAATGCTAATTTGAATTGAACTGAATTTGAAAAACTTTAACGTAAAACTTTAACAAAATGTTTAAAGTCATTTGACCTTGACCTTGGGCTCCTGGGCAGCATGGGCAGGGTATACAAATATGGATGGTGATCAATGTGTATCTGAAGTTTCAAGTTGATATCCCAAGCAGTCACAGAGATATAGCAATTTGAAAAACTTTAACGTAAAACTCCCCCACATAATGCTCCCCCAAATTTTTATACCCACTTTTTTTGTAAAAAAAAAACGGGTATATTGTTTTCGTCACGGGTGTCCGTCCGTCCGTCCAGGTCCGTCCGTCCGTCCCGTCCGTCCGTCCGTCCGTCCGGTCCGTTACGTCCGTTAACGATCCCGTATTCCGGTCCACGTCCGTCACGTTTCTTGTAACTCGAAAAAACTTTTTCACCTTCATACCTCACTGCGCCTGATATTTGGTATGTAGCTTCGTTATCATGTGCAGATGCGCAAAGTAATGAATTTGGATTTTTGATCCGACCCTCCATCATGGATTATCTCCCCCTTTCGGACTCAGAATTTCCCATTTTTTCCTCGTAACTCGAAAAACTTTTCACCTTCATACCTACGCGCCTGATATTTGGTATGTAGCTTCGTTATCATGTGCAGATGCGCAAAGTGAATTTGGATTTTTTTTGATCCGACCCTCCATCATGGATTATCTCCCCCTTTCGGACTCAGAATTTCCCATTTTCTCCTCGTAACTCGAAAAACTTTTTCTTTTCACCTTCATACCTACGCGCCTGATATTTGGTATGTACCTTCGTTATCATGTGCAGATGCGCAAAGTGAATTTGATTTTTGATCCGACCCTCCATCATGGATTATCTCCCCCTTTCGGACTCAGAATTTCCCATTTTTTCCTCGTAACTCGAAAAACTTTTTCACCTTCATACCTACGCGCCTGATATTTGGTATGTAGCTTCGTTATCATGTGCAGATGCGCAAAGTGAATTTGGATTTTTGATCCGACCCTCCATCATGGATTATCTCCCCCTTTCGGACTCAGAATTTCCCATTTTCTCCTCGTAACTCGAAAAACTTTTTCACCCCCCTTCATACCTACGCGCCTGATATTTGGTATGTAGCTTCGTTATCATGTGCAGATGCGCAAAGTGAATTTGGATTTTTGATCCGACCCTCCATCATGGATTATCTCCCCCTTTCGGACTCAGAATTTCCCATTTTTTCCTTTTTCCTCGTAACTCGAAAAACTTTTTCACCTTCATACCTACGCGCCTGATATTTAGTATGTACCTTCGTTATGTGCAGATGCGCAAAGTGAATTCCCATTTTTGATCCGACCCTCCATCATCGATTACCTCCCCCTTTCCGACTCAGAATTTCCCATTTTTTCCTTTTTCCTTGTAACTCGAAAAACTTTTTCACCTTCATACCTACGCGCCTCATATTTGCTATGTAGCTTCGTTATCATGTGCACATGCGCAAAGTGAATTCGGATTTTTTATCCGACCCTCCATCATGGATTACTTCCCCCTTTCGGACTTAGCATTTGGGGAAAGTGGGTATATTGCGATGGCGCGCCATCGACTTTTTCTAGTTTAATATTAATTACCAGTTGAATTTTTTTTTTGGAATTACCAGTCGCATGCTCCCGGCCAAACACCCACCTCTATGAAGAAAGATAGAAATCTCACCTTAGTGCTCGGCCCATCGTTTCGTAGTTCATATCGGGCTTGTTTTTATGTAATCCCCACAATTTAGACACTGCTTTCGAGTCCACAAGCTTAAAAATGCCCTTTTCTCGATTTGTCCATTTGATATATCTGGGACACGTTTCGCGGTTTTGTAGAAGTTGTAAGAGGAATTCCCACAGATACGTTGTACTACCTGAAACAAAGTAACGTGAAAGGTTGATTGATTGATTGGTTGATTGATTGATTTAAAGATTGAGATTTTATGTCCATTCAACACAAATATCATACGAGACACGCCATGTGATTTTGTACCTTCGGACATCTGTGTAATTTCATTAAATATTCATGTACTTACATTTACATGCGGAATATAATAATGAAACTCTGAATTTTGCCAACTTTTGATGTCATTTCTGGACAATATTGTAAATTTTGTAAACGTATTTAATGAAATTACGCAGATGTCCGAAGGTACAAAATCACATGTCGTGTTTCATATGTGGCTGTGACTGGAAAAATGGGGCTTATGTGATTCAAGGCCAGTGTAGTTCCTGGTTAAATAACACACTCCCATAGCCTGGTAATGTTCTATATTGCTTGTTAGAAGCATGACAGGCGTTTAATTGATGAAATAGCTAAAAGTGCAGATCCTGATCAGACTGTGCGGAATCACAGGCTGATCTGGATCAACACTGGTCGCAAAACCCCATTTTTTCCATCACAGCCACATTTATTGATTGAGATTGTAGGTATGGCCATTCAACAGCAACGTCATATACAGCCAGGAATGCACGCATATTGGGAAGCGCAAAACTGTCAATCAGAGCTCCAGGGTGTCTGGTTTAGAGAAGTTCCCCACTGAAAATTAGACACATGAATATGTCAATGCACACAGGTGTGCTTTGCGAACATGAACAGGCATTATCATCAGAGATAGATGAAAATGAAACCCATACAATTAAGGATACACAGACTGCCTGCGTGTGCGGTTTAGGTTCTCGTGTATAGGTACACCAGTTAGACATGTCTAATGCTGGAACAGAGGAAGTTCAATAACTGAGGCAATACAGATTGGCGTTACAGATCTTATAAAATAACACGTGGTTCGTCGTTTAGTTGGGTATTATATGTTCTTATAAACAAGCAGTCTGATCAGGGCCTATACTGGTTTACAATGATCTACAGTGAAACCTCGCTAAACCAGACAGGCTGGGAGGTCCCCAGGGTGTCTGGTTTAGCGAGGTTTCACTGTAAATCGGGCATTTGATTATTCCGAGCCATAGACGTGCGCAATACGATCACAAACAGCCATTATCACCCTAGATAAATGACCAAGAAACCCATCAAAACTAGAAATGGACGCTTGTCGACAAGCGCATGTGTATCCCCCTCCCCAGATATGCAAGTAGTTTGAAAAAAGGGTGTTCGAGTTATGCTCCGGAGACAAAATCAGTGACGGAAAAACAAAGGGAGATAACTAAAGAATTAGTGATGCAAGAGTTGTCATTCTTGCGGGACACACCTTTAGGGTCGTGGTCTATGCATGTGTGAAGTTTCATGAAAATATTCCAAAGGGTGTTCGAGTTATGCTCCAGACACGAAATCAGTGCACGAAACAACAAAGGGAGATAACTAAGAAATTAACGACGCAAGAGTTGTCATTCTTACGTGCGACACACCTTTGGGTCGTCTTCTATGCATGTGTGAAGTTTAATAATAAACTAGAAAATGTGTTCATAGAACACGGATGTCCCACATATCGCTTTGATAATAAATGAGGCCAAATTGCAAGTCAAAATTTTCTTTTACTTGAGCGTTAAAGTTTTTGAAGCACCAAGTATGTGACCTTCACCCTGGGCTTGGCGGGGGCAGGACAAACGTGGATTTGGCACAGGGCGGTAGAGGACCAATTAGAGCAATGCATATAATGAAATATGAAGCTGAATCCGTGAAAGAAAACAGAAATTATAAGATATTTTACCTGAGCGTTAAAGTTTTTGAAGCACTAAGTATATGATGTTAACCCTGGGCTTGGCGGGGGCGGGACGAACGTGGATTTGGCACAGGGCGGTAGAGGACCATTAGAGCAACGCTATATGAAATATGAAGTTGATCCGTGAATGGAAAGAAAAATTATAAGATATTTACCTGAGCATTAAAGTTTTTGAAGCACCAAGTATAGTGACCTTGACCCTGGGATTGGCGGGGGCAGGACGAACGTGGATTTGGCACAGGGCGGTAGAGGACCATTAGAGCAATGCGTATATGAAATATGAAGATGATCCATGAAAGAAAACAGAAAATTATAAGATATTTACCCGAGCGTTTAAAGTTTTTGAAGCACAAAGTATGTGACCTTGACCCTGGGCTTGGCGGGGGGGCAGGACGAACGTGGATTTGGCACAGGGCGGTAGACGACCATTAGAGCAACGCGTATATGAAATATGAAGTTGATCCGTGAATGGAAATAAAAATTATAAGATATTTACCTGAGCGTTAAAGTTTTTGAAGCACCAAGTATGTGACCTTGACCCTGGGATTGGTGGGGCAGGACGAACGTGGATTTGGCAACAGGGCGGTTAGAGGACCATTAGAGCAATGCGTATATGAAATATGAAGATGATCCATGATCCATGAAAGAAAACAGAAAGTATAAGATATTTAACCCAAGCGTTAATGTTTTTTGAAGCACTAAGTATGTGACCTTGACCCTGGGCTTGACGGGGCAGAACGAACGTGGATTTGGCACGGGCGGTAGAGGACCATTAGAGCAATGCGTATATCGTGTTCGAGTTATGCTTTGGATACAAAATCGAGCACGAAACAACAAAGGGAGATAAGTAAACAAGAATTCCGCGGAATCAGATGCCTCGCCTTGTCCCGCCTTGACCTCGAGCCTGGGCCCGAAAGCAATTTTCACTGGCCCGAACATATTATACAATTATTGACTAGTGAACCATAGAATATCAGATTATATTCTATGGCTCACTAGTCAATAATTGTTTTATTATATGATAATAGTCTGTATATAGCACTTACGACCTTATGCTACTAGAGACAAAAATTGAAAAAGAATTTGAAGAAAAAAAATGAAAAAAAAAAATGGAAAAAAAGTTAAAAAATTAAAAATAATAATGCTTGCTACTGGAGCCCAGAATTTTTTTTTTTTAATAGTCCTATATTTATCTACATATATCTGCACAGGTCCACATAATGCCACAATATTTTCAACACAGTTTACGGAAATGTAATATAATCATTTACCTGTATAAATTACCTGTAAGTGGTCAGTGGTCAGTTGCACATGCTAGCACATGTACAGGTGAATAGTCTGTATATAGCACTTACGACCTTCTGCTACTGGACAAAAATTGAAAAATAATTTGAAAAAAAAAAATGAAAAAAAAAAAATGGAAAAAAAAAGTTTAAAAATAATAATGCTTGCTACTGGAGCCCAGATTTTTTTTCCAGTCAAATTGAAAAATAAATTTGAAAAAAAAAAAATGAAAAAAAATAATGAAAAAAAAAAAAAAAAAAAAATGACAAAAAAAAGTTTAAAAATAATAATGCTTGCTATTGGAGACCAGATTTTTTTTTAATAGTCCTATATTTATCTACATATATCTGCAGAGGTCCACATAATGCCACAATATTTTCAACACAGTACCCAATGTAGTGATTTACCTGTATAAATTACCTGGTCAGCAGTGGTCAAGCAGTGGTCAAGCAGTGGACATCTGCACATGCTAGCCCATGCTTAGCACATGGTTCTCCCAGTTTCTATTGTTCTCTCTACAGGTAAGGTGTACAGAGCACACGAGAAAAGGTATACAGAGCAGACGAGAAAACAGGTCTTCATGCATTATTGTCCAGTTTGTAGAGTGCGCAAAACAAAAAAGGTAGATAACTGAAAAATTAGCTACGCAAGAGTTGTCATTCTTGTGCGCGACACACCTCCGGGTCGTGGTCTATGCATGTGTGAAGTTTCATGAAAAATATTCCAAAGGGTGGTCGAGTTATGCTCCGGACAGGAAATCAGTGAGCGAAAACAAAAAAGGGAGATAACTCAAAAATTAGCTATGCAAGAGTTGTCATTCTTGTGCACGACACACCTTCGGTTCGTGGTCTAATTGAATGTGTTAAGTTTCATAAAAATATTCCAAAGGGGTGGTGGTCGAGTTATGGTCAATCAGTGCGCGAAACAAAAAAGGGAGATAACTAAAAAATTAGCTATGCAAGAGTTGTCATTCTTGTGCGCGACACACCTTCGGGTCGTGGTCTATGCATGTGTGAAGTTTCATGAAATATTCCAAAGGGTGGTCGAGTTATGCTCCGGACAGGAAATCAGTGAGCGAAAACAAAAAGGGAGATAACTCAAAAATTAGCTATGCAAGAGTTGTCATTCTTGTGCACGACACACCTTCGGTTCGTGGTCTAATTGAATGTGTTAAGTTTCATAAAAATAATATTCCAAAGGGTGGTCGAGTTATGGTCAATCAGTGCGCGAAACAAAAAAGGGAGATAACTCAAAAATTAGCTATGCAAGAGTTGTCATTCTTGTGCGCGACACACCTTCGGGTCGTGGTCTATGCATGTGTGAAGTTTCATGAAAATATTCCAAAGGGTGTTCGAGTTATGCTCCGGACAAGAAGTGTCTGCGGCGGACACGGACGCGGACGCGGCGCGCTGTCAAATCCATAGTATCCCCCGACGGTAGTCTGGGGGATACAATTATGATCACACATGTTTCTTGTTGTCCAGTTTAGAGAGGCTCCACTGTATTCACAAGCCGGCAAGATACTAAAAGAGTAAGGCCATTATAAACTAAGCTAGATTCTCATTCAATTTTTTTTCAAAATGGGGGCGGGGATGAAATTTTATTTTTTATTTTATATTTGCAGGATATCGGAAATACCGACCATCGATCATTGTTTACGTTAACTCTGCATGCTGGGAATGAAAATAATGGCTATACTCTCTAACTTAATAGCAAATGACAATTCATCAATGTATTTCTTATTTCTCTCTGAAAATATGTAATTACCCATCACATGCTCCCAACCAACCACCACGTATTGACAATAAAATATTTTTAGATGAGAATCTAGCATTTATTTTCTAATGGCCTAAAGTATGATTATTATCACATATTTCATACTTTTCATAGACAACTACAGTTAAACCTCTCTAAACCAGACACCAAGAAAACAGTTGATCTTAGTTTATCTCAGGTGATAATGTCTGTTCGTGATCACATAGCACACAGCTTTGATTCATAATGATCAAATGCCTGATTTACAGTCAAACCTCTCTAAGCCGGACACCCTGGGGACCTCCCAGGGTGTCCGTTTAGAGAGGTTTCACTGTATCGTAATAAAAACAGCACCGTCTCTGTAGTCGTGACTGTAAGCTAATAATTTTATGTTGCCATTTGTTATCAAAGAAACAATGTGCACAAGTTATGTAACTACAAACCGACTTTGTGGCCTTTACATACAAATCTTTATGACAACAAATAATTAATGGAACTGCAGTAATGTGTATTAGTGCATGGCATATGGGAAGCACATGTAGACGCTGTAATGCTAAAAATGTTTTGTCATTTGATGTGTAGATAATAAACGCGGGTTCACAATGGTGACTGACAGCCAATCAGGAACGAAAGTGGACAAGGTAAACGGGTTTAAAGTCCTAGCAACAGCGGACGCCATATAGAGGTGGCACTTTGATTTCCCGTCTCATCCGTAAGACCAGTAGGATGGAAATACCTGCCACCCGCGCCAAGTATACCAAACATACACGTACAAGAGACATGTTTTCGTCAAATTCAATACGGATTCATTTACCGTAGGAAAGTGCAATGGAACGTCAATTACCTGCTTATTTCTGACTATAACTTGCTTTATTGCGCATCAAGAAGGATTAAGGACAAACGCAATTACATAAATGTTATTGCCATTAGCCGGCTCTGCAGGAAACCAGCATGTACCCTGTTCCTAACAGACCCGAACCAACCCAAGACGACTGTGTTTCTATCCCAAACAATGCAATATTATTCCTTTTGTAAACAAATCTGCTTTGACCTGTACAAAGATGAATAAAAAATTACCGTCGGCTTCTTTTTACTTATTTTCAGTATTTCTGGACAAAATCATGTTTTGACAGGGCCTGAGAACCATGCCGTCTGCTTCCTTTTAATTGTTTTCAATATTTTTGTGCAATAAAATGTTTTGGCAGCGCATGAGAATCGTCCCCATTGGAGACGATTCTCATGTGATGTTAAATCATGTTTTTGTTAAGAAAAACGATAAAAGGGAAAACCAGCAGACGACAATATTTGTTACCCGCAAATGGAAAAACAAGAAACGAGGCAAAGCCACGAAGGTCAGGTTTTTTCCAAGCATAGACACTTGGATAACATAATTATACCCACTTTTTGTAGACTAGATGGCCGTGGCCTGCATGTCGCGCCTTGGGGCGAGGCATGGACACTAAAAAAATAGATATAGTAGATGGATAAACTTTAACCAAGAAACTTTAACCGGACACACGGACGGACGTATGCCAAAATGCCGACGATATCGCGCTTTCTGCAAGCAGGTGCGACACTGATGATAAACACCCATGTGAAGTATCAAGGTATTGGGTGAAGCAGTTGCAGAGATATAGCACACAAAAAAACTTTAACAAAAAAATTCAAAGTAATTTGACCTTGACATTGGGCACAGGATCGCGCTTTCGGCAAGCAGGTGCGACAATGATGATAAACACCCATGTGAAGTATCAAGGTTGCAGAGATATAGTACACAAAAAAACTTTAACAAAAAAATTCAAAGTAATTTGACCTTGACATTGGGCACAGGATCGCGCTTTCCGCAAGCAGGTGCGACAATGATGATAAGCACCCATGTGAAGTATCAAGGTATTGGGTGAAGCAGTTGCAGAGATATAGTACATGAAAAAACTTTAACAAAAAAATTCAAAGTAATTTGACCTTGATATTGGGCACAGGATCGCGCTTTCCGCAAGCAGGTGCGACAATGATGATAAACACCCATGTGAAGTATCAAGGTATTGGGTAAAGCAGTTGCAGAGATATAGTACACGAAAAGTAATTTGACCTTGACATTGGGCACAGGATCGCGCTTTCCGCAAGCAGGTGCGACAATGATGATAAACACCCATGTGACGTATCAAGGTATTGGGTGAAGCAGTTGCAGAGATATAGTACACAAAAAAACTTTAACAAAAAAATTCAAAGTAATTTGACCTTGACATTGGGCACAGGGGCCGCACGGTTGGGGGTTAGAATGAAAATATGGATGATGATAAACACCCATGTGAAGTTTCAAGGTAATTGGCGAAGCAGTTGCAGAGATATAGTATAACGAAAAAGTTTTAACCAAAAAAATCTAACCAGACGTACGTTAAAAAGTTAACGTTGAAAATGGCTATGTCAATTACGTAGAAATAATAGGTGAAGGTAAAAAAATGGTCACATGTTGGATAGTTGTATGTGGTAGGCACCCCTTGGTTATGAAGCTGTGAAAGTTTGGTGGTCCTAGGTGGTACAGTACCAAAGAAATGGACTTAAACACGAAAAGTTAACATTGTAAACGCGAAAACTTAACATTGAAAATGGCTAAGTCGACTGCGCGGAAAAAATGGGTGAAGTTAAAAAAAAAAGTAACATGTTGGATAGTGATATGTGGTGGGTACCCCTTGATTATGAAGCTGTGAAAGTTTCGTGGTCCTAGGTGGTACAGTTCCAAAGAAATGGACTTAAACATGAAAACTTAACATTGTAAACGCGAAAACTTAACATTGAAAATGGCTAAGTCGACTACGCGGAAAAAATGGGTGAAGTTACAAAAAAAGTAACATGTTGGATAGTGATATGTGGTGGGCACCCCTTGATTATGAAGCTGTGAAAGTTTGGTGGTCCTAGGTGGTACAGTAACAAAGAAATGGACTCAAACACGAAAACTTAACATTGATTGTGGACGCCGCCCGCCCCCCGCCCCGCCCGCCGCCCGCCCGCCGCCGCCCGCCCGGCTTTCGCCAATCCAATAGCCTGGATTTTTTTTCAAAAAACCTGGCTAAAAAAGTAACATGTTGGATAGTGATATGTGGTGGGCACCCCTTGATTATGAAGCTGTGAAAGTTTGGTGGTCCTAGGTGGTACAGTACCAAAGAAATGGACTTAAACATGAAAACTTAACATTGTAAAACAAACGCAAAACTTAACATTGAAAATGGCTAAGTCGACTGCGCGGAAAAAATGGGTCAAGTTAAAAAAAAAAGTAACATGTTGGATAGTGATATGTGGTGGGCACCCCTTGATTATGAAGCTGTGAAAGTTTGGTGGTCCTAGGTGGTACAATAACAAAGAAATGGACTCAAACACGAAAACTTAACATTGATTGTGGACACCGCTCGCCCGCCGCCCGCCACCCGCCGCCCATCTGCCGCCCGCCCGCCCGGCTTTCGCCAATCCAATAGCCTGGATTTTTGTGTGACCATTTGTTGGTTAATTATCTCATTTGCATATTAAGTTGAGGAAATTCCATGATCAGTTTAACTTGGCTGTATATGCAATTCTTTCTCCGTGGAAAAAGCTGCGAGCAGTGACGTAATAGATCATGTTGCCATTGACTACCGCTTCGCTTAAAAAAAAAACACTTTCCAATCTCATCTGGGACACAGTAACTTTAACAGACTGCAAAATTACATTTAACTTTTGTTGTCTGCTGCTTATTTTTTATTTTCCACTCATCATTCAGTATTCCCGCGACTTTTCCAAGTTTATACCCCGATAAATTCCACAAAAAGGCCATTCATTCCTTATAATTCCAGCATTTGAAATAAATTCATCAAGAAAATGTGTTTATTTTCCGTTTTCTTAAGAATTATTTTAACTGCGCCTCACGGTTACGGGAAGTAGTTCGGCGTGGGAGGTTACTGGGATATAAATTTTGGACAGAGACTTGCTACGGGCCAATCAAATGTTAGGGAATTGTGTAAATATTTTTGTGCTGGAATTATTGGTGTTTAACGGCCTATCAATAGCTTGGTCATTTAAGGCCACTCATCATGAGATACAATGTAAAATTGCCATGGCAATCAATGACTCATGGTTCAAATCGAGACAACAAGACTCCAGTATATCAACCACCACAACTATTTGGGGTGGAGACAGGTGGTGGAGGTGGTGTATAAATGGACTGGTTAATATGTAGCTCTGACTGGCGAAATGGGGCTTATGGGTTTTGTGAGAAGTGTAGATTCAGATCAGCCTGTGCAGTCTGATCAGGATCTGCACTGTTCGCCATTTACATCAATGAAATACCTGTCATACTTCTTCTAACAAGCAATATAGATCGTTATCAGGCTACAGGTGTGTGTTATTTGATCAGGAGCTACACTGGTCACAAATACCATAAGCCTCATTTCTCCAGTCACGGCCACATGCATTCGGCGTGTTTTGGCTTTCATCGGTATAACTCTATATATATGAACAAGGCTTCTAACTTTGGTCAGACACGACCTCGTATCATGAAACTTTTTATTAACGGTAATGTGAATATTTTGGCAGAAAGTGCAAATGTTCATTTGAGAATCATTGTTATCTTGCTAAAATAGCATAGTTGGAATATAATTATGCAAAGAATATCGAATTACAGCTGCTTTTCCTAGGTTGGACACAACCTCGTATCATAACAAATGAAATAATGTGTTTAATGCTCTAACGTCAATATTGTAGTGGCAAGTTCATATGTTCATTTGAGAATTATCGTTATCCTGCATAAATACATATAATACACAGAAAATTACAATATTAAACATGTTATTTTGTTATAATACGAGGTCATGTCTGACCAAATTTAGAAGCCTTGTTCATAAAATAGAGTTATACCGATGAAAGCCGACACACACTGAATGCCTGTGGTCACGGCCACATATGAAAGAAAGTAAGGGATAACTCACTCTCTCGTTTCCGTTTCGGCTGATTTAAATATTCTCCGGGTAACTTTGGCTTTCGGCCTGAAATATCAAACATACACATCGCTTTATATAGAGAATCTTACAGGAGTGATGATTTCATATGATATTTATAAAAAAATGAGGCTATGACTAGTTCACAAGTTCAGTAAATATTATATATTAAATCAACACAATTGTTATATTCTGTTCATTGCATAAGCACACCTTCACATTGCCGTGTTTTCCGTAGTGGTATCAGTGACAACATATTTATTACATTACAGTAGTGTATTATGCTATTACACTACAAAAAGGCCTTTTTATGCAATAAAAACATTTACTGGTAGCCCTTACAATGCTGAATAAATATTTTGTCTTCTGCCGTTATTTTTATATTCCATTTTTCTCATCAACAACATGGTTTGACAGCACTTGAGAATCTTTTTCCAATGGAAACTCTTAATATTAACTCTTACAATGCTGAATAAAAGTTTGTGGTCTGCTGTTATTTTTATTTTCCGTTTCTCATCAACAACATGGTTTGACAGCACTTTAGAATCATTTCCATTGGAAATGATTCTCAAGTGCTGTCAAACCATGTTTGAATTGAGAAAGAAGACAAAATATGAAACAATAGCAGACAACAATTTTTGTTTCCCGCCGCATTCGAAGGGCTAAATATAGCGTCTGGTGTGAGAAGTTTACCATGTTTAATCGACTATTGCGCCAATTATCGATTTTGAAAGCTCCAGTATTGTCCTCAACAGGATCTGACATTAGTTAAATGACGGCAACAAATTCACAGCGACAATTCGGAGTACGAGAAGTTGTAATCAGCTGATCAAGTGGTTCAACTTGGATCAATCAATAAATCTTCATAAAATCAACCAATCAATCAATCAACCAATAATTAAATCAATCAACAAAACCAACCAATCAGCCACCCAATCAAGTTTACATCATTTGCCATACAAAAATAAGCTCCTAATTCATGTCTGTGAACACACTAAGCAAACTGATTGATTGATTAATGATGTTTAACAGCCCGTCATTTTAGGCCGGGCCCCAAGAAAACTGACCAAATGACACAGTGCACACACAGGTGGAGAAAACTGACCAAATGACACAGTGCACACACAGGTGGAGCCTGAACAACCGGACCTACTCATGCCACAATTTCTATTACATCTCGGATTTATATTAGGCCATACAAAGTACTTTGCTTCTCAGAAAAATCCTTTTGCATCAGAGCATTTTATCGACATGGAGAAATTAATAACGTATTACTGTAAATTAACCACATAATCAACAAGAGGGCCATGATGGCCCTAATTCGCTCACCTGACTCCATGAACACCAGAGGAGAATGTGACATTGAGTTCATGTGTTTTAAAAAAATTGTGCTATTTTTAGACGGCGGTCATCTTGGATTAAGCGATGACTCTCATTTTACCAAATCTGAAAATGCTTCACCCAAGGATCGGAACTTCCTATGAAGTTTGGCCAGCATCGGCCATGTGGTTCCCGAGAAAAAGACGTTCAAAATCTCAAATAAATGGACCTTTTGGCGGCCATCATGGATGACATAATCATCCGATTCCGACAAATATTGCGCCAGAGCAATCGCCTCATCAATACCTTCAATTTGATATATGACATGAGCATATTCGGTCAAAAATAAAATTTGACCCCACGGGCCACGCCCATTTTTGACCCCGGGGTCACCATTTTCACAACTTTAAAAGAGCATTGTACATCGATCATTCCTACCAAGTTTCGTCGAAATCCGGCTGGCGGTTCATGAGAAGAAGATTTTTTAAGAATTTATGCTATTTTTATTTTTTAGACGGCGGCCATCTTGGATGAGCGATGACCTCCATTTTAACAAATCTGAAAAGGCTTCACCCATTGACCAAAACTTTTAAGTTTGGCTAGCATGGGCCAAGCGGTTCATGTGAAGAAGAATTTTGAAATCTCTAATAAAAGAACGACCTTTTGACCTTTCGGCGGCCATCTTGGATGACATAATCATCCGATTTCGACAAAAAATGCACCAGAGTGATCGCCTCGTTGATACCTTCTATTTGATATATGATATGACCATATTTAGCCAAAAATAAAATTTGACCCAAAATTTGACCCCACGGGCCACGCCCATTTTTGACCCCGGGGTCACCATTTTAACAACTTTGAAAGAGCATTGTACATCGATCATTCCTACCAAGTTTTGTCAAAATCCGGTTGGCGGTTCTTGAGAAGAAGATTTTTGAAGAATTTGTGCTATTTTTAGATGGCGGCCATCTTGGATTACGTAATGACGTCATTTTAACAATTTTGTAATCGCCCTACCTAAGGACCATGACCATGAAGTTTGGTGACTATAGGCCCAATGGTTACCGAGGAGAAGACGTTTGAAAATGTTCACGGACGACGGACGACGACGACGGACGACGACGACGACGGACACATTGCGGTAACAATAGCTCACATGAGCTTCGCTCAGGTGAGCTAATAAAAAACACTACCATGCAAAAATATGTTAAATTCAATCAAGTCTGACGAGAACATTGTGATTTTTCACGTCTAAAGAGGTTATAGTAACACAGACCATGAAAAAACAAGAGGGCCATGATGGCCCTAATTCGCTCACCTGAGCATTGAGTTCATGTGTTTTAAAAAAAGTGTGCTATTTTTAGATGGCGGTCATCTTGGATTACCGGTAAGCGATGACTCTCATTTTACCAAATCTGAAAATGCTTCACCCAAGGATCTTGACTTACTGTGAAGTTTGGCCAGCATCAGCCATGTGGTTCCTGAGAAAAAGACGTTCAAAATCTCGAATAAATGGACCTTTTGGCGGCCATCATGGATGTCATAATCATCCGATTCCAACAAATATTGCACCAGAGCAATCGCCTCATCAATTTGATATATGACATGAGCATATTCGGTCAAACATAAAATTTGACCCCAATTTGACCCCATGGGCTAAGCCCATTTTTGACCCCGGGGTCACCATTTTAACACCTTTGAAAGAGCATTGTACATCGATCATTCCTACCAAGTTTTGTCGAAATCCGGTTGGGGTTCATGAGAAGAAGATTTTTTTAAGAATTTGTGCTATTTTTAGACGGCGGCCATCTTGAATTAGCGACGACCTCTGTTTTAACTAATCTGAAAAGGCTTCATCCATGAACAATAACTTTTAAGTTTGGCTACCAGGGGCCAAGCGGTTCATGTGAAGAAGAATTTTGAAATCTCTAATAAAAGAACGACCTTTTGACCTTTTGGTGGCCATCTTGGATGACATAACCATCCGATTTTGACAAAGAATTCACCAGAGTGATCGCCTCGTTGATACCTTTGATTTGATATATGACATGACCACATTCGGTCAAAAATAAAATTTTACCACAATTTGACCCCACGGGCCACGCCCATTTTTGACCCAGGGGTCACCATTTTAACAACTTTGAAAGAGTATTGTACAATTGTACATCGATCATTCCTACCAAGTTTTGTCGGAATCCAGTTGGTGGTTCTTGAGAAGAAGATTTTTGAAGAATTTGTACTATTTTTATACGGCGGCCATCTTGGATTACGTAATGACATCATTTTAACACTTTTGTAATCCCCCTACCTAAGGACCATGACCATGAAATTTGGTGACTATAGGCCCAATGGTTACCGAGGAGAAGATGTTTGAAAATGTTCACGGACGACGGACACATTGCGGTAACAATAGCTCACATGAGCTTCGCTCAGGTGAGCTAAAAACAGAGACAAACATCTAAAAGAAAGAAAAATCTGCACTTGCGCATAACATTTAGCAAACCCCGTGTCTGAGAACCAAAGGACTTTTTTAATGCCCTAACACAGCTGTAATAACCCAATCCCGCAGAAAATCTACAGTTTGATTGTTCGTGAGCATAATGCTAAAATCTGTGCCGGACAACACGTTCAGCGAATGATGTGAACATTTTCGAAAGCAAGCAGAATTAAATTCATCATTTCCTGTGAACAGTATGCCCCTTGTCCAAATACTGCACAAAACATATCAGACTGGATAAGGTGGCCATTGTGACGATACGACAATGGTTTATCCGTAGGCAGCAGAGTAGAGGTCTTATTGTAATTATCGTCTTCGCTGGCAATTTATTGGGTCGCCGTGACATAACAACGAAGTAGACCTTAATGACAAAATATATGGTTTTGACTGGCGAAATGGGGCGTATGGGTTTTGCGACCAGTGTAGATCCAGATCAACCTGTGCCTGTTTGCCATTCCATCAATTAAACACCCGTCGTGCTTCTAACAATCAGCATATATCGTTATCACGCTACAGGAGTGTGCTATTTGATCAGGATATACACTGGCAACAAATCCCATAATTTTGCTGATTGCAGCTTAGCTGAGGGCGCGTAAGTCTGCATTCAATATTAAATAGGCAACAAATGATCAAAACAAATTTAAACATTCACATATTTGAGTGTATTATTACTTATTCACTTATTTATACTGTAATACAGTTGGACATTTACTTAGTTGAGCTGCAAAGCTTTTTTCAGCTCAACTAAGTACATTTTCAACTTTATTACAGTATTTCCACTACTCAATTTGAAAATCAATGCGCATTTTCACATTGTTGCGAGTATTTTGTACTCCCACTGTTGATAATCAATGCGTATTCAGCTAAAATAAGTGCGTTACATACGCCAAAACGCCCCTTATCTGGAGCCCTTTGGTTCTCAGAATCAAGACATGTGAGAAAAAAGTCTGTGCGCATCAGAGCATTTTATTGTCATGGACAAATATAATCATACTGAAATTCATTGCATGATTAACGAAGGCACTACGATGCAAAACAACAACAAAATTCTATTCTTAGACTGCAAGAGAATAAGAGAATGCGGGAACGAAAAATGTTGTTTGTTGTTGTTTCATATTTTGTCTTTTCTGTCAATACAACATGGTTGGCAGCATTTTAGAATCATTCTGAAGTGCTGTCAAGCATGTTTTTGAGGAGAAAAATGGAAAATAAGAATACAGCAGACGACAAAATATAATTCAGTGTTGTGAGGGTTAATACATGCTTTGGCAGCATTTTGGAATCATTTCCAAATGAATACCGCTGAGACTTTGACAGTATACGACAAAATGTAATTCAGTGTTGTGAGGGTTAATACATGGAAATGATTCTAAACTGCTGTAAAAGCTTGTTTGTGATGAGAAACATGGAAAATACGAGATGGTCGTGGCTCACATGTCACGCCCGCCGAGTCTGTGACAGTATACTGAAAAATATTAACCAAAAAAAAAAACAACTTTAACCTGGACCATGTACGGACGGACGCCAATGTGCCGACTATCGCGCTGTCCGCAAGCAGGCATGACAAAAAGGAATACAACAGACGTTAAAATGTAATTCAGTGTTGTGAGGGTTAATTACCTTTTTTATTCTTTGGTCGGATGGGGGATGAGGGTGGCGTAGTTGACGAGGTGCCCGAATCAGACTCGGACATAAAATGGAACGATGAGGGCACCAATGGACTGGGGCTTTTATATACGTGATCTGCAATACAGAACAATGGGTGGATTGAATTGCGTGTACACATACATAGCTCCAGATAAGGTGCGTATTGGCGTATTTTACGTAATTATTTTAGCTGAATATGCATTGATTATAAAATGTGGGAGTACAAAATACGCACAGCAATGTGAAAATACGCATTGATTTTCAAATTGAGTAGTGAAAATACTGTTGAAAATAAGTGAATGTTTAAATTTATTATATTTTTTTCATCATTTTTTCCCTATTTATTAATGAAGAAAATCAATAATCCATATATAAAAGTAAAATACGCAATGATTTTGAAATTAGCGAAATATTCAGGCCGAATGCGGATTATAATTTAGGGTTAGTTATGAACATTTCGACAACTTTCTACGTCATTTACAGAATATATCACAGTTTCTGTAAATAATTTCATGAAAAATCGCAAAGGTACAAACTCACATGGCTCGTCTCATATATGGTCTGAACTATTCACCATTGACATGGGGAAGACAGTCAGTCATGATACACTGTGACAAACAGTATATATCCTTATCAAGTCACAAGCTCCAGATAAGGTGCGTATTTTAAACACTTATTTTAGCAGAATATGCATTGATTATCAGAGTACGGAGTACGCATTGAATTTGAAATATGGGGTAGATACAAAACTTATCTGGAGCTCTTAGACTGCATAGAAGTGCAGGCGATCAGGACTTACACTGGTCGCCAATGCCATGAGGCCCCATTTCTCCCGTAACAGCAAAAATTTATGTTTTCGAACGTCGATCGATACTATTATAATTTATAAACAATTTACAAGAACACATGTAGAAAATTAAAACGTCTCGAAAGAACAACTGTCTCATAAAACAATAAACACGACATTTTAATTTCAAATCCAGTGTCTATAATAGGGGCATTTCGTGACAAATATCTACAATTTACTAATGTTTTGCTCAGACTGTAAACACGATGATTGTGGCTGAAACTGGGGCAAAATGGGGCTTACTGCATTTGTCGCAAACCTAGCTCCTGGCCCGAAAAATTATTTATTGATTAATTGAACCATTTTCATGTCAAGGATGAGCCATTTTGCTCGTGGAAAATGCTAAATATTTTCTGTATGCGAGCTCAGAAGTATTTGTCGCGACCACAATTTGAACTGTCTCATCGAGGTGACAACATGTAGTTTTAGGGCCTCATTGTTTGTACAGAGAGCGAATGTTGCACAATTTGAACTGTCTCGTCGAGGTGACAACATGTAGTTTTAGGGCCTCATTGTTTGTACAGAGAGCGAATGTTGCACAATTTGAACTGTCTCGTCGAGGTGACAACATGTAGTTTTAGGGCCTCATTGTTTGTACAGAGAGCGAATGTTGCACAATTTGAACTGTCTCGTCGAGGTGACAACATGTAGTTTTAGGGCCTCATTGTTTGTACAGAGAGCGAATGTTGTACAATTTGAACTGTCTCGTCGAGGTGACAATATGTAGTTTTAGGGCCTCATTGTTTGTACAGAGAGCGAGTGTTGCACAATTTGAACTGTCTCGTCGAGGTGACAACATGTAGTTTTAGGGGCTCATTGTTTGTACAGAGAGCGAGTGTTGCACAATTTGAACTGTCTCGTTCGTCGGGTCATGGTGACAACATGTAGTTTTAGGGCCTCATTGTTTGTACAGAGAGCGAGTGTTGCACAATTTGAACTGTCTCGTCGAGGTGACAACATGTAGTTTTAGGGCCTCATTGTTTGTACAGAGAGCGAGTGTTGCACAATTTGAACTGTCTCGTCGAGGTGACAACATGTTGTTTTAGGGCCTTTGTTTGTCATTGTTTGTACAGAGAGCGAGTGTTGCACAATTTGAACTGTCGTGGTCGATTTGTGGACAATTCTGAACTGTCTCGTCGAGGTGAACATGTAGTTTTAGGGCCTCATTGTTTGTACAGAGAGCGAATGTTGCACAATGAACTGTCTCGTCGAGGTGACACATTTGTAGTTTTAGGGCCTCTGTAGAGAGGATTGTTTGTACAATTTGACTGTCTCGTCGAGGTGACACTGGAGTTTTAAGGGCCTCATTGTTTGTCAGAGAGCGATGTTTGCAACAATTTGAATGTCTCGTCGAGGTGACAACATGTAGTTTTAGGGCCTCATTGTTTGTACAGAGAGCGAATGTTGCACAATTTGAACTGTCTCGTCGAGGTGACAACATGTAGTTTTAGGGCCTCATTGTTTGTACAGAGAGCGAATGTTGCACAATTTTGAACTGTCTCGTCGAGGTGACAACATGTAGTTTTAGGGCCTCATTGTTTGTACAGAGAGCGAATGTTGCACAATTTGTTGTGAAAAGGAGTAAATATAGTGTTGATCCAGGTCATACTAGTTATCTGTACATTTTAAAGGTACCTGCCCACTCAATAGGCACAGAATGTTCTTTATAGGAATTAAATAAGTGCATAATTGTGTCACTATTCCACCAGTTCTAAATTACGAGTGCCCGCTATACAGATGTAATCATTTAGTAATGTTTATTTTACTGATAGTGATGTGCGGTGGTATCAGGCTATTTTCATATGAAAATGAGGCATGATATTTTTTTCTTCATTATTTATACTAATTAAATGTGTCACCTGAAAAAAATAATATTTTCGACAGATTATAAAGTATGATCATTGCACATCCAAAACTAAATACAGAGAATAAATAGTAATGTATGTTAACATTTTAATATCAGTGTGGAAATTTACATTTGATATAAAATGTATAATAATGCCAATCAATACGTGTGGTAATGGTAATTATGCTAGAAAATGTCTCAGATGATGTCTCTGATATAAAGAACATTTTTTGTGTACTGAGTGGGCATGTACCTTTAATCCGGAGCTGCATTATTTACCAGATTCATATTTTCACTTATTAATTTTATTGCAAACAGTGTAAAGTCTGATCTGTGTCTACATCTACAAAGATGTGTGATATTCAGTAAGAAATAAACGCTGAAATACAACATAGGACCGGATCTCTATAAATATATTTGTGTAGTAGGAGGGGAATGTGTATAAAGTGAAAAATATCTTGTCGGCAGCTGGGGTCGAAACCAGGCCGCCTGCGTGAGAGACGAACGCTCTACCACGTCGCTATAAAAGACGGCTTGTACCGCAAGGCAGTACAAATGTTTGATTATTGTACTATGGCTGTACTACTACATTTGCAAAGGGACACAAGTAGCCAAGATCCCTCATTTGGACTGCATCTCATCCGGTTCATTTTATTTCCCATGTCCTTAATCATCAGCCGCTTAGAGCATACAGTGTATACACTTAACAGACTGCCCAGACTGCATGCATCCATGTGAGGGTCTACACTGGTTGCATATATCAATTTGTGCAGACTGCCATCATGTGCATGCCATTATCCACGAATGTAAAAAAATATTGGGTAATAATTCACCATGAAAACGTCCAATATTTCTTACGTGTATCTTTTGTCTTGTGCACATATTGATTTTTACATCCAATAGACTTGTGGCTTCTGGAAATATCTATTTCTGTCTCCAAGAGACATAGGATGTGGAGCACGCCATATAACTTACTGGGACAGGAGAAAATGGACAGGAATTAGAGTGTCTATAACTTACTGGGACAGGAGAAAATGGACATAATATGGACGGGAATTTGAGCATCTATAACTTACTACGACAAGAGAAAATGGATGGGAATTGGAGCATCTATAACTTACTGGGACAGGAGAAAATGGACGGGAATTCGAGCGTCTATAACTTACTGAGACAGGAGAAAATGGATAGGAATTCGAGCGTCTATAACTTACTGGGACAGGAGAAAATGGATGGGAATTGTAGCATCTATAACTTACTGGGACAGGAGAAAATGGACGAGAATTGTAGCGTCTATAACTTACTGGGACAGGAAAAAATGGACGGGAATTGGTACGTCTATAACTTACTGGGACAGGGTAAAATGGACTGGAATTGGAGCGTCCATAACTTACTGGGACAGGAGAAAATAGACAGGAATTGGACTGTCTATAATTTACTGGGACAGGAGAAAATGGACAAGAATTGAAGCGTCTGCAACTTACTGGGACAGGAGAAAAGAAAGAAATAATAATTGGAGCATCTATAATCCACATCAAGCTGTGTAACTTGATGAATTTCATATTACATGAATTTGATTATAATTTTATCTTTACAGCAACATGGTATTTATGCAACCACATTTTCAGTAATGACGGCTGGAGCAAAAATATTCACACCACCATTTGGTGATTGAAGTAAATAAAATACAACACACATTAGTTGGTTGACTAGTTTCATGACTGGTGTGTACATAACTAATTGATAAAGCAATAAACCAGACATTCAGCCACAATAATTGTATTTGTGTTCCTTATCTGGAGCTCTGTATGTAGAGGCAAAAGGGTTACAGCCTGATTAACATCACTGACACTTTAACACTTTCAACACTACAGCCCTCGACAGTGGTGTTCGCAAACAGTGTAGATCCAGATGAGCCGGCTCATGACGAGCCGTCTCATCAGGATCTGCACTTTTTGCAAGTAATTTTCATAGTTTTTAGATAAAAATCTGCCACCCCCCCTTTTCATAAATGGAATGCTCTGAAAATCATTTTGTGACGATTGGAATGGTCTGGGAAATTAACATTTCAAAATCCATTCCAGTTACTTAGGGTTGAAAAGGTTAACAAAGATAATAATTTGCAGACCAACAACAATGGCATACCTGGTCGCATCGCGACATGAGTGGCAGTGTTGAAATGAGCAGGCAGGGGCTGGTGGGCAGGCGGTGGTGGCTGGTAGTAGGGCGGGACAAACGCCCCTCCTGGTGACGGCACTCGTAGTGATGGATGATGGGTGCTCATGTAGGCTGCAAGAGACAACAGTGATCACTGCATGGGTGGGTGATTGGTGTTGGTTGGTCAGTCGGTGGTCATTTGATTGGTCGGTCAGTCAGTGGTGGTTGGTGTTGGTTGGCTGGTTGTTTGGTTGGTTGGTATTGGGTGGTTGGTTGGTTGGTGGGTGGGTGGGTGGGTGGGTTTGGTCGGTCGGTCGGTCGGTCGGTATTGGTGGGTGGGTATTGGTTGGTCGGTTTTCAGAGGTTGGCTGATTGGTTGGTTGGCACTTAGTTCACTGTCAAGTCCAACAAAATGGATGAAGCAAAATATCAGTTGTATCACTGCATGGGTGGGTGATTGGTGTTGGTTGGTCAGTCGGTGGTCATTTGGTTGGTCGGTCAGTCGGTGGTGGTTGGTGTTGGTTGGCTGGCTGGCTGGCTGGCTGGCTGGCTGCGGGTGGGCGGACGGGTCGGGCCGGGCGGCGGGCGGGCGGGCGGCAGGGTGGGCGGGTGGGTAAGTGGGTATTGGTTGGTGTGTATTGGTTGGTTGGTTTGGTTGGTCGGTTTTCAGAGGTTGGTTGATTGGTTGGTTGGCACTTAGTTGACTGTCAAGACCAACAAAATGGATGAAGCAAAATATCAGTTTCAAAAATATTTAAAGGGTTAAACATCCCAGCAACAGCTAAGGTCATATACAGTTTAAAATCTCATCTGACTGAGCAACGAGATGGAGGGTTTGATTCCTAAGGCAGGGATTGAACCTTCGGTACTGAAGTCTGATGCTCTCACACACCAGACTATCAAGCCAGCCCAGAGTTTCTAAGCAGCATTCAAAATAAAGTATCAGCTCATATTGTACATTTAGGTAAAACTTCAACTACCGTTACTAATTTGAAATAGCCAATTTCACCCAAATTGCCAAGCGTACTTATCTAAGTTTCCTTTGAGGGAGTAATAATTTATTTTTCCCGAAATGCATTATTTCATATATAACAAATTGCTGCATATATTTGATGATTACAAGTATGCAAAATTATTATACTGAATTTATTACATTGTCACAGCCAAAATGGCTGTGATAATGTAATAAATTCAGTATAATAAAAATTAATCCTTAAATTGAAAAAATTCTCCCTCAAAGTGTACTTAGCAAGATAAGTATACAGTCAAGCACCAGTATCTCGCATATCAGTATCTCTATGATATCCCCTATCTTGATGATTCACTAAAATACCAAATTATATCCTTATGTGTTTAATATAAATTTGCTCGGCTATCTCGACCATGCCCTATCTCGTATATGTTCTCTATCTCAACTGTTAATTCAGTCCCTTCTGTATACAAATACGTTAATAATCTCTTCGCTATCTCGATCACATAAACACTTGGATAAATCGTCTAAGCGCCTGTTTGCCAAGATTTTTTACACTCATTTTCCAAACAAATTATCAAACAAAACAAAATAAATTTACACCTACCTCAGGTTGTTTGCTTTATTGGTCGATGTGGATATATTTGAGTGTTTGACACGATTCACTAAGCATATCATGCTGGTAATTTAAGCAATTCACTGAGAGTCGTGACGCCACCATGTAATGTTGATTAGTAGCTTACTACCTTTGGTCATTAGTTAATTGGTGTTTGTTTACTCGAAGTGTAATGAGTAATATGAAATCAGATTTTTTCGAGAAAATATTCGACCATGTCACTTCATCGCTATCTCGAACCTAGTCCTATCTCGACTATATGGACGATCTCCCTTCGACTTCGAGATACTGGGGCTCGACTGTAATTTGCAATTTTGGGGAAATAGGCTACTGGTGGGAAAGTATAATTTCTACTAAATTCAGTAGAAACTTCATTTAGAAAATACTTGACTCAGCGTATTCTGTTCTGAGCGTACACATCCTACTGTTTAATCAGGGCGACGTTCATGATACATTTCTACCTGATTGGCTATTATAAAGTCATTTGTGACTGTGACTGGAAAAATGTGCTTATGGCCTTTGTGAACAGTGTAGATCGAGATCAGCCAGTGTATCCACCGAAAATAATCTGTGCCCTTGCTTTTGATAAACATTATTGCCATTTATCTTCATTAATAATGTCTGTTTGTGATGACAAAGTGCACACAAGTCTTGGAGTAGTCACCAAGGCCGTGCCTAATTTACAATGGAACCTCTCTAAACCGGTTTAGAGAGGTTCTACTGTGGGACCGCATCTCACTGCAACAGTCACGGTGTGTGCCAGGCTAGACCATGAGCTAGACAGGCCATTATCCCCCCTCCCCCAACACACAATTTCCCATTCAGTTGCATGCCCCGGCATTTTCCCTTGCTTCCACAATGTACTACCAAAGGAAACTGCCATTTTGCCATGACACAGCTATAAACACATAACAGAACCCAGAGAACATAAAATAGAAATTACACATTCATCCTTGTAACAGCATAAATGACATAATAGCAGATTTGCGCCAATTGCACGAGGTATTTTTATTGCTGCTATCAACAAAGGTGTTGAACTAGGTAACGACTGCCATCTAATTATTACCACATGTCCCCAGTACAGAAGGAACATGGATCGCGTTAGAGCGCGGAAATGGAACCAAAACATAGCTAACATAACATTCTACAGGAGTATATAGCCTCAGATAGCATCTATCCTTAGGCCTAAAAAAATATGTTTGTTTTCGGTTACCCGACCCTACCTAGATTTTCCTGCCGAGCCTAAACTTTTTAGCAAAAAATAATATTAAATAAATCATCCCATAAAAAGTGTTTGTTTCAACATAGTTGTTTATCATACACTATTTAAATTTATTTAGTTAGCCATGACATGTACTACTCTATATTGGGCGTGGATCTGATGTCGATAGAAGACAAAGATTTTTACAAACACAGGCTATGTTCAGGGCTTACCCTGGTCGCAGCCATTGTATAGCACCTTTATATTTCGACCTTATTTATACAATCACATGGCTTCTCAATATCTGTATGGCAAATATAACGCAGGCTATGTTCTGGGCTTACCCTGGTCGCAGCCATTGTATAGCACCTTTACATTTCGACCATATTTATACAATCACATGGCTTCTCAATATCTGTATGGCAAATATAACGCAGGTTGTGTTCTGGGCTTGCCCTGGTCGCAGCCATTGTATAGCACCTTTAGATTTCGACCATATTTATACAATCACATGGTTTCTCAATATCTGTATGGCAAATATAACGCAGGCTATGTTCTGGGCTTGCCCTGGTCGCAGCCATTGTATAGCACCTTTAGATTTCGACCATATTTATACAATCACATGGCTCAATATCTGTATGGCAAATATAACGCAGGCTATGTTCTGGGCTTGCCCTGGTCGCAGCCATTGTATAGCACCTTTAGATTTCGACCATATTTATACAATCACATGGCTTCTCAATATCTGTATGGCAAATATAACACAGGCTATGTTCTGGGCTTGCCCTGGTCGCAGCCATTGTATAGCACCTTTAGATTTCGACCATATATACAATCACATGGCTTCTCAATATCTGTATGGCAATATAACGCAGGCTATGTTCTGGGCTTGCCCTGGTCGCAGCCATTGTATAGCACCTTTAGATTTCGACCATATTTATACAATCACATGCCTTCTCAATATCTGTATGGCAAATATAACACAGGCTATGTTCTGGGCTTGCCCTGGTCGCAGCCATTGTATAGCACCTTTAGATTTCGACCATATCTATACAATCACATGGCTTCTCAATATCTGTATGGCAAATATAACGCAGGCTATGTTCTGGGCTTGCCCTGGTCGCAGCCATTGTATAGCACCTTTAGATTTCGACCATATACAATCACATGGCTTCTCAATATCTGTATGGCAAATATAACGCAGGCTGTGTTCTGGGCTTGCCCTGGTCGCAGCCATTGTATCGTACCTTTAGTTTTATTTTCCACCATATTTCTACAATGAAATGCTATACATATAATTCACTGGGTTCGGTGATACAATTGGCTTTAACTACTGAACGTCGGGTATCTGTCTGTCCACCAGAAGACAGCAACAAGAAATCACCTTTCTTCTCACCTTGTAACCGTAATTTGTCATCAGTACTTGATTCAAGGTCACTTGACACCCCGCTGTCGCTGTCCGCGGGGCTCGGAGGTAATACTGCTGAAACAATACAGGCATGATTGATTGATTGATTTGTTGGTTGATTGATTGTTGGTTGATTTGTTGATTGACTGATTGATTGATTGCAAACCCCAGGAAACAAAATAGTTAACATCTTCATACCTATAGCAGTCTGATGATAGATTTTTTTTAATCTGATTATTTTGATTATTTCTCCACAAAAGCATATGTTGTTACCATTTATTTGAACCGTCTCATCGAGTCGGTTCAAATGAGTAGTAACAACATATATTTTGGAAAAGACAGAAAGAAAATAGGATTTTTTTTCAGGAAAATTTCATACTACATGTAGTGTATATGTAATTGTATACTGCGTTTTTAGAGAGTTAAAACATTTATCCCGACAGCAATGGCATAATACTCATCATTCATGTCTGCAGAAATTGACACAAGCGCACGTTTGCCGATAACATAACGTTATCTGTGAACCCCGGTTTAAGTAAATTCCTACAGAAATATAATCAGACAAGGGATCAGAAATTTAGGAACATTTTCATCAAGTTTAAAACAGCTGGCCGTCTGATAACGGACTTAAATTTAACCAGATTCACACAGTGAAATACGAGTTTACGCCGTGTTTATGTAATCCTTCCGTATCATTTGGCACAATTTTACTTCCTGATACATTCTAAAAGTGCATCAAAACATTGACTTAGACAGAAACTAATTTTAACCTTGTTTCAATTTGGGAAACAGATTTTTAATTTTATTGTTTTTTATTTATTTATACAAAAACGCACAAAGATAGGCAAAAAATGATGTACAGACTGTTACAACTTGTTTTGATTTTTTAAAATAAAATTAATGTTTGTTAATCCTTTCCTACAGACCTGTATAGTGGTATTTGCAAATAGTGTAGATCCAGATGAGCCGGCTCGTGACGAGCTGTCTCATCAGAATCTGCACTTTTTTTACAAGTAAAATTCATAAATCGACTAGTCTGAAAATCATTTTCAGACAATTGCATTGGATTGGATTGGTTGCAAAATTAACACAACAAAATCCATTCCAGCTACTTAGGGGTGCAAGCAGAGCTCCAGATAAGGTGCGTATTTGCGTAAATACCCAATTAAAATCAGAAGTAGTGAGTATCAAAAAGTATATTTTCTTATTATTCCATGAAAACACATCTTGGTATTTCATTAGAATTGTCTCCAAGGAGACAATTCTAATGAAATGCCAAGACATGTTTCATTTAGAAGAAAACTATTCAATAATTTCTGTCTGATGATGTGTAAACAGTAGTGTGATTTTATTTTACCCAATTAAAAACTTTGAAACACCCAATTGGTTCAGAAATGATGGAGTAAAAATACTCAATTACTAATTCCTTATCTGGAGCCCTGTGAAAGAGTTAATAAAAGAACCCAAACAACATGACCTTCTGATTTGAAGATCAATGCTCTACCCCTGGACTATTAATCCCACAGCTCCAGATATTTGCTTAAAATCACAATTAAAATTGCCAAAAACCCAATTGAAATCAGTAATAGCGAGTATCAAAAAGCAATACAAATTTGTGGTACTTTATCATGCTACAGACAAGAAACGAGGCAAAGCCACGAAGGCCAGGTTTTTTCCAAGCATAGACACTTGGATAACATAATTATACCCACTTTTTGTAGACTAGATGGCCGTGGCCTGCATGTCGCGCCTTGGGGCGAGGCATGGACACTAAAAAAATAGATATAGTAGATGGAAAAACTTTAACCAAAAAACTTTAACCGGACACACGGACGAACGGACGGACGTATGCCAAAATGCCGACGATATCGCGCTTTCCGCAAGCAGGTGTGACAATGATGATAAACACCCATGTGAAGTATCAAGGTATTGGTTGGGTGAAGCAGTTACAGAGATATAGTACACGAAAAAAAAATTTAACAAAAAAATTCAAAAGTAATTTGACCTTGACATTGGGCACAGGATCGCGCTTTCCGCAAGCAGGTGCAACAATGATGATAAACACCCATGTGAAGTATGAAGGTATTGGGTGAAGCAGTTGCAGAGATATAGTACACGAAAAAATTTAACAAAAAAATTCAAAGTAATTTGACCTTGACATTGGGCACAGGATCGCGCTTTCCGCAAGCAGGTGCAACAATGATGATAAACACCCATGTGAAGTATTGAAGGTATTGGGTTGAAGCAGTTGCAGAGATATATACACGAAAAAAATTTAACAAAAAAATTCAAAGTAATTTGACCTTGACATTGGGCACAGGATCGCGCTTTCCGCAGCAGGTGCAACAATGATGATAAACACCCATGTGAAGTATCAAGGTATTGGGTGAAGCAGTTGCAGAGATTATAGTACACGAAAAAACTTTAACAAAAAAATTCAAAGTAATTTGACCTTGACATTGGGCACAGGATCGCGCTTTCCGCAAGCAGGTGCGACAATGATGATAAACACCCATGTGAAGTATCAAGGTATTGGGTGAAGCAGTTGCAGAGATATAGTACACGAAAAAACATTAACAAAAAAATTCAAAGTAATTTGACCTTGACATTGGGCACAGGGGCCGCACGGTTGGGGGTTAGAATGAAAATATGGATGATGATAAACACCCATGTGAAGTTTCAAGGTAATGGGCGAAGCAGTTGCAGAGATATAGTATAACGAAAAAGTTTTAACCAAAAACTCTAACCAGACGTACGTTAAAAAGTTAACGTTGAAAATGGCTAAGTCAATTACGTAGAAATAATAGGTGAAGGTAAAAAAATGGTCACATGTTGGATAGTTGTATGTGGTAGGCACCCCTTGGTTATGAAGCTGTGAAAGTTTGGTGGTCCTAGGTGGTACAGTACCAAAGAAATGGACTTAAAACACGAAAACTTAACATTGTAAACGCGAAAACTTAACATTGAAAATGGCTAAGTCGACTGCGCGGAAAAAATGGGTGAAGTTAAAAAAAAAAGTAACATGTTGGATAGTGATATGTGGTGGGTACCCCTTGATTATGAAGCTGTGAAAGTTTGGTGGTCCTAGGTGGTACAGTACCAAAGAAATGGACTTAAACACGAAAACTTAACATTGTAAAACGCGAAAACTTAACATTGAAAATGGCTAAGTCGACTACGCGGAAAAAATGGGTCAAGTTAAAAAAAAAGTAACATGTTGGATAGTGATATGTGGTGGGCACCCTTGATTATGAAGCTGTGAAAGTTTGGTGGTCCTAGGTGGTACAGTAAGAAAGAAATGGACTCAAACACGAAAACTTAACATTGATTGTGGACGCCGCCCGCCGCCGCCCGCCGCCCACCGCCGCCCGCCCGCCGCCCGCCCGCCCGCCGCCACCCGCCGCCCGCCCGGCTTTCGCCAATCCAATAGCCTGGATTTTTTTTCAAAAAACCTGGCTAAAAACAATAAACAGACCGCAAATATAGCATATTTCTTTATATTTTCCATGAAAACAAATCCAAGCAGACAATTCTAATGAAATGCCAAGATATGTTTTAATTATGAAGCAAGCTATTCAATAATTGCTGTCTGTTGATATGTAAACAGTAGTGTGATTTTAGTTTACCCAATTACAATTTTGAAATACCCAATTGCTTCAGAAATGATGGAGTGAAAATACTCAATTACTAATTCCTTATCTGGAGCACTGAAGCCATCTCCAAACAAGAGGGCCATGATGGCCCTAATTCGCTCACCTGACTCCATGAACACCAGCTGGTAGGAGAATGTGACATTGAGTTCATGTGTTTTAAAAAATTGTGCTATTTTTAGATGGCGGTCATCTGGGATATGACTCATTTTACCAAATCTGAAAATGCTTCACCCAAGGATCTTAACTTACTATGAAGTTTGGCCAGCATCGGCCATGTGGTTCCTGAGAAAAAGACGTTCAAAATCTTGAATAAATGGACCTTTTGGAGGCCATTATGGATGACATAATCATCCGATTCCGACAAATATTGCACCAGAGCAATCGCCTCATCGATACCTTCAATTTGATATATGACATGAGCATATTTGGTTCAAAATAAAATTTGACCCCACGGGCCACGCCCATTTTTGACCCCGGGGTCACCATTTTAACACCTTTGAAAGAGCATTCTACGTCGATCATTCCTACCAAGTTTTGTCGAAATCCGGTTGGGGTTCATGAGAAGAAGATTTTTTTAAGAATTTGTGCTATTTTTAGACGGCGGCCATCTTGAATTAGCGACGACCTCGGGGGGTTAGCGACGACCTCCGTTTTAACAAATCTGAAAAGGCTTCACCGATGGACCATAACTGTGAAGTTTGGCCACCATGGGCCAAGCGGTTCGTGTGAAGAAGAATTTTGAAATCTCTAATAAAAGAACGACCTTTTGACCTTTCGGCGGCCATCTTGGATGACATGACCATCCAATTTCGACAAAAAATGTACCAGAGTGATCGCCTCATTGATACCTTCGATTTGATATATGACGTGACCATATTCAGTCAAAAATAAAATTTGACCCCAATTTGACCTCACGAGCCACGCCCATTTTTGACTCCGGGGTCACCATTTTAACAACTTTGAAAGAGCATTGTAAATCGATCATTCCTACCAAGTTTTGTCGAAATCCGGTAGGCGGTTCTTGAGAAGAAGATTTTTGAAGAATTTGTGCTATTTTTAGACGGCGGCCATCTTGGATTACGTGATGACGTCATTTTAACAAATTTGTAATCCCCCTACCTAAGGACCATGACCATGAAGTTTGGTGACTATAGGCCCAATGGTTACCGAGGAGAAGACGTTTGAAAATGTTTACGGACGACAGACGACGGACGCCGGACGACGACGGACACATTGCGGTAACAATAGCTCACATGAGCTTCGCTCAGGTGAGCTAAAAAAGGATAGGAAAGATAGATGTAGCCAGTGATTAAGCCAGCTATCTGGGGAAGGGGTCCCTTTTAGAAAAATCCAACTAAATTAGGAATTTGCCATCTCATTTTTTTCTTTTAAGCATTGCATGTCAAGGATTCAAGTAGAAAAAAACAACTCTATCTTTATTATTTCTCATCAAAAGTTTTTGATGATACCACTCAATTGAACCGTCTCGACGAGATGGTTCAAATGAGTGGTAACAACATATACTTTAATTGATACAAGCCATTATGTGGCTGTGGCTGGAGAAATAGGGCTGATGGAATTTGAGACCAGTGTAGCTCCTGATCAAATATAACACTCTCGTAGCCTGATAAAGATCTGTGTTCCTTGTTAAAAGCAAGATGGTTGTTTCATTAATGGAATAGCGAACAGTGAAGATCCTAATCAGACTGTGCGGATGCGCAGGCTGGTCTGGATCTACACTGGTCGTAAATACCATATGCCCCATTTCTCCTGTCAATATCAAATATATTTGGTCAATGTGCCAGATAAAATGATGAATGCTACAGAATGTTTTCATCTAGATATAATTAACATGTCAAGAAAACACACTCAAAAATCAATAAGTTGCTGCAACAATGGACTCAAATGCACTCAAATTATCGGCGAAATCACAGGCATTCGGTGTCTTTTGGCCTTCGTCGGTATAACTATATATGAACAACAAGGCTTCTAGCTTTGGTCAGACACGACCTCATATCATAACAAATTCTGCGATTTTATTAATGCTAATGTAAATATTTTGGCAGAAAGTGCACATGTTCATTTGAGAATTATTGTTATCTTGTTGAAATAGCATAGTTGGAACATAAATATGCAAAGAATATCGAATTACAGCCGGTATCATGACAAATGCTCTAACGTCAATATTGTAGAGGCAAGTTCATAATTTATGCTCATTTGAGAATTATAGTTATCCTGCAGAAATACATAGAATGCATAGAAAATTACAATTTTAAACATGTTATTTTGTTACAATACGAGCGTGTGTTCAACCAGAAGCTACATTCCTTATAATAAATAACAAAGCAAATGGCGTTATTTAATCTCAAGGGAAATAATCATTGTAATGTAACCAGCGCCGTTCAATTATAGCAGTACCGACGAAAGCTGAAACACGCCAAATACCTGTGGGCGAAATCTGTCCTTGCATAAGCCTCATCTCTCTTTTCACAAATAGTATTTCTAAATCAGAGTTCATGCCTTAGCTCGTAATTAATCCATGAGTTCATGCCTTAGCTTGTAATTAATCCATGAATGTCGTCATTGACGTAAACAAGGCATATATTTGCTATTATCTGTGATGTATTTTGGTGCTAATCTAAACATAGTCATCATACATTGAAATTAATTACACTCCCCCCCCCCCCCGCCTTCAATTTCATGCACTGTTTTTTTTTATGAAATTTTTCACAATAATCTTTTCAACACCACAGGCCTGTATAGTGGTATTGGCAAATAGTGTAGATCAGTCTCATCAGGCCTGTATAGTGGTATTGGCAAATAGTGTAGATAAGTCTCATCAGCATCTGCACATTTTCACATTTTTGAGAAAAAAAACCACCCCCTTTTCATAAATGTACGAGTATGAAAATCATTCTGTGACGATTGGATTGGTCCGGAAATAAACATATAAAAATTAATTCCAGTTACACATTGAATGTCAGTTCAGAGTTTACTGGAAATTTCAATTTTGCACTTAGTAACAAAACTTCTTAGTCGTCAAGTTTAGTGAAATGGGCCCCAGTAGCCTATTTCACCAACATTGAAAGGTATAATTATCTAGCTAAGTATACTTTGAGGGAGTAAATTGTTTATTTTTCCCAAAATACATTATTTCATATAGAACTAAAGACTACATATATTTGATGATTAAAAGCATGCAGAATTATTATACTGAATTTATTACATTATCAAAGCCAAAATGGCTGTGATAATGTAATAAATTCAGCATAATAAAAATTAATAAATTTATCCTTAAATTGAAAATTTCTCCCTCAAAGTGTACTTAGCAAGAAAAGAACACTTTGCCAGTTTGGTGAAATAGGCTACTGGTTACTAGGTCAGGGAGGAATCATAAAGAAGCTAGCCAAAAAAAAAAAACCAGCTTATCAAAGCTCTTACAATAGGAAGTAATTTGTGACTGTGACTGGAGAAATTGGGCTTCTGGAAATTTCAATAAATGGATTTACATTTATTGTGCATAGGCAGCCTATGTTCAATAAATGTAAATACAATACTTAATACCAGAAAACATTGTTAATGTTAAATTTACAGGCTATCATAATTTTGCACTTACAAACATTTTAGTCGTACAAAGTTTAGTGAAATGCTTCTCTGTATTGCTTAGACAAATGATGCATAATGATGGGTGTTTCTTTGATGGATGGCAAACAGTGCAGATCCTGATCTAGCTGAGCCTGTGTGTATGATCTGATCTGGATCTACACTGGTCGCAGAACCCATACGCCCCATTCTCCAGTCACAGCCACCTTTGTGATGATAATCCCAGATAATCTGAGTAATATTATTATGGCAAGTTCGGCCTAAATTTGAGCATTAAGCTAAATATACATGCAACAAGCACCATACCACGAAACAGACTGTGTGTATGTTTCTATATCAGAAAATTGATAAATGGACCAGTCTGCCAAGTGGCTAAAAATAAGTATTATAATGTTAACCAGGCTTGCTGTTTGACCCCGTTAAAATAGATTTTAAAAATTCTTCAGAGAACAGCGAAGCGAAGCCGCATACAGAAACATGTGTCATATAATGCCAAAAACCATTGTCATAATAGGTAGTCTATATAGTTTAACCTTACATGTTTAAATGTACTGTGTACAGAGCTCCAGATAAGCTGCATATTTGCTTAAATACCCAATTAAAATTACAAAAAACCCAATGTAAATCAGAACTAGTGAGTATCAAAAAGCAATACAAATGTTGTGGTACCTTATCATTCTGCAGTAAACAATAAACAGACAATAAATATAGCATATTTTTCATGAAAACACATCTAGGTAAATGAACACTAATGAAATGCCAAGACATGTTTTCATTTAGAAGCAAACTATTCAATAATTACGGTCTGCTGATGTGTAGTGTGATTTTATTTTACCCAATTAAAATTTTGAAATACCCAATTGCTTCAGAAATGATGGAGTGACAATTACTCAATACTCAATTACTAATTCCTAATTATCTGGAGCCTGTGTATACCAGCTGAATGTCTTAGATTTTCAATATGTGTTTTTTTATTTATAGACTACAAATTAAATGTACCTATGTCAATCAAACACACCATTTTATTTGATTAAATACCAAAAGGTTTGTGTCAAAAATTATGATAAACAGTGGAAATAATTTGGTAATGCATGTATGGTAAAATTGTGCAATTTTATTATGTTTTGTAACGGGAAATCATCATACATTTATTTACAATGAAAAAGTGTAAGTGTTTAACATCCCAGCAACATCTAAGGTCATATAGAGACGGAATCTCGGTTTAAGGTCTCATCCAAAACACCAGTAGGATGGAAATATTATGAAATTGTACTTTTTCATGTCTAGTGAGGGGATTGAACTCGCAACCTCCAATTACCTACCCCTAGACCACTATCTATCCCACATTTACATAGACATATCCACTAGTTTAATTAAAATAAATTAGTAGCAGAACCAGATGGCCGCGGCACGCATGTCGAGCCAGCAGAAGCATTTGATGGTATTTTTAAAAACTTTAACGCAGATTTCGGACGGACGGACAGACAGACGAACGGACGGACGTACTAACATTTTGGGTTTATGGGCTATTTGTTCTTTAAAAGATCAAAGGAATAGCCCCTAAACTACAATAGGTTTAGGGCTAACAGAATAAATCTATTGTATTCTATTGTCTTAGGCTCCTCCCCTAGCCCCTAAACCCCCAATGTTAGCCCGGACGGACGGACGGACGTACTCCCTGAAGTGACGTTGTGGGGTTTGTTGCATGTGGGGTTTTTGGCCAAGTCTTTTGGGGTTTTTTGGGTGCTATTTGTGGGGTGCAAACAATGCTAAAGGTGTTATCTCCCCTATACTAACTTGTTCTCGTTTTCTTATGTCTCCTGCATGCACTTGTGGGGTATTTGGGTTTGATCAGTGAAGTACAATATGTACTTGTGGGGAAATTTAGTCAGCCATTGTTTGTGGGGTTTGGATGGACCGGTTTTGACCATCACCCTCTGGGGTGTCAATTTTTTATTGCTTTTTTGGGCTTTTCAGAAGTGATGGCGTTCATTAAGATATAGTTGTGTATGGGGTGCACCCCACATGCAACAAAAACACCACATGCATGTCATGTACTCGTGAATCACCCCACAACGTCACTTCAGGGAGAGCGGACGGACGTACTGACGGACGGATGGACGAACTTACATTTCGGACCTTAGGGGGTACTTGCTATATAAAAGATCAAAGGAAATACCCCGTAAGACACAATAGGCTTACGGGGTACAGAATAAGTTCCATTGTCTTCTATTGTCTTAGGCCACGCCCCCTACCCCATAAGTACCCTAATGTGTGCCCGGACAGACTCACAGACACCCGGACGTCATTGTGATCACTATGTCTCGCTTTCCTCAAGCGGGCTTGACAAAAAAATGTTGCAATACCACTTACTTTTCAGTTTTATAAACATTTTTTTTCACAATCTCAGACCTTTTTTTCAACAGATATATGATACAAATCTATGATTAACTTATATTTTACTCATCCGTTTCACATTTTCTGTGAATATCTGACAGCGAATGCCTTTAAAGACATGCTTAAACAGGCAGTCACCTGGGGACTGGTTACGTGCCAACACATACAAGGAAATAGGAACTATACACTGAACTCTGGGTATTGTGGGTAAAGTCAGAAATGTGGATTTAACTAGAAAAACTTGGATTTTGGGTTTTCCGCCCAGTGTAGATCCAGATGGGCCTGTGCATCCGCACAGTCTGATTAGGATCTGCACTGCTCGCCATTCCATCAATGAAACCCCCGTCATGTTTCTAACAAACATAGATTGTTATCATTGTACATGAGTGTGCTACCTGATCAGGAGCTATGCCGGTCACAAATCCCATAAGCCCGTTTCTCCAGTCATGGCCACAAATAAGCCTTTTGAAGTGCGGAACAATGGGTCTGTTGTTCGCTGTTTAAATTTCCTGTTGGACCATGTAATATGCAGCAAATGGTATTCAATACTCTGAATACAGGCAGGTATTTAAATCAGTTAAACTCTATCTGGTTTGGCAACCAAACATGTACCGTAATACTGATTAAAGATGAGTGTGTGAATCACATTAACCAGATTTCTACGGAGCCCCGCAGGGGACATGGATTTTTTTTATTAATTCGTTGCCACGATATAACAATTCGTTCCCTTGAATTAACAATTCGTTTCCACGATATAACAATTTGTTCCCTCGAATTAAGAATTAAAAAGTTGTTCCAACAAAATGACAATTCGCTCCCACGATATAACAATTCGCTCCCTCAATTTAACAATTCGTTCCCACGATATAACAATTCGTTCCCACAAATTAACAATTCGTACCCGTTCCCATGGAAACAAATTGTTAAATTGAGGGAACGAGTTGCTAAATTGAGGGAACAAATTGTTATTTCGTGAGAACAAATTAATAAAAAAAAAAAGAGCCCGAGGGGCTGCGCAGATTTCATACATGTATTGCCAAATGATACCTAAATTTACTTCAATGTAAGCTGTGCTTTATGCATACTTAAAACATTTTCCAACTAGATGACTAAACTAAACAGTAAACTCGTTTAATAAATATCAGATTAAATCATCACTCATATAAGATCCTCTATTTATTCTACACGGGCAGGTCGTGTCTCTATATATCATTGTTGACTTATTTTTTACTTATCTGACATTTTTCTTTTTCCGTTACTGTGCTTCGTGGGGGAGTAGCGGGAGCTGTTTGGCCATAGATCTATGTCATACATGTAATTTTATTCAGTCTTAGCAGCCATCTCTTCCCAAGACAATTCACGTACCATTGGTTTGTTGTTGTTGTAAAATGCCCTGTAGGAAAGTTTTGTCATCTTGTAAGGCACTGGGCGACTCCATGCTAAGTAACGCCTCTGCCGCCACTTGGCGACCATTTCTCTGCTGTTGCTCGCACGTTTCCACTGGAAAGAGAATAAAATATTGATTGAAAAAAAAGGCTAACTTAACCCTACAATATACCGCTATCTTCATTTTTTGTCGTCTGCTGTTTATTTTCTATTTTTCATTTTTATCACCAAAAAAATGCTGTGACAGCACTTCAGAATCATTTCCATTGGAAATGATTCTGAAGTGCTGTCAAACCATGTTTTTATTGAGAAATAAGGCAAAATATAAAAACAACAGCAGATGACAATTGTTGTGTGTAGCAGTCTAAGGGTTAAGATTAAAATATTGATTGAAAAAACTAACTTGCTTTTAACCCTTTTACCCCTAAATAACTAAAATGGATTTGTATATGGTAATTTTCTGACCAATTCAATTGTCACGAAATGAAAGTGAAAGTGAATGGGTTTGACATCCCAGCAACAGCTAAGGTCATTATAGAGACGGGACCACAGTTTAAAAGTCTCATCCGAGAGACCAGTGGCATGGATATACTGTGAAAGTATTTTTGATGCCTAAGGCGAGGTTGGAATCCACAACCTCCGGATTGCAATTGGAAGTCAGGTGTCCTAACCCCTAGGCCACAACCCACCCATACAAAATGGTGATTCTCAGTGGGGCCCTAAATATCTTTTTATTCACCCTCGCACAGCGTGGAAAACTCTGGTCAGCCCTTGTAACAACAAAGCATCTGAAAGCGCCACTTCAGATTGCAACAAATGAGATGCAAATCAAATGCACATGGCTGAGCAATGACAGCGATGCTCAACATGTGTACTGACGGAAGTCGCGCGAGATTCAGTGAGCATATCACGAGGAAATTGACGCGATGTGTGCAAGAGCATTGATTCAGCTCAGCTGATATATATCATGCCTCTCCAGCCAGCGGACTCACATTCTCCAATCTATGTGAGATGTACATCAATATGAGACTTGCCATGTGATTTTGTACCTAACAACATGTGCGATATCTCATGAAATATATTAATACAGTTAACTGTGATATTTTTCGTAAATGACATCGAAAGATGACGAAATTTACATAGAAAATGCCGAATACTATTCCGCATTTTCTATGAAAATGTCATCAACTCTCGATGTCATTTACGGCAAATATCGTAAATGTTGTACCTATGTTTCACGAGATATCACACATGTTCTTTGGTACAAAATCACATGGCGTGTCACACATCTGACTGTGACTGGAGAAATCTTATAATGGGTTTTGCAAAGATCGTAGCATTAGTGGCTCAAATTTCATAAATGTTCACCGATTCATAAAAACTTTTTTATCGTACAAAGTTTAGTGAAACAAGCCCCAGTCTCCGTGGAGATAACACATTCTGATCTAAGCTTAAACTTCAGTCCCATACTTGAAATCAAGCAGATAGATTGATCGTTGAGGCTGTGTTGTGCTCAGCCACAGCTCAGCCTCAACAAATCAAACTGCTTGGTTTCAAAGCACAAAGTTCAAAGCACAAAGCCAGGACATATTCATTGCACTATTAACGGGCACGCAGAACTATTGCCCAGGCACGTCAAAACACGGGAAATTAGTCAAAACTATGAAATATCAACTTATATAGGGAGTTGGGTAATAATAAATAATTTTAACGCTTTCAACACTACAGCCCTCTATAGCAGTGCATAACTAGCCGTCTCATCAGGCTCGTGACTAGCCGTCTCATCAGGATCTGCAATTTTTGCAAGTGATTTTCATGAGTGTAGGACATAATCCCCCCATCAAAATTCAAGGTAGGACAAAATCCCCCCAATGAAAATGTAGCCTAGGACAAAATACCCCCCATCATATTCAGCACTTTTATTTGCACAATAAACATCAAACATCAAGCACATTTAATGAAGTATTTTCAGTTGCACAATCAAACACGCACATTTAATGAAGTATTTTCAGTTGCACAATAAACGTCAAACAAGAATAATGTATGTATCGTTTGTACATTCGCATACTGATGTCAGTCCCAAACCATATTGTTTTAGTGAAGAATCGATTACCATTTCAAAGAATTATTCGCCAAAATGATACTAGGTAAATCCTGTAACAATCGTTCATTTCTGTTTGTTTTAATAAAACGTAATCCTTAATCAACTACTTGAAAGAGGATTAGAGGGTGAAATTTGAAATTCAAAAACATATTGATGGGGGGGGGGGGAGATTATGTCCTACCTGTGATTGTCCTACCTGCATTTTAGATGTGGGGGGGATTTTGTCCTCCTGTGTCAAAAAATCATGGGGGGGATTATGTCGTGGGGGGGGGGGGGGGGATTTTGTCCGTATCCCAATTTTCATATGCCTTAGACAAAAAAAAACATACCCTTCAAATAAATTGACTAGTCTGAAAATCATTTTGTGACAATTAGAGTCCTTAAATTGTATCAAAAATCATTTTGTGACAATTAGAGTCCTTAAATTATATCACAGTCCATTCCACTTATTTAGGGTTGAAAGGGTTAATAAATTCAATTCAATTAAAAACGACATAACTATCTATATTTCACTACCAAATTCGAGGCATTCACCCATTAAGATTATCTACAAATATTTATCGGTAAATATAGTTTATATTTCGTCTATCTGGTGCAATCAGGTATTTTATCAAAATAGTCTGTTAAATATCAAACAAATTCTTATTTTTTACTTTAACAAATATTTCAGAAATTTCCCAATGGATTTTCTGTCAATAATAATAAACATTATGTTATTGGTCAAAATATATCCAAGGGTTCAGAAGAGTTGCCACAAAGATATGTTGCTGCGACAGGATAAATGGAAATACCAGTGTAGCTCCTGATCAAATATCACACTCAATTAGCCCAATACCGATAAAAATTTTTTTGTTTTTTTGTTGGGGTTTAACGGCCTATCAACAGCTAAGGTCATTTAAGGCCGGGTCAATGCGTTTAGTATTAAATCCCATATATTACCAGTACAAGTACATATACATGTTCAAGTACATATACAAATGGGAGGAAAATCCCAAAATCAGAACTGAATATTTACAATAACAAAGCTATATATTCAGCCCTGAAAACAGAATAATCCTGATCTGATGCCAGATCCTCGCCATACCAGAATCACTTGGCCCCTCCCAAAAGCAGTAGGATCAGTAATAATCTTACTACTTTTATAATGGGTAATAACCCAAATCAACTCCCAGGTAACAAAAGAGCCAAAGATAAAAAAACGTACCTGAGGGCCAAACCAGGCAAATCGTGATTCCTATAAGAAGGAATTGCTCATTATAAAAGCAAGATGTGTGTTTCATTGAAGGAATGCACAGGCTGATCTGTGGATCTACACTGGTCACAAAACCCATAAGCCCCATTTCTCAAGTCACAGCCACATATTCCATATATACCCAGAAGCTATTATCTTCCATTTTATGTTTTTAAAGTAGAAACAATGTATTGAATATTTATTTTTATTTTTAAGTACATGTATATAGATGTAATTTAATCATATTTCGTTACGCACTTACACTCACAAAGAAATGTTCGAATAATTTCTTTTTAAAGTGGCATCGAATACAAAGCAGCAAACTATAAACCATTTCTGGAATGGATTAAATTAAATGTTAAATTTGCAGCCAATCCAATCGTCACAAAATGATTTTAGCTGAAAATTACATCATAAAACAAGAGGGCCATGATGGCCCTAATTCGCTCACCTGACTCCATGAACACCAGAGGAGAATGTGACATTGAGTTCATGTGTTTTAAAAAAATTGTGCTATTTTTAGATGGCGGTCATCTTGGATTAAGCGATGACTCTCATTTTACCAAATCTGAAAATGCTTCACACAAGGATCTTAACTTCCTATGAAGTTTGGCCAGCATCGGCCATGTTGTTCCTGAGAAAAAAACGTTCAAAATCTCGAATAAATGGACCTTTTGGCGGCCATCATGGATGACATAATCATCCGATTCCGACAAATATTGCACCAGAGCAATCGACTCATCATAAAACAAGAGGGCCATGATGGCCCTAATTCGCTCACCTGACTCCATGAACACCAGAGGAGAATGTGACATTGAGTTCATGTGTTTTAAAAAAATTGTGCTATTTTTAGATGGCGGTCATCTTGGATTAAGCGATGACTCTCATTTTACCAAATCTGAAAATGCTTCACCCAAGGATCTTAACTTCCTATGAAGTTTGGCCAGCATCGGCCATGTTGTTCCTGAGAAAAAAACGTTCAAACTCTCGAATAAATGGACCTTTTGGCGGCCATCATGGATGACATAATCATCCGATTCCGACAAATATTGCACCAGAGCAATCGACTCATCGATACCGTCAATTTGATATATGACATGAGCATATTCGGTCAAAAATCAAATTTGACCCCAATTTGACCCCCACAGGCCACGCCCATTTTTGACCCCGGGGTCACCATTTTCACAACTTTGAAAGAGCATTGTAAATCGATCATTCCTACCAAGTTTAGTCGAAATCCGGCCAGCGGTTCATGAGAAGAAGATTTTTTAATAATTTATGCTATTTTTAGACAGCGGCCATCTTGGATTAGCGATGACCTCCATTTTAACAAATCTGAAAAGGCTTCACCTATGGACCATAACTTTTAAGTTTGGCTACCATGGGCCAAGCGGTTCATGTGAAGAAGAATTTTGAAATCTCTAATAAAAGAACGACCTTTTGACATTTCGGCGGCCATTTTGGATGACATAACAATCCGATTTCGACAAAAATGTACCAGAGTGATCGCCTCATTGATACCTCTCTGAAAATGCTTCACCCAAGGATCTTGACTTACTATGAAGTTTGGCCAGCATCAGCCATGTGGTTCCTGAGAAAAAGACGTTCAAAATCTCAAATAAATGGACCTTTTGGTGGCCATCATGGATGTCATAATCATCCGATTCCAACAAATATTGCACCAGAGCAATCGCCTCATCAATTTGATATATGACATGAGCATATTCGGTCAAAAATAAAATTTGACCCAAATTTGACCCCACAGGCTAAGCCCATTTTTGACCCCGGGGTCACCATTTTAACACCTTTGAAAGAGCATTGTACATCGATCATTCCTACAAAGTTTTGTCGAAATCCGGTTGGGGTTCATGAGAAGATTTTTTAAGAATTTATGCTATTTTTAGACGGCGGCCATCTTGGATGAGCGATGACCTCCATTTTAACAAATCTGAAAAATCTTCACTCATGGAACATAACTTTTAAGTTTGGCTACCATGGGCCAAGCGGTTCGTGTGAAGAAGAATTTTGAAATCTCTAATAAAAGAACGACCTTTTGACATTTCGGCGACCATCTTGGATGACATAACAATCCGATTTCGACAAAAAATGCACCAGAGTGATCGCCTCGTTGATACCTTCAATTTGATATATGACATGACCATATTCGGTCAAAAATAAAATTTGACCCCACGGGCCACGCCCATTTTTGACCCCGGGGTCACCATTTTAACAACTTTGAAAGAGCATTGTACATCGATCATTCTTACCAAGTTTTGTCGAAATCTGGTTAGCGGTTCTTGAGAAGAATATTTTTGAAAAATTTGTGCTATTTTTAGATGGCGGCCATCTTGGATTACGTAATGACGTCATTTTAGCAATTTTATAATCCCCCTACCTAAGGACCATGACCATGAAGTTTGGTGACTATAGGCCCAATGGTTACCGAGGAGAAGACGTTTGAAAATGTTCACGGACGACGACGACGGACGACGACGGACGACGGACACATTGAGTGAATGATTGCGGTAACAATAGCTCACATGAGCTTCGCTCAGGTGAGCTAAAAAGTTGAATATCAGTAACAAATAATTATTTTGAGTTTAATAGTTTGGATAAATAATGGTAATTAACCCTTCAAATGCTGAATTAAAATTTGTCGTTTTGACAACACTCTAGAATCATTTCTCTAGACATTTTACGTTTTCCGCATTCTAAGGGTTGATGCCAAGCTCTAATGGTGTCCGAGCAAATTGTAATAATGTATATATATTATTTTGGGGCAAAATAGCGCCACCAAAATCAGGCATGGCGCGGTGATACGCTAAATTAAATACACGGTAGTCTTCTATGAAAATGATTCTAAAGTTCTAAATTGAATAAGACAAAATAGGTAACATAGCTGATGGCAATTATCGTTTCCCGCATTCTATGGGTTAAAAGCAAATCTGTTGTCAAAGCAGTGTATCAGTACCGGTGTTTGAATATAACTTACCATAATCCACTATGTACACCCACAGGTGGGAGACTCGGACCTACGACACAAAAAAAATGCCTATTAAAAAAATCCCATTACCCCACCCACTTGGTCTCGTACAGTACCATATTCTATTTATAAAGGCGAGTATAAATATGGCTATTATAGAAAGAGCCCTCTCTTTTCCGGCTCGCACAAACACAATAAACATCGATTAAATGTATGACTTCTGTCTCTGGCAATCGATAAAGGTATTAGGTGTGTGAATATATTCATTTCAAATCGCTGTTTCCAGCATTTATTCAGTTATTTGCATTTTGTATACCTCATCCAAAGCGAAATTTGCGTGTATGAAAGAATCTCACACAGAATCGGAGACCGTCCGGCGTCGATTATCGGTCATATTTGACCAATAACTGATCGCCAGCTCAAACTAAAGTCGTGCACCATGACCATATACATTAGCAACTCCAACCATACAAAGTTCGTCCCATTGTGATCGTTCACCGATCTAAAAAACACATTTGTTCTACTTTCATTCATGATTCGCGTACATCAGATTATGTCTTCCGGAATCCCGAAATAGGTTGAATGACGTCAGCACAGTTTAGATTTAGCCAATCAGAGATGTTCTTTACATAGACGCTTCCGGTTGTATTATGGAAGATGGTGCATTGACCCGGTTCCAGATAATGAACGAAATTAGACAAAAAAGTGTTTTTTAGATCGGTGAACGATCAGAATTGGACGAACGTTGTATGGTTGGAGTTTCTAATGTATCGGGTGGCTAGAAAAAAAGGGCCCCAACTTTAAATATTAATATTTAAAAAACTATGCATCATAATTCAATAAAATTTCATTTATTGTAATTTCATGGTAATATCAGTAACCTGTAAAAGTTTCAAGTAAATAACTGTAGTAATGACTATATGATGCTAAGAATAAAAAGCATGGTCTGAAGATGCAATATCGGACTGAAACGTTTCTTCGTCACACCTGCATAACTTACTAAAGAGTCTTAAATAAGGTGGTCAATGTGTCCACCATTGTGGCTGAACACTGCTCGCAGTCTCTTCTTCCATGCACCAATGCACTTCTGTATCTCGGTCAAGGAGATATCTTCCCAACACTTGGTAATCCGGTCCTTCAACTCACGCTCAGTAAATTTCTCACTCCTACCAGAATAGACCTTCTCGGTTAGAGAGTTCCAGATGTGATAATCCATAGGATTACAGTCCGGCGATTGTGGTGGCCAGTCGTTCTTCTTGATATACTCCGGCACAACATCCGCAAGATGATCTTGTGTGTATTTACTTGTATGAGACGTTGCCCCATCCTGTTGGAATATGTAATTGTTTTTTGGGTAGATCCGGCGGCAATCTGGAAGAAGTCCATCATCCAACAATTCAACATAGCTAACGGAGTTGACCTTGGTTTTTTCAGTGTCTATGAAGTGGATCCGTGTCTTTCCTTTCCAGGAAACACCTGCCTGAAACCATGACCTTTTTTGAAAAACGCGAAGTCTCATGGTAAAGTCGAGATACAGGAATATCACCTTTCCTCACCCCATACACGACATCATTCTGTCGGTTACGAGCAGTTTCGAGCGTAAAATCCTTTTCATCTGTGAACATGATTCTTTCAACATCCTTGACGGAATACCTATCATGCAGTCCTTTGCACCGGGTTTTTCTCTTTTGTTTCACATTTACATCACGTCTAGAAACTTTAATCCTTTTGTATGGTTTGAGATTAAGTTTTTTCGTCATTGTCTGAACAGATTTACGACTAACACCAAGCTCTTTAGCAATTTTCCTCTGCGATGTGTGGGTTCCTGGTTGGTCCTCCTGTGATTGTATCATCTCTTCCACATGGTCAATGTTATCTTGTGTGCATGCAGTACTAGGCCGTCCACTCCCTTGTTTTCTCGCTGTGGATCCTGTTTCCTCAAACCGTTTGATAATCTTATTAACAGACCTTTTTCTCCACTTCTTTCCAGGGAATTCCTGAGCAATCTTCGACCCACGCCAGCCTTTCTCCACAAAACATGTCTCAATGATAGCCTTATCAGCCTTACTGAAACCCATGTTGAAATTAAAGTAACCTGCAAGTCTGATCAGTCTCAAAACAATTATTATTTATGTGTTTACACTCTAGAAACAACTTGCTCTAGAAAAGCAAATGGCGAATAAATCCAACAGGGGGAGTAACTGCTGCAAGACTGTCAACATGTACCCAAGTCAAAACGGACCCAATTTTAGGTCAAAACGTACCCATCCTATTTGTACTTTAACAGTTTCATCATCTGTCATGCATTCAATCATCATTTTGTAAGTTAACCCAGTCACAGACTGCATCATGACCATGATTTGACATGTATCAAAACTTTCTGACATTTCACTTACATCCCGGCATTGTGTTTTTGGACACTGCTATTTGTTTTTATTGTTACATATTCACCATTGAAGCTATGAAGCTGAAACTTTATAGATTACTGTCAATACCATGAACTTATATTGTGCGAAATTTATTTGAATTATCTCAACTGTTTTTTTAAATATTAATATTTAAAGTTGGGGCCCTTTTTTTCTAGCCACCCGATATATGGTCATGGTGCACGTCATTAGTTTGAGCTGGCGATCATGGTGCACGTCATTAGTTTGAGCTGGCGATCAGCTATCGGCCACATATGACCGATAATCCACGCCGGACGGCCTCCGATTCTGTGCGAGATTCTTTCGTACACGCAACTTTCGCTTTGGATGGCGTAATCAAAACGCGAATAACTCAATAAATGCTTTAAACAGCGATTTGAAGTGAGTATAAACCTAATACCTTTATCGATTGCCAGAGACATATTTTATACATTTAATCGATGTTGATTGTGTTTGTGCGAATCGGAAAAGAGAGGGCTCGTTCTATAATAGCCATATTCTTACCCACCTTTCTATAAATAGAAGATGGTAATGTACGAGACCAAGTGGGTGGGGTAATGGGATTTTTGAATAGGCATTTTTTTGGTGTCATAGGTCCGAGTCTTCCACCTGTGTGTACACCTTCCCGCCACACACAGTTTATGCACCGATTCTCTGGCGAGGTGCATAAAACAAATTCAGTAATACATGTATTAACAAGTCACTGACGCTTCTAATGACGTTTCGTCAAAAGATCATTGCTTTGTTGCGCCTTTACGGACGTCATTTGGAACGTTTCCATTGTATTCATTTGACGTAACAATGGCGTATAATACGAATATGTAATTAGGGTGATGCAGCCAGCCAATCAAATTCGCCCCAGGTGTTATTACACGTGCGTCATATCACATTCATGATATGGGTTACAGCACGGAATAACACTATTTTCATGTTATTTAATACCATATTGCATGTTGTCCTTAACCCTTACAAAGCCAAATTATTTTTTGTCGTCTGCTGTTTATTTTATAATTGAATTTCCTCATCAAACGCATGCATTGATAACACTTGCACAAGGTTCTATTGAGAAAGAAGACAAAATATAAAGCAACACCAGACAACAATTTTTGTTTTCCATAGTTTAAGGGGTAATTGAACCAGTCTACCGTATATATTCTAGTAACTGCCATCTCTCTACTCCTACGCTTGTTTGTTTGTTGGGGTTTAATGGCATATCAACAGCTAAGGTCATTTAAGGCTGGACTCTACTCGTAGCGCCCCTATCATATATTTTCCATAAAATATTGTATTTTCACATAATGAAGTCATTGCAAACATAAGCCTTTCATATTGCTTTGTTGTTGTTTTATTTCTGGCTAACAACTTATATTGGCAGTATTGGACAATTCTCATGCGCTATCAAGACTAAGTTTTCATGAAGAATAGTGTAAAATAAATAATCAACAGTATATTGTGTCTTCTTTCTCAATCAAAACATGATTGGACAGCACTTTAGAATCATTTCCATTGGAAATGATTCTAACGTACTGTCAAATCATGTTTTTCCACAGAAAAATTGAAAATATAAAATAAACAGCACACAACAAATTTAATTCAGCATGGCAAGGACTAAAATACCAATCAGATACAATGATTGTAATGATTATTTTTCCTTTTGCCTCGGCTAAAAATACTTTTGTATTTTGCAATTGACATTTAGGTAGAGTTGCGGAAATAGCCACTTTTTCAGGCTAGTTAACTTCCGAATACTGCTTCCTCAAAACATTATACACAATAACACTGGAGATACGCCCTGTGATTTTGTACCCAAGAACATGTGCAATATCTCACGAAAAATATTTACAAAATTTACGATATTTTCCTTAAATGACGTCGAAAGTTGATTGGATTCGATTCCGCATTTGCTATAAAATTTAGTCATCTTTTGACGACATTTAAATGAAATATCAGTTACTGGAAAATTACACATGTTCTAAATTACAAAATCACACGACGTGCCTCGTATATAGATATAATGAAAATGTCAAGAACATAATTCTGTAAGTGCACCCATGAGATAGGGTTAGGGGTTAGCCCAAGCCCCATGAGATAGTTCGCCCTATCGAACACTCAAACAATCGGAGGTTAATTCTTCAATTTGCTCACGTTTCCAATAAATCAAAATTCAAAATTTTCAAATTGTTGTGAGTATTTTGTACTCCCACTTTAGAAAATCAATGCGTATAATCTCAGGGAAAATAAATGCACAAAATGCACAAAAAAATGCCTTATCTGGAGCTCTGCTGGGCACACATGTCTAAAGGGCCGTTTTGTCAGCCAGTGTTCTAAATATCACTAATTGGATACAGGAAATACAGGAAATGAACAAGTAATTGTCAACGATACACAAAGTCTCCTGAAGGTCACAAAATACATTTTATGTATGTATGTTGAGGATAATACGAGACAAGCCATGTGATTTTGTACACAAGAAGATCGTCCATGAAAAATATTTACCGTGATATTTTCTGTAAATCATGACGTAAACAGTTGATGAAATACGGAATTCACAGCTTGTCTCTCATATTCGGCCAGAGAAAATAACTTGCAATTCTCATACCCACCCGCCATTAATTTTTTTTTTATTTTCTAAAACTAGATACAAGGTGGACTTCTCTAAACTGGACAACCAGGTATATCCCCAGGATGTTCATTGAAAGAGACTCAACAGTAATTTCTGAACACCGAGATCCAGATAAGTTTTGTATCTAAAGAGTATTGTATCCCCAGATTTGAAATTCATTGCATATTTTAATTTTTACAAAAGTATGCATTATTGATTTTCTTCCTTATTAAATAGGGAACAAATGATAAAAAATAAAACAAATTTAACAAGAAATGCGTCTGTCGAACGCGGATGCCACCTGCAGCATATTTGAGAAACTGTGACAAAGTGGTTAACAGAAAAGTGTGATGGACGGACGGACGGACGGACGGACGTTCTTACAGTACAATACTTATGTTCTTATCACATGTTAAATATTAGCCACATAAAAGGATTTTTTAGGTGGCTAATTGTAACCAACCCTATCCTTTACTAAGTCCATAACCCTGTGGGGCTAGCCACATAAGTACCCTAATGTGTGCCCAGACGGACGGACGGACAGACGGACGGTCCAAACACTATATGCCACCCGTTTCTTTGAAACCCGGTGGCATAAAAATTCACATATTTGAGCTGCAAAAAGACTGTTTGCTTTTTGCAGCTCAACTAAGTAAATGTTCAACTGTATTACATTTTCACTACTCCATTTGAAAATCAATGAGTATTTTCTCATTGCTGCGAGTATTTTGTACTCCAACTTTTGATAATAAATGCGTATTCTGAATAAAATATGACAATACACACCTTATCTGGAGCTCTGTGAAAATGAGCATACATGTGCTTTGCAATCATGAACAGACAACATCACCAAGGGATACATACAAGCACACATAAATTTTCTAGGTGTCCAGCTTAGATAGGTTCCACTGTACAAAACAATCAACTAAATTTGACATCCAACAAACATACATGTGGCCGTGACCAGAGAAATGGGACTTATGGGTTTTGCGATCAGTGTAGATCCAGATCAGCCTGTGCATTTGCCCATCACTAGCAACGTAGTTCGTTAGCAGGCTACAGGAGTGTGCCATTTGAACATGAGTTACACTGATCATAAATCCTAAAAGCACTATTTCTCCACTCACTGCCACATATACATACATGTACAGTGGAACCTCTCTAAACTGGACACAAAGAAAACACATGTGATCTTATTTATGATGAGTTTCTTGGTCATTTATCTCGGGTGATAATGTCAGTTCGCCATCCCAGAGCACAGGACTATGGCTCAGAATTATCAAGTTTCTGATTGACAGTGAAACCTCTCTAAGCTGGACACCCTGGGGAACTCCCAGGGTGTCCGGCTTAGAGAGGATTCACTGTATATGTGTATAGAGACAGAATAAGAATTTCGCCATGGCTGTAGACAATGTCCATGGCAGTATAATAAACACCCCAGTGCCTAACAAATTAATTAGTATACAACATGAACTGGGTGAAATTCTACACGTTCTTGAACATCAGAAATCAATAGAGACATTGTGGCATGGCATACAAGCTTGACGTGACAAACATGCCGTATTAATTCTACCCATGTTTCCCACTTAGCTAAAAAGCATTCCGTGCAGGTTATGCATATGCAACTAAAATTGTAGAAAGAGTGTTTGAAAGACGCGAGTAGAGAATACCAGTAGCCAATTTCATCAAAATTGCAAAGTATACTTACCTAGCAAAGTATACTTTGAGGGTGTAATCTTTTATTTTTCCCGAAATGCATTATTTCATAGAGAACTAACGACTGCATATATTTGATGATTAAAAGTATGCAGAATTATTATACTGAATTTATTACATTATCACAGCCAAAATGGATGTGATAATGTAATAAATTCAGAACAATAAAAATTAATAAATTTATCCTTAAATTGAACATTTCTCCCTCAAAGTATACTTTGCTAGATAAGTATACTTTGCAATTTTGATGAAATCGGCTACTGGTTAGTTTGATAAAGTTAATATCATACCGTTTCCGAGCCGATTCTGATAAACTTAGTACCAAAAGACAGTATCCTGGTATTCTATGGATCAGGTAACATATTAACCCTTGGACCGCTACACACAACAATTGTCGTCAGCTGTTGCTTGTATATCTTGCCTTATTTCTCAATAAAAAACATGTTTTGACAGCACTTCAGAATCATTTCCTATGGAAATGATTCTGAAGTGATGTCAAAGGTTGTTGTAAATTATTCTAAAGTGCTGTCAAAGCATGTTTTTGATGATAAGAATGGAAAATAGAAAATAAACAGCAGACAACAAACAAGAGTTGTCAGAAGACAACGAAGCTCACCTGTTGGCAGCCTTCACTCAAACTTGGCACAGTTGCATAAAAAAAAATGAATATTATATAACTTGACCTTGGGTTAAGGGGCATGCGGTGGACCTTGACATTGGGGTCAGTGGTGCAAGGTGGGTCGTGGGTTTGCTATAGCATAATGTAGCATATTAAGATGAATGCATGTATGAAATATCAATGCGCTCCCTGAAAACAGAAGTAAAACAAAATTTAACCCAACGTTAAGTTTATGAACGCACTAAGTTGGTGATTTTCTACAGCCTGATAGCTATTCACATGAGGAATGCATGTATGAATGTGCTAAGTTTGTGACCTTGACCTTGGGAAAGGGGTGGGGTTGGGGTGGGGGTGGGTCATGGATTTGCTGTAGCACAATAGAGGATCATCAGATGAACGCATGAATGAAATATCAAAGCGTTCCCTGTAAAGAAACAGGAAGTTACACAACATTTACCCCAACGTTAAGTTTAAGAACATGCTAAGTTTGTGACATTGACCTTGGGGTAAGGGTTGGGTGGTGGGTCGTGGATTTGATACAGTATGATAGAGAGTCATCTGAGGAATGCATGTATGAAATATCAAGGCGTTCCATGAAAGGAAACAGATGTTATAAGACATTTACCCCAACGTTAAGTTTGTGGACGATGCCGACGCCGGCGCCGACGCCGACAACGCCGACAACCGCACAACGCCGACAAAGCCGGGGGTATGCCATAAGCTATTCTGCACTTCATGCAGGCGAGCTAAAAATTAACCCTTAGACTGCTACACACAGCAATTGTTGTCTGCTGTTGCTTTTATATCTTGCTTTATTTCTCAATAAAAACATGTTTTGACAGCACTTCAAAATCATAAAAAAATGGAAAATAAGCAGCAGACGACAACAAATTAAGATAGTGGTGTAAGGGTTAATGATGGCCAACAATTGATTAAGAAACAGCAGGAGGTGATCTAGGATCGGCACATATAATAACGAGGCTGTGTGAGGCCTGCCGAGCTCTATGCTGGAAATGTCAGGGGCGTGGCAGATCTATATTTTGGACACATTGCCAATTAGCTACATATTATGGTACTTAGATAAACAGCTCCATACTATGTAACATACTTTTATCATATAACAAGCTTTGTATTGGCCGAATACATACTGAATACATACTGAATACATACTGAATGATAGCATAATGTTGTATCAGGCATTGACCCGACACAAATTGAAAACTGACGTTTCATTGGTCGAACAACATCTCATGACGTCAGTGGAATTACGTCACGGAAACAACTCTGTGTCCTTTTCAACAAAAACCACGTGATGATTTCTCATTCTGTTGTCTAAAATATTACCTGATAAATAGAATACATGCTAGTGTCCTTTGATATCAAGTTTATCAGGCTCGGACCCGGAAACGGTAAGCCTCAGAATGCCTACGTGTTTGCTAGCCATGCCTCATACAGTGTTCCAGATAAATATGTGAGTGATTGTATTTTTGACTCCTCAAAATGAAACGGGATGCATTTTTGACCATGTTTATGAGTAAAGCAAATGGCATAAATGACATCATACATAAAACAAATGGCGTATGTTCAAACAAAATTTGTGTAGATCAAAAGCAAATGGTTTGAATTAGTATACATTGTACTTGTATAAGAACAATGACATGAATGTGTTTGACACACAGGTTCAGTGGACCGAGTGTCATCCGTGAAATTAGTTGCATTTTTGTAACGCATATAAATAAACTCTCTTGCACTTTTTGTACAAATGTATTGCATCTGATCTGGAGCGGTGTCTCATACATTTGATATGAAAAGACACTACCCTGGTACTCTCTATGTACTATAAATTGACTTAACCTTACAATTAACACCACATGCCTGTATGGTAGTAGTATTGGCAAAACTTGTATATCCAGATGAGCCGGCTCGTGACAAGCCGTCTCATCAGGATCTGCAGTTTTTGCAAGATATTTTCATATTTTTGAGAACAAAAACACCCCCTTTTCATAAATGGACTAGTCTGAAAATCATTTTGTGATGATTGGATTGTTTGCAAAATTAACATATCAAATTCCATTCCAGTTACTTAGGGTTGAAAGGGTAATTAGATTTGTTTCCAGGAAAAAAATACTTACAACGATTGGAATGTACTGTCAAAAGTAGGAGAACATTGTTGTTAAGCAATTTTATCAGAATATGCATTTAGGCTTATACAAATTTTGTATTATTTTCTATTTCTCTTATTTCTCATCGAAAGTATATGTTGTGACCACTCATTTGAACCGTCTCGACTCATTTGAAGAAAAAAGGTGAAAGTGAATTGGTAATTAACGTCCCACCAACAGTTACGGTCATATCATATAGAGACGGGATCACAGTTTAATTTGTAACATCCGACATCCGAGCCTCACCCCCCCCCCCCCGACGAAGAATTATTATACCCACTTTTTTGTAAAAAAAAACGGGTATATTGTTTTCGTCACGGGTGTCCGTCCGTCCGTCCGTACGTCCGTACGTCCGTACGTCCGTACGTCCGTCCGTACGTCCGTCACGTTTCTTGTAACTCGAAAAACTTTTTCACCTTCATACCTACGCGCCTGATATTTGGTATGTAGCTTCGTTATCATGTGCAGATGCGCAAAGTGAATTTGGATTTTTGATCCGACCCTCCATCATGGATTATCTCCCCCTTTCGGACTCAGAATTTCCCATTTTTTCCTCGTAACTCGAAAAACTTTTTCACCTTCATACCTACGCGCCTGATATTTGGTATGTAGCTTCGTTATCATGTTCAGATGCGCCAAAGTGAATTTGGATTTTTGATCCGACCCTCTATCATGGATTATCTCCCCCTTTCGGACTCAGAATTTCCCATTTCCTCGTAACTCGAAAAACTTTTTCACCTTCATACCTACGCGCCTGATATTTGGTATGTAGCTTCGTTATCATGTGCAGATGCGCAAAGTGAATTTGGATTTTTGATCCGACCCTCCATCATGGATTATCTCCCCTTTCGGACTCACAATTTCCCATTTTTTCCTTGTAACTTGAAAAACTTTTTCACCTTCATAACCTACGCGCCTCATATTTGCTATGTAGCTTCGTTATCATGTGCAGATGCGCAAAGTGAATTCGGATTTTTCATCGACCCTCCATCATGGATTATCTCCCCCCTTTCGGACTCACAATTTCCCATTTTTTTCCTTGTAACTCGAAAAACTTTTTCACCTTCATACCTACGCTCCTGATATTTGGTATGTAGCTTCGTTTTATCATGTGCAGATGCGCAAAGTGAATTCGGATTTTGGATCGACCCTCCATCATGGATTATCTCCCCCTTTCGGACTCACAATTTCCCATTTTTTCCTTGTAACTCGAAAAAAAACTTTTTCACCTTCATACCTACGCGCTGATATTTGGTATGTAGCTTCGTTATATGTGCAGATGCGCAAAGTGAATTCGGATTTTTGATCCGACCCTCCATCATGGATTATCTCCCCTTTCGGGACTCAGAATTTCCCTATTTTTCATTGTAAGTCGAAAAACTTTCTCACCTTAATACCTACATTTCTGATATTTGATATGTAGCTTCGTTATGATGTGCAAAGTGAATTCCGATTTTTGATCGGACCTTCCATCATGGATTATCTCCCCCTTTCGGACTTAGAATTTCACTATTTTTCCTCGTAGGTCGAAAAACTTTTTCACCTTAATACCTACGCGTCTGATATTTGGTTCGTAGCTTCGTTTTGATGTGCTGATGCGTAAAGTGAATTCGGATTTTTTATCCGACCCTCCATCATGGATTACCTCCCCCTTTCGGACTTAGCATTTGGGGAAAGTGGGTATATTGCGATGGCGCGCCATCGACTTTTTCTAGTTTTTTATTAATTCGTTCCTACGAAATAACAATTTGTTCCCTCAATATAACAATTTGTTTATTCGAGGGAATGAATTGTTATTTTGTGGGAACAAATTGTTAATTCATGGGAACGAATTGTTATTTCGTGGGAACGAATTGTTACTTAGTGGGAACAAATTAATAAAACAAATCCATGTCCCCTGCCGGGGCTCCGTAATTTACACCTAGAAACAGCAAGAAATAAAGTATCGGGGAAGTAGAATGTGTAGATTATAGAATATGATAGTTGACTTTAACATCAATGTATGTGAAATGGCTATATGTTCAGCCAGAAGGTTACGGAAATCTACACAATTTCCATAATTACTATAGACCGGATTGGATTTATCTGTAACCAAATACACCATTTGAAGGAAAATCTCAAATAAAGTCATTATCTCTAATCAAAAGTATATGTCGTGACCACCGTTTGAACCATCTCGTTACAACATATACTTTCAACGAACAGTAAGAAAAATAGAAAATTTATTACTTTAATAAATTCCTTTCTACACAGAATAGATCCATAACCCATTGCAGACAGGATACCATTCAAGTAGTATGAAATTTTCTTTAAAAAAATCCCTATTTTCCTCTTTTCTTCTCGAAAGTATACATTGTCACCACTCATTTGAATCATCTCGTCGACTCAAATGAGTGGTAACAACATATACATTTATGAAGAAATAAACAAAATAATGAGCTTTTTCAACAAAAATCATCGTATCCTTAAACTGAAATGGGTTAATACCTGCAACAGATCAACAGCTAGACTGGCCCAAATTACCATAAGCCCCATTTCTCTCGCTAGACTGGCCACAAATGCCATAAGCCCCATTTCTCTAGCTAGACTGGCCACAAATGTCATAAGCCCCATTTCTCTAGCTAGACTGGCCACAAATGCCATAAGCCCCATTTCTCTAGCTAGACTGGCCACAAGACTGGCCACAAATGCCATAAGCCCCATTTCTCTAGCTAGACTGGCCACAAATGCCATAAGCCCCATTTCTCTAGCTAGACTGGCCACAAGACTGGCCACAAATGCCATAAGCCCCATTTCTCTAGCTAGACTGGCCACAAAATGAATGCCATAAGCCCCATTTCTCTAGCTAGACTGGCCACAAATGCTATAAGCCCCATTTCACAAGCAACAGCCACATTGAAGTTGCAGAATGATATAATTTGTCATACTGAACCAAAAATAAAAGATGCTGGAACGATATAACACCCCAGATGCAAACTTTCTTCTACGTACAAAAGACAATACCACAGGGGTTACGTAAACGAGTTAATGACAACAGACATGGAAAGTGTTGTGAACATCGGGAAACAATAAGGTCGCGCGACCAATCATTTCTTGTTAATTATCTATTTATGCATATCCTGTGTTACAGAAGTACATACTTACTTGCAAGATGTTTGCTGACAGACGGCACTGCGCAAATGTTACCTTCACAAATGCGTGCAACCAGCATAGCCTATGCTGTTCATCCAATGAGGTCATTGTTTGTTTATTGGTGTTTAACGTCCTATCAACAGCTAAGGTCATTTAAGGCCGGGCCAACGGGCCTGCTTTCAACCTGCTGCATTGGGGGGAAAATCACAACAGCAGAACGGAATATATACATAAAACAAGAAATGCGTCTGTCGAACGCGGATGCCACCTGCAGCATATTTGAGAAACTGTGACAAATTGGTTAACCGAAAAGTGTGATGGACGGACAGACGGACGTTCTTACTTTCAGGTAACTATGTGGCTTATCGCATGTTAAATATTAGCCACATAAAACCACTTTTAGCCACATAAAACGATATCTTAGGTGGCTAATTGTAACCAACCCTATCCTTTAACAAGTCCATAACCCTGTGGGGCTAGCCACATAAGTACCTGAATGTCTGCCCGGACAGACAGACGGACAGACGGACAGACGGACAGACGGTCCAAACACTATATGCCACCCGTTTCTTCGAAACCCGGTGGCATAAAAATAAAATATTAAGCCCTGAAATTAGAATAACCGGACCTCGTGACAGGTCCATTCCACACCAAAGCCACTTGGCCCCTTTCCCTCAAAGGATTACAAATAATCATATTACTCATATAATGGGTATAACCAGATTCAACTCTCATATACAAGAAAGCAAAAGACATACATGAGGGCCAAACTAGGTCTCTGGTCAAGATTTTGATAAGGATGAATCCTGATCGTTAAATTACCCATCACATGCTCCCACCTGCCACCCACGTATTATTGTGTATAAATTTCATTTTCCACCACAAGGTCCATCTAACACTAATGCATGTTCATGATTTCAAAGCACAGACACTTGTCCATGAGTTCTCATTTATAGGAAGCACAGTCCGGTGTCCAGTTTAGAGAGGTTCTATTGTATTTTCATGTACAGCCTAACTTTCATTTTTCTGATATAAAATTAGTCCAAAAACTTTTGTTACACCCCACATACGATTATTCTGTATTTCTAATTGCTGTCAATTCATAAGTAATGGTTCATGAGAAATAAGGAACTGATGGCCTGCACACTCTAGTCAAATCCAACACTAATCGCCAAATGTAGAATATAATCATTTATCATGTCACAAAAGAATTGAATTGGGCAGCAACAGTGTGTGGTAATTATGACATCACAAGCCATGTGGAGGGTTGTCCAAAATTGAAATTATAAGCCATATTTTGTTACGACACATCACATATGAGACTGATAATGCATCATTGCCTACCAAGAGCATGTAATATGCATTTGAGAGTATTTTTTTTATGAATGGTACTAGTTTCTGGGCTTCAGCACCACTTGTGTGAAGAATTTGAAAGGTTAGTTCGCACTTTGGATGGCAAATTCATTTATGCGCAGCTTACCCACTTATGTAACTTTGTAAACTAAGTAAGTGGTATTATGGGATACCAGGAGGAGAAAAGATGATGACAACAACAACAAAGGAAGTATGCGGGATGATCAAAAAGTTACCAGAGGAAAGTTGCCAGACACGTGCGGCCAGTGTTTCCCCTGATCAGCCTGCGCATCCGCACAGTCTGATCAGGGACCACGCTGGTTGCCATTCAGTCGATCCAACATTATTTTTGGTTATGAATAACAGTTTTTGCTAAATCTGTTGGCTGTAAGAGTACAATAACGTTCATGATCTACAGGTTGATTGATTATTGGTGTTTAACAGCCTGTCAACAGCTAGCTAAGGTCATTTAAGGCCGGGCCAACGGGTTGAACTATCCCGTAATTAACCTTACCTATTCCCAAAATCAGAACTCAATATTTAGAGAAAATATATATTCAGCCCTGAAATTAGAATATCCTTGTCCACGCAATAACTCAAGTTCTACTTCACCGCTCGTAACCAAATTCGGTATACATATTTATCACGGCAAGATGAAGAAGCCTATTGATTTTGACAAATTTCCGATGACTTAATAAAAACATGGTTCTAAAGTGTTGTCAAAACATGGTTTTGATGCGAAAAATGGATAATAAACAGCATAAAACAAATTTTAATTCAGTATTGCAAGGGTTAACCAACCATACAAAGCGTGTATAATGAGTCAGTTTATGTCCTGGATGAGTTTTTGTACGTTTTATACCTTTGCGTGCAGTTTATATGCACTAACACGCTCGGGTAATTCCACGAATTGTTTTTCCACAGTTATTACTTGGTAAAGTGACTTTACTGTGGTTTTAGTTACGTCAAGGCATGTCGATGTTCATTGTGAAATACCACATGCATAAATAATAACTGTGACAGTTTCTCATTATTTACGCCTCACAGTCTATACGAGTGTATGCCTATAGACTGGCTCTTAGAATGCAGGAAACGTATCGTAAATTGTCGTAATTTTCGTCTGCTGTTGGTTTATATTTTTTCTTCTTTCTCAATAAAAACATGGTTTGGCAGCATTTTAGAATCATTTCCATTGGAAATGATTCTAAATGTTGTCAAAACATGTTTTCTTATAAAGAAAATGGAAAAAATAAACAGCAGACGACAACAAATTTAATTCAGCATTGTAAGGGTTAGAGGATTATCACGCAACATGTTTTGAAGGTCCGAAATATGTACTTACACACAATGTTCGTCAAAATATAATAAAATACTTGAGAATTGTCAGCTGAGCTGATCAAGCTTACAATGGGTTGCATTGAAGCCTGATTGATTGATTAATGATCAGCAGAATAAAGCATCAGTTGATCAGCAACTAGACTGTTCGCAAATACCCTAAGGTAACTTTTGCTGCCAGCTACCCATATTTGGGTCGCTGGCTGAAAAAGGAACATTAAACAAGAGGGCCATGATGGCCCTAATTCGCTCACCTGACTCCATGAACACCAGAGGAGAATGTGACATTGAGTTCATGTGTTTTAAAAAAATCGTCATCTTGGATTAAGCGAGGACTCTCATTTTACCAAATCTGAAAATGCTTTACACAAGGATCTTAACTTACTATGAAGTTTGGCCAGCATTGGCCAAGTGGTTCCTGAGAAAAAGACGTTCAAAATCTCGAATAAATGGACCTTTTGGAGGCCATCATGGATGACAAAACCATCCGATTCCGACAAATATTGCACCAGAGCAATCGCCTCATCGATACCTTCAATTTGATATATGACATGAGCATATTTGGTCAAAAATAAAATTTGACCCCACGGGCCACGCCCATTTTTGACTCCGTGGTCATCATTTTAACACCTTTGAAAGAGCATTCTACATCGATCATTCCTACCAAGTTTCGTCGAAATCAGGTGAGCTGAAAATGTGTGAATGGGTGGTTGGTTAGGAGCATGCGAAGGGTAATTTAACGATTAGGGTTCATTCTTACTGGAATGCTCACATTCATGGTTTGATACTCATGTACATTTTTGGCCTGGGTTGATACTTGAGAGAGTTAAATCCCGTTATGCCCCATTAAAAAGTAATAAGATTAGTGCTGATCATATTACTTTCAGGGTTGGAGCTAATTGACTGCTGTGAAGTCATCGGAAATTTTTGAAAATCAATAGACTACTTCGTCTTGCCGTGATAAACATGTATACCGTTACAATTCGTCAAGTAGAACTCTAGTTATTGCGTGGAAAATCTGTGTCAACCCGCCACTGGCCGCCCGTACAAGGTGAATACATAATACGTCCCGATTTTTCAAACGGGCATATAAAAAGTAGGCGACAAGTTACGTTTCCCGCATTCTAACGGTTAAATGAGTGCTCACAACATAATTGCCTCCTAAAGAATGGCAAGAAAATAATGAGACCATAATAATGAGACCAGGTCAGTGGCATTATAATTGATTAGCTGACCAGGCGGGGTTTAATATCCGTTTAACAAGGGCATCTACATGTAACGGATACTCTTAATCCGCACACAACAAGTCAAATCGATGATGAAGAGTCTTAGTTGTTCACAGATGCAGGTATTAGACAAACAAACCGTTCCTATGGTGTGAACCCCGGCACTGCTACATTTGATATCCCCCCCTGCGAAAAAGGTTCATGAAGTTCCGCATGTACTCTGAAAAATTTACACTATTTTTCGTAAATGGCGTCAAAAGTTGACGCCATTTACGGAAAATATTGTAAATTTTGTAAACGTATTTCATGAAATTACGCAGATGTCCGAAGGTACAAAATCACATATTAGGTTGATGCTACTGGTGATATTTCAGAAATGGCCATTCCGGCTACTGAAAATTTCAGAAATTATTGGATCTAATTTGATTTAATGGTGTTTTTTGTTTGTTGGGTATAACGGCCTATCAACAGCTGAGGTCAATTAAGGCCGGGTCAATGGGTTTAGTACTAAATCCCATATATTACCTGTACAAGTACATGTACATGTTCCAAGTACATGTACAAATGGTGTTTAACGGCATATATCAACAGCTATGGTAAATTTTAGGCTAGGTTAACAGGGTGTCACCTGTTGTGATGCAGGTGGGTAAATCCCAAAATCAGAACTGAATATTTACAGAAAAAAAATAAATATTTTCAGCCCTGAAATTAGAATAACTGACTGTCCACTGTCCTCAACACACCAGTCATTTTAACCCCACTACCCAACACACCAGTCATTTAACCCCACTACCCAACAGTAATATAATTAGTACTAATCTTATTACTTTTATAATGGAGAAATTATGGAGCAAACAAATAAATTGTATTGTATATTTTTGACGCTAACAGTTAATTTTGGCTACCAATTTCAAAGTCCTAGCGCCCACATACAGTGCTCCAGCTAAGTTTTGTATTCTAAAGAGTAGTATTGAGTAGTAATGTGTATTTTACTTTTACAAATGTATTAGTGATTTTCTTTATTATTAAATAGGGAGCAAATGAAACAAAATAAAACAAATTTAAAAATTCTCTTATTTGAACTGCAACTGTTTGCTTTTCGCAGCTTAACTAAGTAAATTTTCAACTTTATTATGTAGTATTTTCACTACTCAATTTGAAAATCAATGAGTATATTCACATTGCTGTGAGTATTTTGTACTCCCACTTTTGTTAATCAATGAGTATTCTGCTAAAATAAGTGCGTAAAATACGCCAATACACACCTTATCTGGAGCCCTGAACATAGATGGTGGACAGTATACTGTTGATTTTCGGAAAGAGTTTCCTAAAGTGTGTTATCCTGTGGACCACGGTTGTGCATAGACGTTTACTTCCGGCTTCCGTGTACTCGACGTGGTCGATATCAATATTGGTTCTCCTGATCCTCCTCACACCAGATAAGGGGGGAAACTTACAGCCCATAAATGTGCATGCACTGTTGCTTCAATGTTGACAGATATCAGTATATATGTGGCTGGAGAAATGGGGCTTATGGGTTTTGCAACCAGGGTAGAACCAGATCAGCACTGTTCACTATTCCATCAATTCCATCATCTGCCACGTTTCTAACAGGCACTATAGATAGCCATCTGAGGCACCAGTTCTAACAAGAGTTGTCAGAAGACAACGAAGCTTGGATTAAGCGATGACTCATTTTACCAAATCAGAAAATGCTTCAATTATTATTGACTAGTGAGCCATAGAATATCAGATTATATTCTATGGCTCACTAGTCAATAATTGTTTTATTATATGATAATAGTCTGTATATAGCACTTACGACCTTATGCTACTAGACAAAAATTGAAAAAGAATTTGAAAAAAAAAAATGAAAAAAAAAAATGGAAAAAAAAAGTGTAAAAATTAAAAATAATAATGCTTGCTACTGGAGCCCAGATTTGTTTTTAATAGTCCTATATTTATCTACATATATCTGCACAGGTCCACATAATGCCACAACATTTTCAACACAGTTTACGGAAATGTAATATCGAATGTAGTAATTTACCTGTATAAATTACCTGTGGTCAAGAGTGGTCAAGACTGGACATTTGCACATGCTAGCACATGCACAGGTGAATGGTTCTCCCAGTGTCTATTGTTCTCTCTACAGGTAAGGTGTACAGAGCACACGAGAAAACGGGTCTTCATGCATTATTGTCCAGTTTGTAGAGTGCGCAAAACAAAAAGGGAGATAACTAAAGAATTAGCTACGCAAGAGTTGTCATTCTTGTGCACGACACACCTCCGGGTCGTGGTCTATGCATGTGTGAAGTTTCATGAAAATATTCCAAAGGGTGGTGGAGTTATGCTCCGGACACGAAATCAGTGCGAGAAACAAAAAAGGGAGATAACTAAAAAATTAGCTATGCAAGAGTTGTCATTCTTGTGCGCGACACACCTTCGGGTCGTGGTCTATGCATGTGTGAAGTTTCATGAAAATATTCCAAAGGGTGTTCGAGTTATGCTCCGGACAAGAAGTGTCTGCGGCGGACGCGGACGAGGACACGGACGCGGCCCGCTGTCAAATCCATAGTATCCCCCCACAGAGTCCGGGGGATACAATTAGCAACATTCTGCATCTCAAAATTGAGTGACTATCGTCTGTTGCGCGTAAACTCTTTGACGCAAATGACCACGGACGGACGTGCATATGGATGAAACCTCAAGAGCAATGCAATATGCCGCCCGTGCTTTCGCATAGGGGGCATAATTACAGTAGAACCACTCCAAACATGATACACCACTTTATACTAAGGCATAAGACAACATAGCTCAAATTTATTATCACTTTAATATTAACCCTTACGGGGAGACAACAGTTGTCTGTTGTTGTTTCTTATAGTTGTCTTCCTTCGCAATAATAACAAGGTGTGACAGCTCAAAAACATGGTTTCTTAGTACTTCAGAATCATTTCCACTGGAAATGATTCTAAAATACACTGACAAACCATGTTTTTGATGAGAAAGATGGAGAATAAAACAGAAACAAGAGGGCCATGATGGCCCTAATTCGCTCACCTGACTCCATGAACACCAGAGGAGAATGTGACATTGAGTTCATGTGTTTTAAAAAAATTGTGCTATTTTTAGATGGCGGTCATCTTGGATTAAGCGATGACTCTCATTTTACCAAATCTGAAAATGCTTCACCCAGCATCGGCCATGTGGTTCCTGAGAAAAAGACGTTCAAAATCTTGAATAAATGGACCTTTTGGTGTGGCCATCATGGATGACATAATTATCCGATTCCGACAAATATTGCACCAGAGTGATCGCCTCATTGATACCTTCAATTTGATATATGACATGACCATATTCGGTCAAAAATTAAATTTGACCCCAATTTGACCCCACGGGCCACGCCCATTTTTGACCCCAGGGTCACCATTTTAACAACTTTGAAAGAGCAATGTACATCGATCATTCCTACCAAGTTTCATCGAAATCCGGTTGGCGGTTCTTGAGAAGAAGATTTTTTAAGAATTTGTGCTATTTTTAGACGGCGGCCATCTTGGATTACGTAATGACGTCGTTTTAACAATTTTGTAATCCCCCTACCTAAGGACCATGACCATGAAGTTTGGTGACTATAGACCCAATGGTTACCGAGGAGAAGACGTTTGAAAATGTTCACGGATGACGGACGACGACGGACGACGGAGAACTACGACGGACGACGACGGACGACGGACACATTGCGGTAACAATAGCTCACATGAGCTTCGCTCAGGTGAGCTAAAAAACAAACAAACAAAAAATCTCTTTCAGATTTGTAAGGGTTAACAAGGGCAACCTTATTACGAGGCTAATCCCCTCGCTGGCAACCTTGATAATAATAAAAATATGTTTGTTAACACATTTGCCTTACACACCTTACACACATGGTGAATGGAATGGTGCTTAACGGCCCACCAACAAGTACCTTGACCTTGGGCGGTCAGACGTGGGTTGTAAGTAAAACAAAGCACCATCCCTAGACACACATTGTGGCCAAATATTATAAAAATCGGTGAAGCGGTTCATAATTATTGAAAAATGTTACTAACGTATGTATGTACATATGTACGTACGTACATGGATTAACGATATATCCCCTGTTGCCTGTCGGTGAGGGGATAATGACTGAAATACAAAACAATCTGAGACTTCTGGGCATGTCTAAGTCATGGACAGACCAGTAGCCTATTTCACCAAAATTGCAAAGTATACTTATCTTGCTAAGTATACTTTGAGGGAGAAATATTCAATTTAAGGATAAATTTATTAATTTTTATTATACTGAATTTATTACATTATCACAGCCAAAATGGCTGTGATTATGTAATAAATTCAGTATAATAATTCTGCATTCTTTTAGTCATCAAATATATGCAGTTGTTAGTTCTATATGAAATAATGCATTTCAGGAAATATAAATGATTACTCCCTCAAACTATACTTAGCTAGATAAGTATACTTTGCAATTTTGGTAAAATCGGCTACTGTAGTGCTACTGACACCTCTCATTATTATGCAATTAAGCAAGTAAAGTGCATGTAAACATCGGCTAATTACGAATACACAAACATCTCATATAACACACATCGTTGCCATGTACTCTGACCAGTTTGACCACTGGGAGGCAGGAATAATTACCTACATACTGGCATTTGGACAAGCTGCCAATTGTGTATCACAGCAGCCGATTTACCTCATGATGGTCTGCTATTTAAGTCAGCTTCAACCTATTTTTAACTAGAAAATGTGTTCATAGACCATGGATGCCCCACATATCGCTTTGATATTAAACGAGGCAAAATTGCAAGTCCAAATGGGGAGATAATCCGTGACCCGGGGGTCAAATAAAAATAAACTTTGTGCATCTACTCATCATAAGGATGCGTCAGACCAAGGTTCAGGTCTGTAGCTATTACGGTTTAAAAGTTACAAGCCAAAATCAAAAAATTCTAAGTCAAAAAAGGGGAGATAGTCCATGACCCGGGAGGTAGGGAGGGGTGGGGGGATCTGCTGATCATAAATAAGCTACATACCAAGTTTCAGGTATGTAACTACATGTAGTACAAATTTCACGAAATAAAAAGTTTGTATTGTTTTGCATTATTTATATTTAAGTCCCCATCAGATAGGACTAGGCTAGCAGAAAGTTGTCTTGCCCAAGGACACGCCGATTCGGCCATTTGCAGCGGCCGAGGTGGGAATCGAACCCGGGGTCTCCCGGTCCGCAGTCTGATGCTCTACATACTGAGCTGATTCGGCCACCAGCATTTCTGAAGTCACAGGCAGCCACTTATATGAAAACACTGTGTTAATTTCACAACAATGGCACCTCTAAAAGGCAACACTGGTGTCGCAAAACCCATAAGCCCCATTTTTCCAGTCACAGGCAGCTACAAATATGAAGACACTGCGCAGAAAAATATGAAATTCTGTTATTAATTGCACAACAATGGCGCCCATCAACGATGACATTAAACACTTCCTATGCTAGGCCCCGGAGATATGGTTCATGAAATGTGGCTGTGACTGGAGAAATGGGGCCTACAGGATTTGCAACCAGTGTAGATCCAGATCAGCCTGTGCATCCACAGTCTGATCAGGATATGCACTGTTTACCATTATATCAATGAAACATCCGTCATGCTTCTAACAAGCATTATAGATCATTATCAGGCTGTCTGATATTTTATTAGGAGCAAAACTGGTCACAAATTCCATAAGTCCTATTTCTTCAGACACAGCTACAAATTAAGTTGGTGATAAAAAATTTGTTTTAAAATGTCGCTGTAGGCACTGGAAGGTGAAATTTGACTCACAACCACACCACTTCATGACAGACAACAAAAAATCTATTTTTATCCTGTTGTTGTTGCTGTGAAATTATATTTAAAACTTGGAAGATGTAACTGTGAATTCGGTCCATTCTGGTAATTGGAAGCAGCTCTGCATGTGGTAAATTCTACCCCGTGTGAGACACAGGAAGGTTTTCTCAATGGAACATATTTCTATGCGGACTGCCAGCCTGAGAAAAGAAAACTTACAACACAAATTAGAGATCCTGATCCATCATGTCTGATAGCATTACTTCATTGACTCGATGGTGACCAAAGTAGCCCCCAGATCAGACGGCACGGAAGCGCAGGCTGATCTGGGGGCAGGGCCGTAGCGGCCACCACGGCAGCACGGACACTGCCGTGGCATTATTTTGGCCTGTTTTTTTTTTTTTGTCAGCTTCATGCATTGAACATCCAATTTTGAGGGTCTAAGTGGAATTTTTCCCACTAAAAAGGCTGCCGTGGCATTATTTTACACATCGCTACGGGCCTGGGGGGCTATGTTGGTCGCCAATGTTGTACGGCATTTTTCTCAGCAATGAACATTATGCAATTTATCAGCCGTTCTATCCGCAACTATTTATCACCCATTAGCAATAACATTCTCATTGACGTTCATACAAATAGTTTGTTTATTTAATAATTTTGTTTAACGGCTGATCAACAGCTAAGGTAATTTAAGGCCAGGCCAACGGGTTTCGATCCTGCATTCAACCTGCTGCATTAGGGGGAAAATGAGAATGGAATATTTACATCGAAAAATATATTTAGTCCTGAAATTAGAATAACCTGACCTGGTGCCAGGTCCATATCACACCAAAGTCACTGGGCCCTTTCCCCTAAAATAATAGGCTTATGAATAATGGTATTACTCATACAAGGGGTATAACCAGATTCAACTCTGACATACAAGAATACCAAACCAGGTCTCCGGTCGGGATTCCAGTAAGGATGAATCCCGATCGTTAAATTACCCATCGCATGCTCCCACCTGCCACCCACGCACTCGCGCTGACGTAGCCAATGAAAATCCTTTTTTTAAAAATCAACCACAATATCAGTATGGAAACTACAGTACTTTTCCAGCACTGAATGTTCAATATCTCATCTGCTGTCAGGTGTCCTTACCACACCAGCACACCTGGCCCCCCATGTGTGAATCCTTAACCCATTTCAGCCGCTATTTTCAAAAGGAAATTAAGAAAATAGGATTTTTTTCTCTCAAAATATTATAATTGTATCCCGTCTGAAATGGGTTGAATTCACAATTTGTTAGATCATGCAAACAAGAAAGATCATGCAAGAAAGATCATGCAAACAAGGAAATTGTTACGATGTACGGGCCTGAGCGGTCCATTGTATCAATATATGGATTTATTCTTCCGATAGGAAGGTCGAAGAAATAGGACATTAGATTGGTGTCAACAACTTGAACCTTTTATCACTATGTAAACAGATATAAGGTTTTAAAAGTGCACAACAAAATACCAACCTTGACTTTTGGGCTAATACATACGAGACCAGCATTATGATTTGTACGATTTGATTTGATTTAATGGTGCTAAACCCATTACATGCGGAATACACCTTTACGGGTATGAAATTTTTAAAATCCTGTATTTTAATTGTTGTTATTTCTCACTGGATGTACATGTCTTCATGTATGTTGTGACCATCGTATTGCCTTACTTTTCCCTTGAAGGTTATCAGTGCATTGATAAACATGTCGTAAATTTATATTTAAAATAATTACCATCACCATTAAATTGAGCCTAGTACATGTATATCATCATGTGACGTGACCACTGTCACATACAATTTCTTTGCTTTGCAAACAACATGAATTTACACATACATTTGCAGTAAGTTTAATTAGAGTATTTACTTTTTTTTTCTACAGTTTGCTGGCGGAAATTTAAATTTATGCTAAAAACTTCATCAACCCTTTGCAGACTGCAAACAGTTGAGGAAGTTTTTAACATAAATTTACATTTTTTCAAGATCTTGTTTGTTTTTAGCGGATACGTAGGTAACATTTGGCCATCTGAGTGGACGCTTAACAGAGAACAATAAAGACATGGCCTTACTGGTAATTAAACATCAAACAATCAACTTCCACAACCAGCCATAAAGTACTAATTTCGCACTCATAGTTTAGTTACTACTGAGTAAAACAAACCAAGATAATGAGAAAATGAAAAATAATATTACATTTTATTATCGGTGCCACTTAACCAGGACAATTGAGGGGCATGTTTAAATTACATGTATGCCCTAACAAACTTTCTCTTTCTGCACTTAGTGCTGGCTTTGTGGTTCATGGCAGGAACAATTATCATATTTATTCTAATAGTAGCCCCTCCATACTATTATTAATTAGAATAGCCCATCCCCCACTTTCTACATTTTCAGTTAAATCTTGTATTTTCAGCCCGAGGGCGTTTATTAGAATAATTACGGTATGTACATATCCTGTGAAAACGGGACATTTCCAGACCAGAAGGAAATAAAATAAACAGTCATATTTGCAGTCTGCATTTTCCAATTTAATTTACTTTTTATAAGCCGTTTGAAAACGGGAGGTATTATGCTATGGCGTTGTCCGTCCGTCCACCCTTTAACTTTTTTTGGACCACTAACTTTGTGTAATATAATTTGATGTGGAAAAACAGCAGCTGATAATAATCATTTCCCTGTCGTCATAACAATGGGGTTATTCAAATTTGGTGACTGTGTAGCAATACCTAATCTCATGTAGTTGAACTTCCGAACAGAAGAACAGGAAATATCGAGATAACACAACCAGTGTGTCATGTAAATCTCACCATTTACGGCTTAACCTCAACAGTTAAAGGAATGTTTGCATAATAAACCGGAAATTTATACGAGGTTTTAAAGCGGGCGAGTCACATGTATAGATTGCTTCGGGGTTTCGTTTCATATTAAACTTCCGCGATATGCATGTTTTCAAATCACTGCATAGCTACGCATATTTATAATATATGATTGGATAAATAATTGGATCTTCAAATAAATAGCGTTGAAATATAACTAAATAAATAGAAATGTGACAATGTCAAGGGTTTAACGTCCAAGCAAAAGTTAAGGTCATAGAGGGATGGGATAGACTAGATGGCCGCGGACTGCATGTCGTGCCTTGTGGCGAGGCATGGACACTAAAAAAAAAAGATATAGTATAACGAAAAACTTAACCAAAAACCTTAACCAAAAACTTAACCAAAAAACTTAACCAAAAACATTAACCAAAAAACTTAACCAAAAACTTCAAAGTAATTTGACCTTGACATTGGGCACAGGGGCCGCACGGGAGTGGGGTAGAATGAAAATACAGATGATGATAAACACCCATGTGAAGTTTCAAGGTAATGGGCAAAGCAGTTGCAGAGATATAGTACAACGAAAAACTTTAACCAAAAAACTTAACCAAAAACTTTAACCAAAAAACTTAACCAAAAAATTTAACCAAAGAACTTAACCAAAAACTTCAAAGTAATTTGACCTTGACATTGGGCACAGGGGCCGCACGGGGGGGGGGGGTAGAATGAAAATATAGATGATGATAAACACCCACAGGCCCGTAGGCAGGGGGGGTCGGAGCGGTCGGACGACCCCCCCCCGACTAGCCTCGAGGTCCACTTTTTTAGTCTCGAGGTCCACTTTTTTAGACCCCCTAAGATATCTCAGGCCCCTTCGGCCTTCGAAACGACCCCCCCCTTCAAACAGGTCTGGCTACGGGCCTGACCCATGTGAAGTTTCAAGGTAATGGGCAAAGCAGTTGCAGAGATATAGTATAACAAAAAACTTTAACCAAAATCTTTAAGCAAAAAACGTAACCAAAATTTAACCAAAAAACTTAACCAAAAACTTTAACCAAAGAACTTAACCAAAAACTTTAACCAAAAAACTTAACCAAACAACTTAACCAAAAACTTTAACCGGACACACGTACGTACGTACATACGTACGTGCGTACGTACGTACGCCAAAGTGCCGACTATATCGCGCTTTCCGCAAGCGGGCGCGACAAAAATTGAATGAATCAATAGAAAATAAATGTGCAATTCCAATGTAATATAACTATTCAGTATTTATTTGTTTATGTCCAAAAGTCATATATTGTATTACTTTAACACTTAGACCGCTACACACAACAATTGTCTGCCGTTGCTTTTATATCTTGACTTATTTCTCAATAAAAACATGATTTTACAGCACTTCAGAATCATTTCCAATGGTTCTGTCAAACCATGTTGTAAATTCTTCTAAAGTGCTGTCAAAGCAATGTTTTTGATGATAAAACTGGAAAATAGAAAATAAACAGCAGACGACAAATAATTAAGATAGCGGTCTAAGGGCTAAGGTCATAGAGGGATGGGGATGGAAAATTGAATGAATCACTAGAAAATAAATGTGCAATTCCAATGTAATAAACTATTCCATATTTATCAATGTATTATATCCAAAAGTCATATATTGTATTAGGTTAACCCTTACACGTTATTATACCCACTTTTTAAAAAAAAATGGGTATATTGTTTTCGTCACGGGTGTCCGTCCGTCCGTCCGTACGTCCGTCCGTCCGTCCGTCCGTCACGTTTCTTGTAACTCGAAAAACTTTTTCACCTTCATACCTACGCGCCTGATATTTGGTATGTAGCTTCGTTATCATGTGCAGATGCGCAAAGTGAATTCGGATTTTTCATCCGACCCTCCATCATGGATTATCTCCCCCTTTCGGACTCAGAATTTCCCATTTTTTCCTTGTAACTCGAAAAACTTTTTCACCTTCATACCTACGCGCCTGATATTTGCTATGTAGCTTCGTTATCATGTGCAGATGCGCAAAGTGAATTCGGATGTTTCATCCGACCCTCCATCATGGATTATCTTCCCCTTTCGGACTCAGAATTTCCCATTTTTTCCTTGTAACTCGAAAAACTTTTTCACCTTCATACCTACGCGCCTCATATTTGCTATGTAGCTTCGTTATCATGTGCAGATGCGCAAAGTGAATTCGGATGTTTCATCCGACCCTCCATCATGGATTATCTCCCCCTTTCGAACTCAGAATTTCCCATTTTTTCCTTGTAACTCGAAAAACTTTTTCACCTTCATACCTACGCGCCTCATATTTGCTATTTAGCTTCGTTATCATGTGCAGATGCGCAAAGTGAATTCGGATTTTTCATCCGACACTCCATCATGGATTATCTCCCCCTTTCGGACTCAGAATTTCCCATTTTTTCCTTGTAACTCGAAAAAAAAATTCACCTTCATACCTACGCGCCTCATATTTGCTATGTAGCTTCGTTATCATGTGCACATGCGCAAAGTGAATTCCCATTTTTGATCCGACCCTCCATCATCGATTACCTCCCCCTTTCCGACTCAGAATTTCCCATTTGTTCCTTGTAACTCGAAAAACAAAAACTTTTTCACCTTCATACCTACGCGCCTCATATTTGCTATGTAGCTTCGTTATCATGTGCACATGCGCAAAGTGAATTCGGATGTTTCATCCGACCCTCCATCATGGATTATCTCCCCCTTTCGGACTCAGAATTTCCCATTTTTTCCTCGTAACTCGAAAAACTTTTTCACCTTCATACCTACGCGCCTCATATTTGCTATGTAGCTTCGTTATCATGTGCAGATGCGCAAAGTGAATTCGGATTTTTCATCCGACACTCCATCATGGATTATCTCCCCCTTTCGGACTCAGAATTTCCCATTTTTTCCTTGTAACTCGAAAAAAAAATTCACCTTCATACCTACGCGCCTCATATTTGCTATGTAGCTTCGTTATCATGTGCACATGCGCAAAGTGAATTCCCATTTTTGATCCGACCCTCCATCATCGATTACCTCCCCCTTTCCGACTCACAATTTCCCATTTTTTCCTTGTAACTCGAAAAACTTTTTCACCTTCATACCTACGCGCCTCATATTTGCTATGTAGCTTCGTCATCATGTGCACATGCGCAAAGTGAATTCGGATTTTTCATCCGACCCTCCATCATGGATTATGTCCCCCTTTCACACTCAGAATTTCCCATTTTTTCCTTGTAACTCGAAAAACTTTTTCACCTTAATACCTACGCGTCTGATATTTGGTTCGTAGCTTCGTTTTGATGTGCTGATGCGCAAAGTGAATTCGGATTTTTTATCCGACCCTCCATCATGGATTACCTCCCCCTTTTGGACTTAGCATTTGGGGAAAGTGGGTATATTGCGATGGCGCGCCATCGACTTTTTCTAGTCTTAATTTTTTGTCGTCTGCTGTTTATTTTCTATTTTCCATTTTTATCATAAAAAACATGCTTTGACAGCACTTTAGAATAATTTACAACATGCTTTGACAGCACTTCAGAATCATTTCCAATGGAAATTATTCTGAAGTGCTGTCAAAACATGTTTTTATTAAGAAATAAGGCAATATATAAAGCAACAGCAGATGACAATTGTTTTGTGTAGCGGTCTAAGGGTTAATGTTTTTATTGAGAAATAAGACAAGATATAAAAGCAACAGCAGACGACAATTGTTGTGTGTAGCGGTCTAAGGGTTAAGATACACAGGGTCAAACTGAGATATGGTGGTCGCCATAATTGACAAGTTGGGTTTCCCCGGGTAAGTCGGTTTCTTGTCACAAGGGCCACAGCCTCCATCGTTGATTGTATACCAGTAATATAATTGACTACAACAAAACTACAAAAATCTCTTAGAATTTGATCAAATACAGTGGTGAGTTTGGTTAATTCTACATCATTTGCAATCAATAACACAATATAATACATACCATATTGAATGTCAGATTCTCCGAGATAAAGAGACCTTAAAAGGCGGGAACCGAAAATTGCCGTCTGCTGTTGTGTCATATTTTCTCCTTTTTTTTCTCAAGAAAAACATGGTTTGACAGCACTAGAGAATCATTTGCAATGAAAATGATTCTAAATTGCTGCCAAACCATGTTTTTCTTGAGAAAACTGGAAATTAAACAATAAACAGCAGACGACAAAATTTAATTCAGCATTGTAAGGGTTAATGTAGTGACGTGAAGGCTGATAACTATCAGTAGATATGAATAGACTAACCACAAATTGAATTGAATGCGCGCCTTTTGAGTATCGTCACTAAAACAGATTATATACTAGTATACTGAAACATGCACCAACCCGTGTACGGTTCATTTTCTCTACTTTTATGGCACTATTCCAACTGAAACGAGGGCAAGCATACAATGATATGGCTATATATATATATATATATATATATATATATCTAAACAGAGATAGGTCTAAAGATGGCACATCTCTATGCCGATACCAAGGAAACCCAGGGTATTCTTAGCTGATAGTTCAATGTAGGAATTGGCTCGAAGACCTTCCAAACATGGGCATTTGAGCACAAAAAGTGTCAGGCCAATGACCATTGGCCCGTTTGTTTCCGAATTTACTAATATCTGCGATACAGTCGAAATGTGTGCATTAAATGAAGGAGACGATGAGGCAGGTACTTTTTTTTTAAAAGTTTTTGCCTTATACACCTTTAAATACCCTGCTAAAGTAGACTGTCTTCTGCTGTTTAGCTTTATTTTAACCCTTACACCGTTATCTTAATTTTTTTTCATCTACTGTTTATTTTCTATTTTCCATTTTATCATCAAAAACATGCTTTGACAGCACTTTAGAATACTTTACAACATAATTTGACAGCACTTCAGAATAATTTCCATTGGAAATGATTCTCAAGTGCTGTCAAACCATGTTTTTATTGAGAAAAAAGGCAAAATATAAAAGCAACAGCAGACGACAATTGTTGTGTGTAGCAGTCAAAAATATGATTGCACAGCACTTTAGAACCATTTCCTTGGGATTTCTCGAGGAAATTATTCTAAAGTGCTGTTAAACCATGTTTTTGTTGAAGAATATGAAATTACAGCAAATGACTGACAATTTTCGGTTCCTACCTTTTAAGGGATCAAATACTTTGTAAGCAAATACCAAGCCGCTGACTGTCATTTATTTTAACCCTTAAAAGGCAGGAACTGAAAATTGTCATCTGCTGTCATTTTTTTCTCAAGAAAAACATGGCTTGACAGCACTTTAGAATCATTTCCAATGGAAACTGCCAAACAATCTTTTTGTTGAGAAAACTGGAAATTAAAAAATAAACAGCAGACGACAAAATTTAATTCAGCTTTGTAAAGGTTAACATGTATACATTCTTAAAATTAGTGCTCAGCAAACTTTATGCGGTGACACATATTTCAAATGTAGAGTATATATATCAGTAACTGGAGGGAACAAATTATATTCATGAGCATGTGCACCTCACCAGGTGCATGAATGATTTAATGAGCAATGTTATGAAAACAACAGTTTCATAGCATTGATGCCATATATTAATTATATATCCAGTATAAACCATCAGCCTACATGTCTGATGCAGAGCTCCAGATAAGGTGCGTATTTTACGCACTTATTTTAGCAGAATATGCATTGATTATCAAAAGTGGGAGTACAAAATACTCACAGTAATGTGAAACTATGCATTGAGTTTCAAATCGAGTAGTGAAAATATTGTAATAAAGTTGAAAATTTACTTAGTTGAGCTGCAAAACAGCTCAAATAAGTGAATTTTTAAATTTGTTTTATTTTTTATCATTTTTCCCTATTTAAAAAGGAAGAAAATCAATAATACAGTTATAAAAGTAAAATACGCATTGAATTTGAAAACTTATCTGGAGCCCAGTTATGGTGAAATGTTCGAGTTAAAATTGCAGGATTCTAAGACCAAAAGGGGAGATAATCCAAAAATTGAAATGCAGTCTGGTTTGGATCTACACTGCTCGCAAATCACATAAGCCCCATTTCTCCAGTCACAACCACATTTATTAATTAACACTGTAGATCCTGATTACTAACTGACTTGTTTGGAGTAAATCCAGATCAGGGCCTACACTGCATGTTTGAGCCAAACAGCTAGGGTCATATAGAGATGGGACCATGGCACAGTTTAAAATCTCATTCGACAGACCAGTGGGGTGGAAATACTATGAAAGTATTTGTTATGCCTAAGACAAGGTTTGAACCCACAACCTCCGGATTGGAAGCCAGGTGTTCTAACCCCTAAAAGCCTCAACAAGACCCACTATGTGATGATGGGTTAGAAGTATGTACAGACTTACTGTTGTATCTATTTAATAACGCCTTTTTGAACGTCTTTCCGCTGTCCTTCTTGTCGGGACAACTTAAATCTAGTCCTTTATCAGGGTTTGTGTCGTCCAACATGTCCACAGAGGTGTCGGAAACGCACAAATTTGTTCGCTTTTTCATCGATAAATCTAGAATTGTTGACGATTGGGACTCGATTTTCTGCGGTTGAACAACTGCGTGTTCAACCTTCGGCTTGATTGGTTGAAATTTCGGCTGCGACAATCTAACCGGCTTTGTTTCCGGGATTTGAATGTCGATCAGACGAGTTTGTGCCGCCTGAGGTTCAACGTCCATCTGTGCGGGGTATGTCGGAAACGGTTGCGGCATGAGCATTGGGAACGGAAGTAAAGGTCTCTGCGGTAGGGGGATTTGTGGCGGGAAATGCATGCGTTCGAGCCCAGTGAATTGTCTGGGCACAACACACGGCTCCATTCTCATTGGCTGCGGGATCGGCATTGGTCTCTCGTGAACGACACCGGGCTCCACCTTCATAAAAGAGCCACTGTAACTGTTCGGCATGAACATTTAATAATCTTCCCCTCACCCTAAGTATTAATGCCCTAATTTATCTACTCCTGTTTCTCAGTCAAAATGAGGTCGCAAAACGACAATGTACTTCGCTAACGTCACGCCTTATTTGTCATTAATGGCCAGGCTGCGTCCATGTCACCCGCACTTGAATAATGTATCTCGCTTCCATAACTCATCGCAGGTAGGCAAATATCCACCATTTAATAAACCCAGTAACACAATCATCAACACAACAGAACAAACGACAACATGTCCAAACACAACAGCTGTAATGATCACTACCAATAAAATCGTTCCCTGTAAATATATCCTCTGGCTTATATCCGTTTGCACTTCCACATAAAATTCCGTAACACGACAACCAGGTTTAAACACATATGTTTCCTATCTCGCACTAGATCTACATACAGTAAAACTATAAAATCCGATTTCTAAACCCTATATAAATTTTCCTGCTATTATTTTATCCATATCTCTGTCTATCGCCTGCTCTCGGCAAATGCAGGCGGTGCTTTAGGAAGTACACTCAACGTAATCGCTAAAGGCTGTCACCCTACTTCCGTTGTTCCGCGACAATAGGTAATAGCAAACTCCCCCCAGCCTAGCGACTACAGCTGAATACAGGAACTAAGTTGCTTCTGTCAACTGGAGTGTGTGTGTGTCACATGACGTGATATCTAGGTCAGAGCTCAGTGAGGTGAAGTCTCTACGCTCAGCCAGTTAGCAATACAATGCATATGGCTGGCGACTACATAGATAATCTGTGTCCACAGACACATGTAGGTAGGTACGCAGACGTAGGGAGACTCACAATCACCACAACAGTGAAGCGACCGCCATATTGTAACCTTTCAAGGCGAGGAAACAAATTGTGTCATCTTACTCAAGACACGATAGCAGACTCAGGATGTACTGTAGTTTTCTATTATGTGATAGTCTGCCAAACATCGTCCACTGGAGACGATTCTAATGTGCTGTCAAAACCGTTTAAGAATTGAGGCAAAAATGAAAAACAGCAGACGACAATTTCCGTCTCCACGTAGTGAGGGTTAAAACAGCAGACAACAAAACTACAGCCGCATTTTTCCTCACATTTCATTTATTTCTATTCTCAAGCTAGCACAGCGGTTTATATATAAACAAACAAATACGCTACAAATTAGTTTCACTGTGCTACGGAAACATGTTTTTTATTGAACATTACAGAAAAGGCAGACGACAAAACATCTTTACCGCCTGAAAATGGTTACATTGCTACCAATGGCAGGAATACACATGGCCACAGAGAATCAATGGAAGTAGAACGCGACAAAGCTACAGATAAGTACTGTTTAGACCATGATCTGACAATACCAAGCCGCTGACTGTCAAACTGGTTGAGTACATACTCTGAAATTATACTCGAAATCAGAAAGTTTGATTGGTCGAGGCTGAGCACAGCACAGCTCAGCCTCGACCAAACAAAGTTCCTGATTTTGAACATGAGAATTGAGCATGTTCACAGAACTATTTATAAGCACTGGACCAGGTCGGCTGATGGTTGATGGTCTACACTGGTCGTAAAAACACTTAAAGCCAGACAAAATTAATTTTCTGATTCTCTTTCCGACCCATCCGAAGTGAAACAAAGTGTCAAACTATTATTTTCTTTGTATATATATGTTGTAACCTCTGAAAACCGGACAGGCTTCGTTCGGACCAGACAAAAAGTCCAGTTTAGAGGTTTTTTTTCATTATTCAAATTCAAGACACGATAGCAGACTCACGATGTACAATACTGTAGTTTTCTATTATGTGATAGTCTGCCAAACATTGTACATGTACTTGTATATATTTTTTTGAGAAAAATTACTTGGATTTCACGAAAAAGTCTTCCACCTAACCCTAACCCTGTCGCGCCTTGGGGCGAGGCATGGACACTAAAAAAATAGATATAGTAGATGGAAAAACTTTAACGAAAAAAACACTTTAACCGGACATACGGATGTACGGACGCACGGACGGACATATGCCAAAATGCCGACGATATCGCGCTTTCCGCAAGCGGGTGCGACAATGATGATAAACACCCATGTGAAGTATCAAGGTAATGGGTGAAGCAGTTGCAGAGATAGTACCGTACACGAAAAAACTTTAACAAAAAAATTCAAAGTAATTTGACCTTGACATTGGGCACAGGGGCCGCACGGTTGGGGGTTAGAATGAAAATATGGATGATGATAAACACCCATGTGAAGTTTTCAAGGTAATGGGCGAAGCAGTTGCAGAGATATAGTATAACGAAAATGTTTTAAGCAAAATATTTAACCAGACGTACGTTAAAAAGTTAACGTTGAAAATCGCTAAGTCAATTACGTAAAAATAATAGGTGAAGGTAAAAAGATGGTCACATGTTGGATAGTTGTATGTGGTAGGCACCCCTTGGTTATGAAGCTGTGAAAGTTTGGTGGTCCTAGGTGGTACAGTACCAAAGAAATGGACTTAAACACGAAAACTTAACATTGTAAACGCGAAAACTTAACATTGAAAATGGCTAAGTCGACTGCGCAGAAAAAATGGGTCAAGTTAAAAAAAAAGTAACATGTTGGATAGTGATATGTGGTGGGCACCCCTTGATTATGAAGCTGTGAAAGTTTGGTGTTCCTAGGTGGTACAGTACCAAAGAAATGGACTTAAACACGAAAACTTAACATTGAAAACGCGAAAACTTAACATTGAAATAAGTCGATTGCGCGGAAAAAATGGGTCAAGTTTTAAAAAAAAAGTAACATGTTGGATAGTGATATGTGGTGGGAACCCCTTGATTATGAAGCTGTGAAAGTTTGGTGGTCCTAGGTGGTACAGTAACAAAGAAATGGACTCAAACACGAAAACTTAACATTGATTGTGGACGCCGCCCGCCCGCCGCCGCCCGCCCGCCCGGCTTTCGCCAATCGAATAGCCTGGATTTTTTTTCAAAAAACCTGGCTAAAAATAATATTTATTTTGGGAATTTTTGTAAGCTACAGTGGAACCTCTCTAAACCGGACACCATGGGAGGTCCCCACACCCTGGGAGGTCCCCACACCCTGGGAGGTCCCCAGGGTGCCCGGTTTAGAGAAGTTCCACTGTATATCAAGCATATGAGCACCCAATAGATGCTAATGTCCTTATGCAACTATGAACATACATTTCCAATGTTGACAAATCACAGTGAAACCAATCAAACCAACCACCAATACTAATGTATTCAAAATTGATGTGAACAATAACTATTACTTATTAGGGTAAATGAGTATTATCCATTGTAACCAGTGTGACGAAAATGGGAAAGATGAATAGAAAGGGTTTAACCCATTTCATGCTGAGGATACGCCATTTTGTGTGTGGATATGTCGTGACCACCATTTGAACCGTTTCGTTGAGGCTGTTCAAATGAGTGGTCACAATATATACTTCAACTGAGAAATACAAAAAAAAATTCATACCCGTAAAGGTGTATTCTGAATGTAATGGGTTAACATCCCAGCAACAGTCAAGGTCATGTAGAGAGTGAAACTCGGGTTTCATCCAAAAGACCAGTGGGATGGAAATACATTTAATTTTTTTCTCATGCCTAGGGTGGTAATTAAACCATTTTGCTATTCAGTGAAATATCTCAACTTCTGATACACAAAATGTGGACCATATTGATCATTTGTTACAGAAGAGTGTGAAAAAAAGAATGTATCACATCAAATTTTTACCATTCAGTGAATATCTCTTAACGATGTGAACCATATTGATCATTTGGTGCAGAAGTGTATGGTAAAGAGAATGTACACTGGTCGCAAAAGCCATAAGCCCCATTTCCCAGTCACAGGCACCTAAACAGATATGCAAACAGATAATAGCATCCAATGTCTAAAAAAAATTACTGCGAGTGTCGACATTTAGAGCGGTATATACGCGGCTATAGTATTTATCAGGTAGCCTTTATATAGGTTACGCTAGAGCAAACAGATAGCATGTTACAAAAGCTAGATTGCATTTCCTATATCCGCTTTCACAGGGTAAACATTCTAAAAATTTAAACTAATTTACATAAAAGGCATTCAAAAAGTAGGGAGAGATTTTAATAATTGATTGACAAGCCCATAATGATAACCATTTAGATGATATTTCTGCAGGTACAGACATGATGCAGGTGGTTAAGTCTTGTGGCAATAGTGGGCATGGGAAAAACATAATTACCCCTTTAGTTTGTTTGTTTATTGGTGTTTAACGGCCTATCAACAGCTAAGGTCATTTAAGGCCGGGCCAACGGGTTCGATCCCGCATTTAACCTGCTGCATTGCGGGGAAAATCCCAAAATCAGAACAGAATATTTACATCGAGAAAAAATATATTCAGCCCTGAAATTAGAATAACCCGACCTGGTTCCAGGTCCATACCACACCAAAGTCACTTTGCCCCTTCACTAAAAGTAATACCAGTAGGATTACTCTTATAAGGGGTATAACCAGATTCAACTGTCACATACAAAAAGCCAAAGACATATGTGAGGGCCAAACCAGGTCTCCAGTCGGGAATCCGGTAAGGATGAACTCCGATCGTTAAATTACCAATCACATGCTCCAACCTGCCACCCACGAATTACCCCTTTAGAAGGCACAGGGATTATGATAGTCTGTAAATTTGACATTAACAATGTTTTCTTGTAAACAATTATTGGATTTACATATATTTAGCATAGGCTATGCTCCATAAATGTAAATCCATCAATTGAAATTTCCAGACGATCCTAAATTTGCACTTACAAATATTTTAGTCATTCAAAGTTTAGTGAAACGGCCCCCCAGGGCTGTTGTGACATTGAGGCAAACTGAGAGGCATACGTTGGTGTTTTTGTTTTGGAGAGATAGAAAAATGTCTATATAAAGTATTCTGTGAAAAAAGTTTACAATGAGGGATCGTAGCTAGTTATTTCCCTTTGCAAATATATTTATAGAGATCCGGTCCTATGCTGTATTTCAGCGTTTGTTCCTACTGAATAGCACAACAATTGAGTATTGAGAACAGAGTAGACCCGGATCAGACTTCACATCTGTGCAGTCTGATCTGAGTCTTCACTGCTTGCAATAACATTAATAAGTGTGAAAATATGAATCTGACAAATAATGTAGTCCCAGATCAGATTGCGAATATATGTAGGATGATCTGGATCAGCATTAGTCAAAATAACTATATACAGGTCATTCTCGTTATCTCGAAGTTGAATGGACTGGTGAAAATATATCGACATATCCGAACTACAAGATAACAATTCACCAAATTTCTCGAAAACAAAATCGCTTCAGAAATGCCTCTTTACTTTAATTCCGGGTTTTCATAAATCGCTCACTTGCTTTTTACACAATGCGCATGCGTATGTTACTAGATATATCAAATATGCTTCTTACAATTTCCGGTGAATTAGACACAATTTGTTTATGCTTTTTCGCAGCTACTGAGCTAGTGTAAACGAGCGATTTTCAACACACATGTAATACACATCAATGACTAATCATTACATCTACGATTTACTTATTGCTACACCGTTTAATTCATTTTTCTGTTAAAAGAGATTTGATATCACATTAAGTTTAATTTAAGTGAACTGCTTTAACTGGACATGCAACTTTAAACATATTTTAGCGGCAGCGGTGTCTATGTTTTCTATAGACGTGTGAAAACTTACCCAAGATAATCGCGCTGATTCAGACTTGGTGGCGCCGGGCGCTTAATTTTCGCATCGACATATCAGAATACAAATGTGAAGGAAACATACTATCGGGACTCGATTTCCACTTCGACTAAACCGATATATCAACATATCCGATATCGAGTTATCAGGAGTAAAATATATGATCTATAAAGGGAATTCTGCCGGGACCTGGGACGTATATCGATATAAGCAGTTATATCGAGATAAACGATATCGAGATAACGAGATGCAGCTGTACATGTAATTGCTACTTTTCACAACACATCATGCTACATTCGCCCATTTTACAAGCATTTAAGGCACTAAACAAAACAAGAGGGCCATGATGGCCCTAATTCGCTCACCTGACTCCATGAACACCAGAGGAGACTGTGACATTGAGTTCATGTGTTTTAAAAAGATTGTGCTATTTTTAGATGGCGGTCATCTTGGATTAAGCGATGACTTTCATTTTACAAAATCTGAAAATGCTTCACCCAAGGATCTTAACTTCCTATGAAGTTTGGCCAGCATCGGCCATGTGGTTCCTGAGAAAAAGACGTTCAAAATCTTGAATAAATGGACCTTTTGGTGGCCATTATGGATGACATAATCATCCGATTCCGACAAATATTGCACCAGAGCAATCGTTTCATCGATACCTTCAATTTGATATATGGCATGAGCATATTCGGTCAAAAATAAAATTTGACCCCAATTTGACCCCACGGGCCATGCCCATTTTTGACCCCGGGGTCACCATTTTCACAACTTTGAAAGAGCATTGTAAATCGATCATTCCTACCAAGTTTAGTCGAAATCCGGCCAGCAGTTCATGAGAAGATTTTTTAAGAATTTATGCTACTTTTAGACGGCGGCCATCTTGGATTAGCAATGACCTCAATTTTAACAAATCTGAAAAGGGTTCACCCATGGACCATAACTTTTAAGTTTGGCTACCATGGGCCAAGCGGTTCATGTGAAGAAGAATTTTGAAATCTCTAATAAAAGAACGACCTTTTGACATTTCGGCGGCCATTTTGGATGACATAACAATCCGATTTCGACAAAAAATGTACCAGAGTGATCGCCTCATTGATACCTCTCTGAAAATGCTTCACCCAAGGATCTTGACTTACTATGAAGTTTGGCCAGCATCAGCCATGTGGTTCCTGAGAAAAAGACGTTCAAAATCTGAAATAAATGGACCTTTTGGTGGCCATCATGGATGTCATAATCATCCGATTCCAACAAAAAATGCACCAGAGTGATCGCCTCATTGATACCTTCGATTTGATATATAACATGACCATATTCGGTCAAAAATAAAATTTGACCCCACGGGCCACGCCCATTTTTGACCCCGGGGTCACCATTTTAACAACTTTGAAAGAGCAATGTACATCAATCATTCCTACCAAGTTTCGTCGAAATCCGGCTAGCGGTTCATGAGAAGAAGATTTTTTAAGAATTTATGCTATTTTAAGACGGCGGTCATCTTGGATTAGCGATGACCTCCATTTTAACAAATCTGAAAAGGCTTCACCCATGGACCATAACTTTTAAGTTTGGCTACCATGGGCCAAGCGGTTCATGTGAAGAAGAATTTTGAAATCTCTAATAAAAGAACGACCTTTTGACCTTTCGGCGGCCATCTTGGATGACATAACAATCCGATTTCGACAAAAAATGCACCAGTGATTGCCTCATTGATACCTTCAATTTGATATATGACATGACCATATTCAGTGAAAAATAAAATTTGACCCTAATTTGACCTCACGGGCCACGCCCATTTTTGACCCCGGGGTCACCATTTTAACAACTTTGAAAGAACAATGTACATCGATCATTCCTACCAAGTTTTGTCGAAATCCGGTTGGCGGTTCTTGAGAAGAAGATTTTTTAAGAATTTGTGCTATTTTTAAACGGCGGCCATCTTGGATTACGCAATGACGTAATTTTAACAATTTTGTAATCCCCCTACCTAAGGACCATGACCATGAAGTTTGGTGACTATAGACCCAATGGTTACCGAGGAGAAGACGTTTGAAAATGTTCACGGACGACGACGACGGACGACGGACGACGACGGACACATTGCGGTAACAATAGCTCACATGAGCTTCGCTCAGGTGAGCTAAAAATTGGACTGGATTTCCATAAATATATTCAACGGCAAATAACTAGCTACGATCCCTCATTTGCCTCTGTGGTTTGGCTGTGCTCTAGTGATGATTAATTTTTTTTACATATAATCGCTAGCTACAATAATTCGCCTCTGATATGTTATCTCGCGAGAGGTATGGAGTGGGGTAGCAATTTTGTTTCTACATAATCGCCACCCTGTCCGTCTGTTTGTCTATTCGTGATTTGTGTTAAAGGTTTCCGATATCGTATCGGCAATCTTGATGATACATCAACATCGTTTCAATCGATGACACCTGTACCCATACAGAACCTGTGCTGAAAGTCAAGGTCATAGAAATTTTCCTTAAGGTTTTTCAGGGGTACATGTACATCCATCAGTCAGATATCCAGATAAGGGGCGCGTATTGGCATATTTTATGCACTTATCTAAGCAGAATACACATTTATTATAAAAAGTGGGAGTACAAAATACTCACCGCAATGAGAAAATATGCATTGATTTTAAATAGAGTAGTGAAAATACTGTAATAAAGTTGAAAATTTACTTAATTGAGCTGCACAAATTTGTGAATTTGTTTTATTTTATATTGTTTGTTCCCTATTTAATAAAGAAGCAAATCAATAATACATTTGTAAAAGTAAAATACGCATTGAATTTGAAATATGGGGGTATAATACTTTTTAGATACAAAACTTATCTGGAGCTCTGATCAATGTTACTAATTTCTTGTTATTTACTGGCTCCAGTACTGTGGACACAATTATTGTAAAATGCTGTTACATGTATCTTTATATTTCTGAACCACTGTCAGAATATGTTAGTGTTGGGAAGAATAGCAGACATGAAAATTTAATTAAACTCTGTATATAGGAGTTAACCCTTCAACACCACAGACTCGTATAGTGGTATTGGCAAACAGTGTAGATCCAGATGAGCCGTCTCATCAGGATCTGCACTTTTTGCAAGTAATTTTCATATTTTTTGAGAACAAAAAGACCCCTTTTCATAAACGAAAACCATTTTGTGACGGTTGGATTGATTTCAAAATTAACATATCAAAATTCATTCCAGTTACTTAGGGGTGAGAGTGAATATAGACCAGTTTGTGAGATTTGTTGTCTTATCAGATAATGGAGACAAGCCATGAGAGTGTGTACCTAAGAGATGAAAATCCTGATCCATTACTGCCCAATTCCACTGTAAAAACATGTTTTCAGAGTATTTGTAGCATTTGACTGAACCATTTCGTCATGCGATGTAAACACAGTTGCAGTGGTCAAATAATGTAAACAATATTGGGGGACATGACGAGGTGGAATATTTATTTCTTCGTAGTTACTGTTAGTGACCTATTATTTTATTCATGCAGATCCAGTCAAGGAGGTAAACAGGTTTTACTCACCCATTACATAATTTGGCAAAACGTTTTATTATGAGGACAAATAGCAATTCATCATCTATCCAAACAACCCAGAATCGATACATCAAAGTCACATGGTACTGTAAGAAACCCTGCAGGGGACATGGATTTGTTCCCTCAATTTAACAATTTGTTCGCTCGAATTAACAATTTGTTCCCACAAAATGACAATTTGTTCCCTCAATTTAACAATTCGTTCCCTCGAATTAACAATTTGTTCCCATGATATAACAATTTGATCTCACAAATTAACATTTATTATTTTGTGGGAACGAATTGTTAAATTGAGGGAGCAAATTGTTATTTCGTGGGAACGAATTAATAAAAAAAGAATTCTACGTCCCCTGCGGGGCTCCATAGTACTGTGACTGCGGTCGTGTGGATAATCACGACGGGGCGTTCAATAACAGGTCTACCGTGTTGCGTTTTTAAATCGTTTCAGTATAGTAAAATTATTTGGTGCGTTCTAAGGCCTAAACAATAAATAAGTTTGTTCCTGGTTACCCGACCCTACCTAGATTTTTCCGCCGACCCTAAATGTTTTAGCAAAAAATAATAGTAAAAATAAAATTTCAATGAAATCGTCCCATAAAAAGTGTTTGTGTCAACATAGGTGTTTAGCATAGACTATATAAATTTAGTTAGCCATGACATGTACTACTCTAAATTGGGCATGGATCTGATGTCGATAGAAGACAAAAATGTTTTTACAAAATAAAAACTTTTTCCTACCTACCTACCTACCTACCTACCTTATATTTTTAGCGTAATCAGAAGCAAATTTTGTTTGGCCTAGGGGGGTTGGGAGACAATCTAAGATAGTGTCACATAGAAACAAAATTGCTACCTCACTGCTATATTCTCCCCCTAGATGGCTATCGTAGGCGAAATAATGTAGCTACATGTAAGTGTAACGTCACAGTGTGGATACCAGGCTGAAGTTCCATGAAACTCAGTGACTGATAATAAGAAAAATAATCATATTGAAAATTCTTTTGTTGTTCAAATTGAAAACTTAGAGGCAAATCATGACGAAACTCCTTCTAATCATATTAGAAACACACAAAAAAAAACAGCATAAATTGAGTATTGATCATGAAGTCCTTAATTTTACATGCAAAGAATATATCATTTTAGTTTGTGAAATTTCGAATAATTTATTTGCGTCTCATCAGAAGTATATGTTGTATATATCATCGAGACGGTTCAAATGAGTTGTCACGTCATATACTTTAAATGAAAAATATTATTTTTTATAGTCACCTAAAAAAGAGTATTCTGAATATAAATAGCTACATGAAAGCTATAGATTGATTGATTGATTGGTGTTTAACGGCCTATCAACAGCTAAGGTCATTTAAGGCCAGGCCAACGGGTTTGATCCCATATTTAACCTGCTGCATTGGGGTGAAAATCCGAAAATCAGAACAGAATATCTACATCGAAAAAAATATTTAGCCATGAAATTAGAATAACATGACCTGGTGCCAGGTCCATTATTACCACACCAAAGTCACTTGGCCCCTTCCCCTAAAAGTAATAGGATTGTGAATAATCGTAATACTCACATAAGGGGTATAACCCATTTCAACTGTCACATACAAGAATGCCAATGACGTACATGAGAGCCAAACAAGGTCTCCGGTCAGGATTGCGGTAAGGATGAACTCTGATGGTTAAATTACCCATCGTATTCTCCCACCTGCCACTCACCTAAATGAAAGAACTGTCCCAACAGTGGCCATGGCAAATAATATGTACAGGTGAGGTGCATCTGTCTGAAAATAAGAGTTATATAGAATTTTCTTCTGCAAATCAAACCATATGGTGCAACATCTGAACCGTTTTCTAGACTACATGTACAGACCTGTAATTAGTAAAGGCAAAACATGTAGATCCAGAGGAGCTGGTTCGTAACGAGCCATCTCATCAGGATCTGCACTTTTTGCAAGTAATTTTCATATTTTTTAGGAAAACACACACCCTTTTCATAAATAGACTAGTCTGAAAATTAATCTGTGATGGTTGGATTGGTTGCAAAATTAATACATAAAAATTCATTCCAGTTACGTAGGGGTTAAAATGACATGGTCAGATTCCTCCTCCCCCACCCCTAGCCCTGAATATACAATCTCTGAAATTTTAAATTTATAAAAAAAACATTAAATCCCTGTGTTTTTGTTTGCCTAATAGTATGTTGAATTTCATGTAAATTCTCGCCATAATATTGCCGATGTAAGATGGTATATTTTCTCATGTACTGGTATATATACAAACAATGAAGCCAAAGAGGTAGAAATCCTGGTGATAATTGAAAACCATATGTCGCCATAAACGGAACTAAACTGTCCAATCATGTGCACCACAAAGGACGACAAATGAAACAAACAAACTACTTGCATTACGTAAAATTGTGAAAAAAATATTTACTATGAATTGAAATCGGTAAACAGTCCCATACATGTATGCTTTTTAAAAAAAATCCCTGTGACAGTAAAATGGGACAATGAGCTATGAATATGTGAAAGATAAATGAGGCCAGGTCATGTATTTTGTCCTCTATCATTGTCTATTGTATCCATGTACTTTGCCGATACCGAATAAGAAACAAGAGGGCCATGATGGCCCTAATTCGCTCACCTGACTCCATAAACAGGAGAATGTGACATGGAGTTCATATGTGTTTTAAAATAATTGTGCTATTTTTATATCGCGGTCATCTTGGATTATGCGATGACTCTCATTTTACCAAATCTGAAAATGCTTCACCCAAGGATCTTAACTTACTATGAAGTTTGGCCAACATCGGCCATGTGGTACCTGAGAAAAAGACTTTTCAAAATCTCGAATAAATGGACCTTTTGGCGGCCATCATGGATGACATAATCATCCAATTCCGACAAATATTGCACCAGAGCAATCGCCTCATCGATACCTTCAATTTGATACATGACATGAGCATATTCAGTCAAAAATAAAATTTGACCCCAATTTGACCCCACGGGCCACACTCATTTTTGACCCCGGGGTCACCATTTTAACAACTTTGAAAGAGCATTGTACATCGATCATTCCTACCAAGTTTCGTCGAAATCCAGCTGGCGGTTCATGAGAAGAAGATTTTGTAAGAATTTATGCTATTTTTAGACGGCGGCCATCTTGGATTAGTGACGACCTTCATTTTAACAAATCTGAAAAGGCTTCACCCATGGACCATAACTGTGAAGTTTGGCCACCATGGGTCAAGCGGTTCGTGTGAAGAAGAATTTTGAAATCTCTAATAAACAAGAGGGCCATGATGGCCCTAATTCGCTCACCTGACTCCATGAACACCAGAGGAGAATGTGATATTGAGTTCATGTGTTTTAAAAAAAATTGTGCTATTTTTAGATGGCGGTCATCTTGGATTAAGCGATGACTCTCATTTTACCAAATCTGAAAATGCTTCACCCAAGGATCTTAACTTCCTATGAAGTTTGGCCAGCATTGGCCATGTGGTTCCTGAGAAAAAGACGTTCAAAATCTCGAATAAATGGACCTTTTGGTGGCCATCATGGATGTTATAATCATCCGATTCCGACAAATCATGCACCAGAGCAATCGCCTCATCGATGCCTTCAATTTGATATATGACATGAGCATATTCGGTCAAAAATAAAATTTGACCACAATTTGACCCCATGGGCCACGCCCATTTTTGACCCCGGGGTCACCATTTTCACAACTTTGAAAGAGCATTGTAAATCGATCATTTCTACCAAGTTTAGTCGAAATCCGGCCAGCGAAATCTCTAATAAAAGAAAGACTTTTTGACATTTCGGCGGCCATCTTGGATGACATAACAATCCGATTTCGACAAAAAATGTACCAGAGTGATCGCCTCATTGATACCTTTGATTTGATAGATAACATGACCCTATGCGGTCAAAAATAAAATTTGACCCCTATTTGACCACACGGGCCACGCCCATTTTTGACCTCGGGGTCACCATTTTAACAACTTTGAAAGAGCATTGTACATCGATCATTCCTACCAAGTTTCGTCGAAATCCGGCCAGCGGTTCATGAGAAGAAGATTTTTTAAGAATGTATGCTATTTTTAGACGGCGGCCATCTTGGATTAGCTATGACCTCCATTTTAACAAATCTGAAAAGTCTTCACCCATGGACCATAACTTTTAAGTTTGGCTACCATGGGCCGAGCAGTTCATGTGAAGAAGAATTTTGAAATCTCTAATAAAAGAACAACCTTTTGACCTTTCGGCGGCCATCTTGGATGACACAACCATCAGATTTCGACAAAAATGCACCAGAGTCATCGCCTCATTGATACCTTCAATTTAATATATGACATGACCATATTTGGTCAAAAATAAAATTTGACCCCACGGGCCACGCCCATTTTTGACCCCGGGGTCACCATTTTAACAACTTTGAAAGAGCATTGTACATCGATCATTCCTACCAAGTTTTGTCGAAATCCGGTTGGCGGTTCTTGAGAAGATTTTTGAAGAATTTGTGCTATTTTTAGATGGCGGCCATCTTGGATTACGTAATGACATCATTTTAACAATTTTGTAATCCCCCTACCTAAGGACCAGGACCATGAAGTTTGGTGACTATAGGCCCAATGGTTACCGAGGAAAAGATGTTTGAAAATGGTCACGGACGGATGACGGACGGACACATTGCGGTAACAATAGCTCACATGAGCTTTGCTCAGATGAGCTAAAAATTATTCTATAAATGACATTGGAAATTGACAAAAAAAAAATCTATTGTTTTGTCAATTTTCAATGTTATTTTATACAGAAAATTTGGCTGATTTTCCACACCAACAGCAGCGAAATATGGCGACAAGAAAGAAAATCTCATTGCCGGCCAGAAATGATACATCAGGTTACGGCTGTGGTAAATATAACAAAAACATTCTCAAAATAAACCAGTATTCACAATTATAAATTTAAGATTCATGATACCGGTACAGAGTAACCTCTCCCAACCGGACACCTGGTGTAAACGCCTGTCTGGGTCATTTTGATGGATTTCACGGTCATTTATATCCGATGGTACCATCTGTTCGTGATTGCAAAGCATGAAAACATGCCATGATGATGTCGTAATACATATGCCATATTTGCAGTGGAACATCTCTAAACCGGACAAATTACCGACACACACAGGGACTAAACTACCATGTCTCCAGGGGCCGAATATCGGCCCCTTCCCCAAACGCCGGGGCCGTTTTTTTTTTCCCAATCTGTAAAATAAATTCCCAATCGGCAAAAAAAAACCCAGTGAAATCTTGAGTATAGTGCTCATGCAGTCCATAAGCAGATTCATTGACACAAGTTGTCAAATTTGGATGGTTGGTTAATAAAATATTAACCTGGAGTAAGTGACATCAATGACACCCACACCATTTACTAATAATATCGACAAAAACCCAGTAATGGATTCGATCAGTCGACAAAAAAAATTCCCAATTCAAGCAATTTCACGTGCTATTTTTTCCCAAAATATAAAAAAAGGTCCCTTTCCAAAATCCCTGGCTTAATCCCTGACACAGCAAAGTGTTTGAACAAAGTCACAAGAAAATGTATCTTAATGGCGGGTAAGTTGCATAAATTGAATATACAGTTTGAAATTTTGTTACAAAAAATCTAAATGAATCCAATGAATGATAAGATGGTGTTTTGATTTGCTATAAAAAAAAATAATAGCAAAGGACAAGAATGACAAATTCTTTACACAAAAACATTTAACCTAACTATCAATGCACCTACATGTAAATACCATACCATAGGTCGCAACTACGAACACATTTTAACCCTTACCATGCTGAATTAAATTTTGTCGTCTGCTGTTTATTTTCTATTTTCCATTTTTCTCATCAAAAACGTGGTTTGACATAACTTTAGAATAATTTCCATTGGACGACAATCCAGCAGACGACAATCTCGACATTCTAAGGGTCAACCCTTTCAACACCACAGGCCTGTATAGTGATATTGGCAAACAGTGCAAACAGTGTAGATCCAGATGAGACGACTTGTGACGAGCCGTCTCATCAGAATCTGCACTTTTTGTAAGTAATTTTCATATTTTTGAGAACAAAATCACCCCCGTTTTCATAAATGGACTAGTCTGAAAATCATTTTGTGATGATTGGATTATTTTCAAAATTAACATATCAAAGGTGGTCTAATTAAATATCAAAGTTAAGGGTGGCCTAATCGAATACGGATTGATGCTAAAACAAGTCACCCCTTTGCATGTTGCAATCTCAACTTAACCCTTACACTGCTGAATTAAATTGTGTCGTCTGCTGTTTATGTTATATTTTCCATTTTTCTCATAAAAAACATAAATAAATTAACCCTTACACCGCTATCTTAATTTTTTGTCGTCTGCTGTTTATTTTCCATTTTTATCATCAAAAACATGCTTTGACAGCACTTTAGAAAATTTTACAACATGCTTTGACAGCACTTTAAAATCCTTTCCATTGGAAACTAGATTGGTCAGTAAGCGAGGCTTATGGAATACCCCCCGCGTGGGCCCAGGTACACCTAAAATATGTAAAAATTTCCAAGTGTGTGGGCTTATGACCTTGACTCTGAGCTTAGCACAGCATTGATGTGGATTTAGCACAGCATGGTAGTAGAGCCTTACAGGAATGCAAGTGTGAAATATTAAGCATCTTAGATGAAGTTATAACAATATTTCTCTGATGTTAAGTTTTGTAAAGAGACTAAGTATTTGACCTTGACCTTGGGAGCAACGGGGGTTGGACGGTCGTGGATTTGGCACAGCATGGTAGTAGAGCCTTACAGGAATGCATGTGTGAAATATTGAGCATTTTAGATGAAGGAAATAGAAGTTATAACAATATTTCTCTGTTAAGTTTAGACTAAGTATTTGACCTTGACCTTGGGAGCAGCAGGGGTTGGATGGTCGTGGATTTGGCACAGCATGGTAGTAGAGCCTTACAGGAATGCATGTGTGAAATATTGAGCATTTTAGATGAAGGAAATAGAAGTTATAACAATATTTCTCTGATGTTAAGTTTACGGATGCACGGATGCACGGACGCACGGACAACCTGACTCCAGTATACCCCCCACAACTCGTTGCGGGGGGTATAATGATTCTAAAGTGCTGTCAAACCATGTTTTTAATGAGAAAAAAGGCAAAATATTAAGCAACAGCAGACAACACTTTTCGTTTCTCGCGTTCTAAGGGTTAAATTGTATGTAATTAATACACTTGTTACTGGAAGCACAGTTTCCGGGCCAAGAATATTCATGTCAGATTATATTTGTGATTATAAAAAATAAAGCTTGAATCTATTTTCATTAATGCCGGGAATATTTTCGACGATATACCACATATTTGTCCCTTTTACGTGCAAATACAAACACTTCAAACACTATGTTTTGTAAAGTGCAAGAAAATGGAAAAAATAAACTTCATATACATTTATTAAACTGATAGATACCGATAGTACAAACCACATGCAAAAATCCTATTCCAAAATTCTAATTTAAGCAAACGTTTTTGTACCTGTACTTTTTATGCAAATTTATGAAAAAAAATCCCACCTAATTCTAAAAATTGCAATAAAAACGTTTTAAAGGTGGATGCCCTCAAATTATGTAAAAATACATTGATACAGAAATAAAGCGGGTATTTAATTATGTAACTATTCCACATATTTTTAACATCAAAAGTGTCCGTTTTTACACAGTATTAACCAATAATTTAAATTTTGTGTTGGTAGTGGTGATCACCAGTGTAAATGTACATGTGAAGAAATGGTGATTTATTTAAATAAATAATCTGTATAAACTTAATTACGACTGCTGTCGATATTTTATAAAGTATAATTATTGTACAGCAGAAAATGAATTGTACAAATTAATGTTGATTTCCGTTGAATAAATATTGATTTTTGTTAATATTTTTAAGGAAAAAAAACGTGGTTATTCCCCTGACCTCAAAATCATTAAAATCTGTCGTTCAAATAAGGCAAAATAATGTCAATAAGTGTACCAGGAAATCAAAATGAATTGCTATTTGTGTATATTTATGACATATCTAATGGTTGAAACAATAAAAGATAACCCCTACAACACATACTGATGTGCGGGACCCCATCTTTAATGAAAATATTTTTTTTTAAATATTTCCTATTATTTCATATTAAATTATCAAGTTCGTGTCTTGTCGAGACGGTTCATTGAGAAATAACAAAAGTCAAAATAAAATATTTAATAAATTTCATCCCCTTAAAGGTGTATTCTGAAAGATATGGGTTAAAAGAAATAAAAAGGGTTGTTTTATGACTCTTTAACCTAAACCCGGATGCAAGCCCTCAAATGTTTCTTGATTTAGATAAAATCAGAGACAGAAACCACACTTATATTTTCTAACTGCGTCGTGTCATCATGCATGGTGATTACAGAAATGGCCCCAGAGATTGTATCTCCATATTGTGTAGGTTTTGATTGAAAACAAAATACCATAATTAATTTATGTTCAAGTTGACAAATATTTTGCAGGAAACATGTACATATATGGCTGTGACGGGAAAAAATGGGTCTTGTGGGTTTTGCGACCAGTGTAGACCCAGATCAGCTTGTGCATCCGCAGTCTGATCATCATCTGCACAACTAATGTAATTTTTAAAAATAAAAAGTTGTTTTCCGAATTCGTCCCTTTTTCAAAGTTTTACACACTAAAATTAATATGTCTTTTTTGTGTTCTTATCATTCCCCTTTTTAATCCTGGTGAAAACACTCACTATATTACCCTTAAAGCTTGTCAATGGAATATAATTGTCTGCTTATTTTTCATACTCGACGAGACGGTTTGAATGTATGATCACAATACTTCACCAAGAATAAGAAAGACAAGAAAAGAAAATTATTGAAATACATGTACAATGTATATACATGCGCCTAAAAGCGTATTCAGTACACAATGGGTTCAAGTCTGTGCACCGATACTGTATGTAGGACACCAATAATATATCTGCCGTGTTTACAGAAGCAGAAAAAGATTTACGACATGTGACGTAGAAAACAACAGCTCGCCACGCCTTATGTCAATTACCATGTTGAATATGACAATATTTACACGAACAGGTAAATTGTCTTGCATGTTATTATCGTAACTCAACTAGTTTTATATGGTATACAAAGCGCTTCAATGACCTTGGTATAAACATGTTGAAGACGTTGCGAAATATTACAACTTTAAAATTAACGGTGATACATAAAACTCCTACGCATTTTTCATATTGCCGGTCACTCAGTATAATGTCAAAATCTAATGATAAGCCAGAATATTTAACCCTTTCAACCCCACAGGCCTGTATAGTGGTATTGGCAAACAGTGTAGATCCAGATGAGCCGGCTCATGACTAACCCTTTCAACACCACAGGCCTGTATAGTGGTATTGGCAAACAGTGTAGATCCAGATGAGCCGGCTCGTGACTAACCCTTTCAACACCACAGGCCTGTATAGTGGCATTGGCAAACAGTGTAGATCCAGATGACCCAGCTCGCGACGATCCGTCTCATCAGGATCTGCACTTTTTACAAGTCATTGTCATATTTTTTGAGAACAAAAACACCCCCTTTTCATAAATGGACTAGTCTGAAAATCATTTTGTGATGGTTGCATTGGTTGCAAAATTAACGTTATCAAAATCCATTCCAGTTACTTAGGGGTGAAATGGTTAAATGAACAATGTTGTCAGTGCAGAACCAGTTGTCATACATGACATTCCACTGAAGCAGTTTGACAGATACAAGAGGCTCAAATGGGTCTGTGCTGCTCACCTGAGATAATGGTCATCACTCAGACCGAGTTTCGATTATGGTGTGCTCAAAAAGATGGGTGCTTCGGTCAAAAACATTCTTTAGACCAAAAGTGAAAACTGATGACTACGGCTATCTCTCCAATAAATATTTATGACAGAATTATGTTTTTCTGTTATATATGATCATGCAATACCACATTTGGAATGAAGTTTCCATTAAAGACACAAGTTTAAGTAATATAAATAAAATTATATTGTGTACGTGTGTCTGGGTTAAAATATTTGGTTAAAGTTTTTCGGTATGCTATCAAATCCTCGGCGGGTGCGACATGCGGGCCGTGGCCATCTAGTTTTTTTCAATTATATATATTGATTCACTAATGTTATAATCGGATGACCAGTTAGCGCAATTGGTAATGAGCGCACTTCTCTTCATTCGCACAGGTGTTACGGGGTCGTCCCTAATGTGGGAGCAAACTGGAGTACCCAGAGGAATCCAACTTGTCCTGTCTGGCGACCACGATACCATCCCACATACTCCCTGGTCAAGGATGGAACCCAGGTCACATTGGTGAGAAGCGCGCTCGTTACCGATTGTGCTAACTTGTCAACCGATTATAACATTAGTGAATCGATATATCTAATTGAAACAAGAGTGCCGAAGGTTACAATATACGCCCGTCGAGGCAAGGCCAGTTAACAAGGGGAGATAACTCACTGACAATTAATAGGGTTTTTGCCGTGATAAACATGTATATTGAATTTGGTCACGATCTGTCGAAATAAATAGGCTTCTTCGTCTTGCCGTGATAAACATGTATACCAAATTTGTTTACGATCGGTGAAGGTTAGACACCACCAAATAGTTTTACTATATAATTTAACCGAATGCCATCCAATAAGGCCAGTCTCTCCTACTTTCACTATTCGTATGGATGCTGTGGGACCCACTTGTACATGACCTGCAGCCAGTCTGTACTGGTTCTGCATGAACTAAACAATAGGTTCACTTACTCCTAAGAAAGAAAAATCCAATCTTGTCATATCCTCCAATATTGTGTACATTTTTTGGCCACGGAAACTCTGTTTACATCAAGTGACCAACAGGTTCAGTGTTTTCTTTTAAATGCTACAAATATGCTGAAAACTGGTGTTAAAGGCACCCCAAAATGTTCCTCAAGTGAAACTTGGTAGTAATGGATCCAGATTTGCAAGCAAACGATGCATGTGACCTCAAAACATCCGCACTATTTTTTCATACCGGACTACTTTTGCATACATCCTGGTCGATTTCGCACCATTTGGTGGCTTCTAACCTGAAGTAGAACTTGAGTTATTGCGTGGACAAGGATACAGAGTGCTAAAAATAAAAATGGCCGCCAAGGGGAGAGAAGTCATCGGAAAATTTTCATAATAAATAGGCTTCTTCGTCTTACCATGATAAACATGTATACCGAATTTGGTTACGATCGGTGAAGTAGAACTTGAGTTATTGCGCGGACAAGGATACAGAGTGCGAAAAATAAAAATGGCCACCAAGGGGAGATAAGTAATTGGAAATTTTTGAAAATAAATAATCTTCTTCATCTTGCCGTGATAAACATGTATACCGAATTTGGTTACGATCGGTGAAGTAGAACTCGAGTTATTGTGTGGACAAGGATACAGAGTGCGAAAATTAAAATGGCCGCCAAGGGGAGATAAGTTATCGGAAATTTCAATAGGCTTCTTCGTCTTGCTGTGATAAATATGTATACCGAATTTGGTTATGATCAGTGAAGTAGAACTTGAGTTATTGTGCAGACAAGGATACGGAGTGTGAAAATTAAAATGGCTGCCAAGGAGAGATAAGTTATCGGAAATTTTTCAAAATCAATAGGCTTCTTCGTCTTGCCGTGATAAACATGTATACCGAATTTGATTACGAGCGGTGATGTAGAACTTGAGTCATTGCGTGGATAAGGATACAGAGTGCGAAAAATAAAAATGGCCGCCAAGGGCAGATATGTCATCAGAAATTTTTCAAAATCAATAGATTTCTTCGTCTTGCCGTGATAAACATGTATACCAAATTTGGTTACAATCAGTCGGGTAGAAGCTGTGCCCGCCCGACGCCCGTACAAGATGAATACATAATACGTCCCGTTTTTTTCAAACAGGCGTATAAAAATGGCTTAACATCAGCATAAAATATCGGGTGAAAATATCAGGATCGTTTTCCCCCATCCAATAGCAACCAGTGGTCCCAGATCATTCTGATCTCAGGCTGATCTGGGACTACACTGGTCACCATAAGATCCTTTTTGTTGTGTCGGCAGATAATTTGTGCATGCAGACAAGGTCTGAGACTGAGTCTCTTGAGAGAAATCAATACAAAATAAATGGGAATAAATAGTGTAATTGGTATTATACCCAATATAGCACGATTATATTAAGGTTTGACATCATTCTGCATTGGAAGTCTCCAGATATTGGCCAATTATGAACATTTACCAATGTAGTGAAAATGAAAGTAAATGGGTCTCATCAGTGGGATGGAAATAATACATGTATGTATAAAACTATTCTTGATGCCCAAGGCAACCACAACCTCCGGATTGGAAGTCAGATGCTCTAACCCCTCGGCCACAACCCATCCCTGTAATGCACCTATCTATGTCTTCCCTGCATGTCAGAGGGATGTGGATACCCGGGGAATTAGACAGCAAAATATCCCCAGACACAGAAATCAGTCAAGAAAAAAATATATCTGGGGATGGAGAGTTACCAGACGTCGTCCACAAGTGTGGTTCTATAGATGTGGGAAAATAATTTGGTGTGGGAGAATATCACACGTCCAGGAGTCGGACTGTCCTATCGACTCTATATACATGGGAATTAGACAGCAAAATAATTCTAGATACAGCCATATTAACATGTTCAAAAGTCAGACTGTCCTATCGGCACTTTAGATATGAGAATTAAACAGCAAAATAATTCTAGGTGGGGCATATTACATGTCCAAGTCAGACTATCCTTATTACATGTCCAAGTCAGACTATCCTTAATCGGCTCTATAGATATGGGAATTAGGCAGCAAAATAATTCTGGGTGGGGCATATTACACGTCCAAGTCAGACTGCCCTTAATCGGCTCTATAGATATGGGAATTAGGCAGAAAAATAATTTGTGTACAGACATATTACATGTCCAAAAGTCGAACTGTCCTATCGGCTCTATTGAACAATTCTCCCCATGTCACCTCATTTTGTCTCCCACATATTCATTATGTGGCTCAAACAGAGATGACATAGCTCTATGTTTACGAGAATTCAGAACGAGGCTTCCGTTTGCGGGAAAAACAACAGTCAGAAATTAAGAGTTTAAATTTGTTTTTATACGTTGTTTTATAGACGTAATTCTTCTGCCATACGAATACATAACACGCGTAGTTATCGTGGAATCGATTGACGTCAGTTACATTTACCTGTGAGGTAAGAGGGTTCATTGAAGGGGAATCTTGAAAATTAAGGACCTAGCTACGGCTGTGGTGCAAATTAAACAGGACATGAAAAGGAGAAATGACGGAGACGGAGCTGGACAGACGGTGAATAAGAAATCCAAAACTAGTGACAGTAGTGTTGACAGTCACATTCCGGGGCCCTCGTCGGCGACAGTCTCCAGCGTTGTGGATGTTACCGACGACGACGACATTGACTCCATGATGTGTTCGCCGGTAATTGAAACTACAGGTACCGGTACGGGCGTTGCGGATCAGTTCATGTCGGACCTGGACAAATTTTTTGTACAAGAAGACGACTACGCAGAGCCAATTCAGGAGCAGGTATCTGCAATTGTCAATAAATCACTGCGACCATCGACAGTTGACCCTGAAAAAATGAAAATGATGGCAACAAAATACAAACGCCCAAAAAATGTGAATGGCCTCCAAATACCCAGAGTTGATGGATTCTTGTGGAACCAGCTCCAAAATGGCACAAAAACAAATGATTGCATGAAGCAAAAGGTGATAGGACATCTTAATAGGGCCGCAGGACTACTTGTGAAAGCAATGAGCCATGTGTACGACAATGCCGATCCTGACATTAACACTCTGAAAGAATGTATTGGTGATTCCTTCAAAATTATTTGCGCCAGTATTTCCACCATTAACGGTCAGCGGCGAGAGACAATCAAAAACGAACTTGACCCGAAATTCAAGAGCATATGTACGGAGAATCCCATTATGGCAACCGGGCTCTTTGGAGACAATTTGACTGATCAGACTAAACTTATGGAGACTACTAAGAACATTAAAATGACGTCCAAAGACAATCGGAAGGATTTTTTAGAGAAGAGGAGGGGGGCCAGCTTCAACTACAATGGCCCACCCCAAGATAAAAATCCACAAAGGGTCAACTTCAGTCCGGGGTTCAACCGGTACAAACAAACAGGTTTCCAACAACAATAGAAGACAAACTTCCCAAGGTCAGGGCCATCCGGGAAACCAAACCCGCAGAGAAAATACTTCAATCAGCAACGCAAATAAATCATATAAGTATGGGCGGTCGATACAAGTTGATAAACACACCTGACAACTTCACAGCTGGTAAGGTGGGACACTATTGTAACAATTGGAAGAAAATCACTACAGACAAATGGGTCTTACACACTATATGTGGATACTCTGTGGAGTTAGACAATGCCCCATCTCAATGTGTTTACCCTAATCAGATTAAATTCTCAGATATAGAAGCCCAACAGATTGATTTTGAATTGGAGCGATTTATCAACAGCAATATTATAGAACCAGTGTTCACGGCCACACAAGGTGAATTTATTTCCAACATTTTTGGCCGTCCTAAGAAAGATGGCAGAACAGGAGTTATTTTAAATTTGAAACAATTCAATAACAAGAAACGAGGCAAAGCCACGAAGGCCAGGTTTTTTCCAAGCATAGACACTTGGATAACATAATTATACCCACTTTTTGTAGACTAGATGGCCGTGGCCTGCATGTCGCGCCTTGGGGCGAGGCATGGACACTAAAAAAATAGATATAGTAGATGGAAAAAGTTTAACCAAAAAACTTTAACCGGACACACGGACGAACGGACGGACGTATGCCAAAATGCCGACGATATCGCGCGTTCCGCAAGCAGGTGTGACAATGATGATAAACACCCATGTGAAGTATCAAGGTATTGGGTGAAGCAGTTGCAGAGACATAGTACACGAAAAAACTTTAACAAAAAAATTCAAAGTAATTTGACCTTGACATTGGGCACAGGATCGCGCTTTCCGCAAGCAGGTGCAACAATGATGATAAACACCCATGTGAAGTATGAAGGTATTGGGTGAAGCAGTTGCAGAGATATAGTACACGAAAAAACTTTAACAAAAAAATTCAAAGTAATTTGACCTTGACATTGGGCACAGGATAGCGCTTTCCGCAAGTAGGTGCAACATTGATGATAAACACCCATGTGAAGTATCAAGGTATTGGGTGAAGCAGTTGCAGAGATATAGTACACAAAAAAACTTTAACAAAAAAATTCAAAGTAATTTGACCTTGACATTGGGCACAGGATCGCGCTTTCCGCAAGCAGGTGCAACAATGATGATAAGCACCCATGTGAAGTATCAAGGTATTGGGTGAAGCAGTTGCAGAGATATAGTACACAAAAACTTTAACAAAAAAAATTCAAAGTAATTTGACCTTAGACATTGGGCACAGGATCAAGCCCTTTCCGCAAGCAGGTGCGACAATGATGATAAACACCATGTGAAGTATCAAGGTATTGGGTGAAGCAGTTGCAGAGACATAGAAATACACGAAAAAACTTTAACATAAAAATTCAAAGTAATTTGACCTTGACATTGGCACAGGGGCCGCACGGTTGGGGGTTAGAATGAAAATATGGATGATGATAAACACCCATGTGAAGTTTCAAGGTAATGGGCGAAGCAGTTGCAGAGATATAGTATAACGAAAAAGTTTTAACCAAAAAACTTTAACCAGACGTACGTTAAAAAGTTAACGTTGAAAATGGCTAAGTCAATTACGTAGAAATAATAGGTGAAGGTAAAAAAATTGTCACATGTTGGATAGTTGTATGTGGTAGGCACCCCTTGGTTATGAAGCTGTGAAAGTTTGGTGGTCCTAGGTGGTACAGTACCAAAGAAATGGACTTAAACACGAAAACTTAACATTGTAAACGCAAAAACTTAACATTGAAAATGGCTAAGTCGACTGCGCGGAAAAAATGGGTGAAGTTAAAAAAAAAAGTAACATGTTGGATAGTGATATATGGTGGGCACCCCTTGATTATTATTAAGCTGTGAAAGTTTGGTGGTCCTAGGTGGTACAGTACCAAAGAAATGGACTTAAACACGAAAACTTAACATTGTAAATGCGAAAACTTAACATTGAAAATGGCTAAGTCGACTACGCGGAAAAAATGGGTCAAGATAAAAAAAAAGTAACATGTTGGATAGTGATATGTGGTGGGCACCCCTTGATTATGAAGCTGTGAAAGTTTGGTGGTCCTAGGTGGTACAGTAACAAAGAAATGGACTCAAACACGAAAACTTAACATTGATTGTGGACGCCGCCGCCGCCCGCCCGCCCGGCTTTCGCCAATCCAATAGCCTGGATTTTTTTTCAAAAAACCTGGCTAAAAACATGCAGTACATTCACTTTAAAATGGAGACGCTTAAAACTGCTATCAACTTGATGTCCAAGGACTGTTATTTCGGTTCGGTTGACATGGCCGACGCGTTTTATTCCATTCCGATCGACTGTAAAGATAGGAAATATTTTAGATTTTGGCACAAAGGACAAAAATACCAATTTACCGCGCTAGTGATGGGACTGACTACAGCGCCGCGTGTTTTCACAAAAGTTTTAAAACCTGTATTTGCTTCGCTGAGATCAAAAGGACATATAAGTACAGTATATATTGACGATTCTTGTTTGCAAGGTCATTCATATGACTTGACTGGCCAACATTGATGATACAGTTAAATTAATGGATAGTTTAGGACTGACAATCCATCCTTCAAAATCTTGTTTTCAACCGTCTCAGACTATTGAATTCGTAGGGTTTATTTTGTGTTCTAAGACTATGACTGTCAAGTTGACCACAAAGAAAGTGCACAGTATTGTAGCAGTGTGTTTACAAATTTTGAACAATAAATTTGTAACAATAACAACATTTGCACAAATGATTGGCAATTTGGTTGCGGCTGAACCAGGGGTGGAGTATGCCCCTCTGTATTACAAGCCATTAGAGAAACACAAAGAATTTCACTTAAAGAGGAAACGGGGGAAAATACAATGCTTTTATGCCTATAACAGCAGACATCAAACCAATAATTCAGTGGTGGATAACAAACCTCCATTTGTGTCGGAAACAAGTGTCTCATGGAAATCCGAATTTAGTGATACATACAGATGCTAGTTTACTGGGTTATGGGGCTTGTATTAAATTGCAACAATTATCTACCAACGGAGTATGGTCCCCTCAGGAACAAGAGCTACACATTAATGTACTTGAATTGAAGGCTTGCGAATTAGCTTTATTAGCTTTGTGTGGTGATAAATATAATGTCCATATACGCATATATACAGATAATACTACCGCTTGTGCATATATCAACAAGTTTGGTGGGAAAAGTCCGGATCTGAATGCGATTGCGAGAGATATTTGGTTCTGGTGTATTGACAGACACATTCATTTAAATGCTGCCCACATCGCTGGCGTTGAGAATGTTGAGGCAGACAGATTGTCGCGTAAGTTTAATGAAGATCTAGAATGGTCACTAGATCAAACAGTTTTTCAACAAATTAACGACACTTATGGACCTTTAGAGGTTGATGTGTTTGCGTCGCGACTTAACAATAAATTGGACAAATATGTTACTAGATCCCCTGAAGCCTTTGCTTGGGCAATTGATGGATTCTCACAGAACTGGAAATGTGAATTATTATATATGTTTCCGCCTTTCAGTCTGGTGACGAGGGTATTGCAGAAACTAGTCAGGGATCAAGCCGAGGTGGTTCTAGTGGCGCCAATTTGGACTACACAGAGCTGGTGGCCACAATTACTGCACTTAATCAGTCAACAAAGCTACTTCCTGCCGTCGCCTCAGAAAATTCTTCGTCTGCCACACAAGCCGTCAATTCGACACCCACTCAAGAAAATGGTCCTGGGTGTTTTCAGGTTATCCGGGAGGCGCTGTGCACACAGGGATTTTCTGAGCAGTCTGCCCGACTCATTAGTAATTCGTGGAGAAAATCTACACAGAAACAGTACTCAACATACATTGAGAAATGGTTACGATTTTGTTCTGGACGAAAAATTAATTCAGTTGCGGCCCCTGTGACCGGAGTTGTTCAATTTTTGACCTGTATGTTTAACCAGGGTCTTACACTCAGTGCGATAGGTACTGCCAGAGCAGCTATAAATGCATATACAACCACATGTAGTGGAACAGACTACAGTTCTAGCATTTATCTGAAAAAGTTTATGCGGGGTGTGTTCAACACAAGACCAAGATTGCCTAAACATGTAGTTGTTTGGGATGTGAATATTGTGTTACACTTTTTTCGTAGTAATGTTGATGACTCTCTTATGGCGTTATCTCGAAAAATATGTATGTTATTTCTTTTACTGAGTGCACAGAGGTGCCAAACATTGCACTTGATGTGCTTGGATGACACTGATTTGAAGAATGACCAAGTGACGATATATGTTAATCAGTTGTTGAAACAATCTCGACCTAAATATCACCAGGCACCTATTGTACTTAAGAAATACGAAGATAAAAGGTTGTGTATTGTAGAAACATTTCGTCAATACTTGCACCGGACAAGTCCTCTCCGTGACCCATCAGAAACAAAATTTCTTATAAAATTTCTTACAAAAGTCCTCATAAAGGAGTATCAAAAGATACTGTAGCTCGATGGGCAATGGCCGGTGCGGGTATTGATGCAAGTTTCACAGCTCATAGTACACGAGCAGTTGCTACAAGCACGGCAAAAGCCAAGGGTGTGTCGCTTGACGTCATAGCAAAGACTGCAGGCTGGTTTAATGTGAAGACTTTTCACAGGTTTTATGACAAGCCACTAGGGCTGATACATGCATCTGTGCAGTCCGCCGTGTTGGACTGAAATGCTTAGTGGCATATTCCATACATGATTGTATTCATGCCAATGTTAATTAGTTTCTGTTTACCTACTTGCTAACTATACATGTATGTGTACATTGAAAATTCAACTCTAAAATCTCTGTTTGAGCCACATAATGAATATGTGGGAGACAAAATGGTTAGATTAAACGAGCCTTACCTTCGCAGAAGGTCAGTAGAAGTTTGATCGACGTTTTGTCGACCACTATTCATTATGGGATTAAACAGAGATGACGTAGCTCTATGTTTACGAGAATTCAGTCTTCAGAGTATGTTGTCAAGCATGACGCCAAATATGCTTGACAATAGCAAACATTGAAAAATCAATCCACCTGGGTAGTGGTGGGTGGGTGTTTAATCCCATAATGAATAGTGGTCGACAAAACGTCGATCAAACTTCTACTGACCTTCTGCGAAGGTAAGTCTCGTTTAATCTAACCAATAATCGGGAATTAGACAGAGCTGTTATTCCGCTAGTGACTTAGATGTGTCCCAATACTGGGATGTATACCCGCCACACATAAGTGGGGAAGACAAATGGTGGTTGTGACTGGAGAAATGGGGCATCCACAGTCTGATCAGGATCTGCACTGTTTGCCATTCCATCAATGAAATACCCGTCATGCTTCTATTCAGTTTTAACAAACAAGCAATACAGATAGTTATCAGGCTACAGGAGTGTCCTACTTGGTCATAAGCCACAAATAAGGCATGGAGACACGCCATGTGATTTTGTACCTTTGGACATCTGCGTAATTTCATTAAATACTTTTACAAAATTTACAATTTTTCATAAATAAAGTTAAAAGTTTACAAAATTTAAGGAATAAACCATGGGCTGTTGTGTTTACTGGGGTGTATAACACATTTAGTCTGTTTAAAGTCCGAAGGACTCCTCGCAAACTTTAAACAGATCAACTGTATTGTAATATGGTTTTATTATTTATATTTACACTGCATTTTCTGATAGTTTAAAAAATGTAAAAAAAAACCAACAAATATGGCGTTAAAATTAACAATAATCTCGACTTACGTCATTTTGTCGCAATGCCTGGAACAGCAACGTTGCAAACCTTAACCAATCAACAACATCGCGCGACGTCGCGTGTGTCTAATGTATTGCATTGGTATGTAAACGCAATACGTGAAATGGGCGTCTGTATTATGAATTTATAGAAGGTGTAAACATTTTCAGAGTACATGCTGAATATAATAAGTTTTGTCAACTTTTGACGCCATTTATAGAAAATATTGTAAATTTTGTAAACGTAGTTCATGAAATTACGCATATGTCCGAAGGTTCAAAATAACATGGCGTGTCTCATATGGTCTTCCAGAGACATATCGCAATTAAAGCTGTGCAGAAAATGGAGAGAAAAACACGTGAAACGTAGGCGAGCTTGCTGATGCACTCAACTGTTTTTTAAGGATTAAATAGCAATACTTGCCAGTAACCATGGTACCCAGCTAGAAATAATAAATGTGTCGGGTAATGAGAATGTGCCTGCTATACAGATATAATCATTTAGTAATATTTATTTTGCTGATGGTGACGCGCAGTGGTATCAGGCAAATGAGGTATATTTTCAAATTATTTATACAAATTAAATGTGTCACCTGAAAAAAGTATGATCATTGCACGTACATCAAAAAATAAATACCGAGAATAAATAGTAATGTTCGTTATCATTTTAAGGAAACACGGTTATCGCGCCTGATTATCAGAGTAGAACTTTACGTCTGATATAAAATGTATAATAATACCAATCAATACGCGGGGAAATAGTGAATGAATGTTTATTTTGCCAGGTAATGTTCTGATAAAGAACATGTTGTGCCTACTGGGTGGGCATGTACCTTTAAAACAAACTTAGAGATCTGCGATATTTTCGCACATAAAATCAAAAGCGGAAGCGAAATTCGACTGTTTCCGGTGTCACAGTAAATTCCTCATCTGCAGTAGCTATTTGCACGGACACAGGGCGATCAGAATTTACACAGTTACGGAGACACCATTTTCAAAGCATCTTAAACCCATCTTGTATAATATGGGTGAAATTGACATCATGTTGGATTGTTGGCCGATATTTCCTAGGAGATGAGCAAAACTAAATATGGCTAGTTCTGGAAATGGCCGTGGTCCGAAATCAATCGTGGGCCGAATCGTCCATGGTCCGAAACAGTGACAGTCTGAAACGTCCGTAGGCGTAAATCTGATCAGCATTAATGATTGACGCTGTCTTGATACATTACATACATATACATTACCAGTATTTTAACATTTTTACCGACTGTACCATAATGACCCTAGTGGGCCGAAACGTCTTGGTCCAAAATATTCATAAACTGACAGACAGTATAACCAAGTCCGGCAGACGTTTGAGAGTAACGTCCCTTCGTTTTTTCAAATGGGCGTATAAAAAAGGACAATAAAAAACAAACAGCAGACGACAAATTTTAATTCAGCATTGTAAGGCTCAACTCATATACATGTATTACAATGAACAACTACAGAGCCCCACAGGGGATGTAGAATTCTTTTGTTTTCATTAATTTGTTCCCATGAAATAACAATTTGTTACCTCAATTTAACAATTTGTACCCACGAATTAACAATTCACTCCTTCAATTTAACAATTCGTTCCCACGAAATAACAATTCATTCCCACAGGAACGAATTGTTAATTAGTGGGAACAAATTATCATTTCGTGGGAACAAATTGTTAATTTGAGGGAACGAATTGTTATATAGTGGTAACAAATTGTTACTTCGAGGGAACAAATTGTTAAATTGAGGGAACAAACTGTTATTTTGTGGGAACTAATTAATAAAAAGAAATTCATGACCCCTGCGGGGCTCCGTAAACAACAACACATTTGATAAGAGTTTTAACTCTACAACAGCCACTGATGGAAGACACAATACTGGCTGTTGTATCAGGGTTTCCTCTGCATATCGGCAACTTCTTCAGGTGCGATTTTTTCTTTAATATAGTGAAAAATAATTTAGTCAAGGTTCAGATGAAAACTGTATGGTACAATGTATTTGTAATATAGGTATGGTATTTGTTAATATAGGTATGGTATTTGTTAATATAGGTATGGTACAATGTATTTGTAATATAGGTATGGTATTTGTTAATATAGGTATGGTATTTGTTAATTAACACATTGAAGTCCATGGATACAATACTTTTCTATTGAAAAAAATCTACGGTATTTATTTTTTTCTTGCTCTCTAAAAATATATTCTGAAATTAATTGTGTCTAGCCCATAATGGGAGAAAACATCAAACAATGGCTGTAACTGTGTTAGGTGACAAACAAACTAATTAGCCCAGACACTTGAGGCCATGATTGACACTATGGGATTACGATGTTATTTTCATGCACACGGTGTGATTTGAATAAAAAAATAAATTATCCAAAGGAAACCATATAGAGGATAGTGTTGTGCTTATGTGCTTAGAGTGCACATTTCCCACGTCCACTTCAAAGTACCAGTTTACCTAACATATATGACAGGGTATGGGATCACGTGGCCTATTCTCTACGCTGGGTTAAAGGCGGCGCCCATGAGGTCTTGGGTAAATATTATTTTTCATCAATACGACTGCGGTTTCTTCCTTTTAATGATGACCCTGTTCCAGCCACTAACACTACGAGTTCCCCAATACCATATTTAGCAGCATTACGTATGTAGTTCTGCAGAGAAATTTGAATCGGACCAAGTTTAAACAACGTTCAATTATGTCTGATTGAAATTTCTCTGCAGAAATAGTTCAATAATGGCAACGTTGGTATAATCAGCAGTTTATTATGTATCTACTTTATCACCAATTGGCGTGTCAATGTATATACATGTATAAGTACCAGTCACTGTGGCCTAGTGGATAAGGCATCCACCCTGCAACTGGGAGGTCGAGTGAGTGAGTGAGTGAATAGGGTTTAACGTCCGCTTTTCTGACATAGAGGTACAAGCCTCAGGGAGTCTACACGCAGACGTGTCAACGGGGTCGTATCCCGTATCCACCTGTCCGAGGGGGGTAAATCCCAACTTCAGAACTCAATATTTACAATCAAAATATATATTCAGTCCTGAAATTAGAACAACCTGATCTGGTGCCAGGCCCTCGCCACACCAGCATCATTTATCCCATCCCCTAAAAGTAATAGGATTAGCGCTAATCTTACTTTTATATATGGGGCATAGCCCGACTCGACTCTCACATACAAGAAAGCCAAAAATGTACATGAGGGCCAAATCCGGTATAGTGGGTTCCGGAAAGTATGAACCCAATCGTTAAGCCAGTTTAGTCGCCTTTTACGACAAGCAATGGCTACTGCAGCACTATTCTCAGGATCAGTTGATCCCGCCCCGGTGCCTGCACGGGGCCTGGGAGGTCGAAGGTTTGAGCCTCCGCTCGGGCTGATATGGCCGGTTGGTGAGCTGCCAGCTAGGTAAATAAATGGTACCAATTGCCTGTATGATGCCTGTCTGATGCCTGGCATATAGGATAGGAATTTGGAAGTACTAGTGTTCAGAGATTAGAGCGTCTCATAAATCAAAACCATACCATATTGTTCTTATTTATTTCCTACTGAACACTAACGTCTAGATTTTGTTTCTTCGTCCATTCTTTAGATCTGACATTTTTTGGGCAAAATAAACATACATTTACATGTACCATTACCGGGCGTATTAATCAGCAGTGTATCAAATGTAAATTGCCATTCTTGATATCAGGGGGCGATAAGCTTGTTTCCTTAAAAGATTAACAGAAACAACTGCGATATCTCATGAAAAATATTTTCAGAAAATGTAAATGACGTCAAAAGTTGACGAAATGTTCAGAGCTAATGCGGAATGGAATTTGATTGGATATTTCGTCAACGTTCGACATCATAGAACATATTGCATTTTTATTTTTATGCCACCAGGTTTCGAAGAAACGGGTGGCATATAGTGTTTGGACCGTCCGTCTGTCCGTCCATCACACTTTTCGGTTAACCACTTTGTCACAGTTTCTCAAATATGCTGCAGGTGGCATCCGCGTTCGACAGACGCATTTCTTGTTTAAAAATATTTTTCATGAGATAATATCGCAAATCTTCATAGGTACAAAATCATGCTTGTCCCAGTTGTTTCCAGCCTGCAGGAACAACTCCAGTAACTGTGATCAATGCATGGCTGATTAAGCCACCAACAGTTACGTCCCTTACAGTGTTGAGCAGCTACAGTGCAGGGGACACAACTGTGATAGACAATCCATAATTGTCAAGTAAGTGTTATCCTCCTTGTGATTTGCAACCTACAGCTGATCCGTTATTTATTTAAACCTTATAGTGCTGAATGAATTTTATCGTCTGCTGTTTAATTTTCGTTTGCCATTTTCTCATCAAAAACATGCATTGACAGCACTACAAAATCTTTTCCTACTAAATGGTAGGGTTGTACTTCGATATGAAGAAAATCAGCCAAAAACTGTAGAAGTACAAATGTAGTTCGCCGGAAAAGAAAAACAAATATTTCAAAGTCGAAAAAGGGGCATAACTGTGGATAGATCAGTGAGACAGCGAAATGTTACGCACTCCTGCACTTGATGGTCGGGCTGTATATCGAATATGAAGAGAATCGGCCAAAAACTGTAGAAGTAGTTCGCCGGACAAGGAAAATTGTCTACTGACAGACGGACGGACAGGGTAAACACTATAATAAAACATAATAAACAGACGACAAAATCTAATTCATCAATGTATGGTTTACACAGCATTCCGGTGTCAACAGAGGTTTCCCCTTCCCGAATACACCCGACTGATTCATATCCCCCTGCTGAAGCCTCAGTAACATACTAACCTTGACCTTAAGCAAAGGGTATGACATGCACAATAAAGCAGCATGTCTAGACACACAATGTTGCCTGTGACCTTGGACATTTAGATATGTGGGTATACAAGAAGCAGTACATGTACATCGTAATATGTATATATAAACATATTGCCAAATATTATCCAAATAAGTCATGGTTAGATTGGTACTAATGGAAGCTGCCAAAGCCTGCAGTAGCCATTTGCCAGCTAACTGAAATGGAAATTTGGCTATATTTCAGAAATGGAATTTTTGGCTAATGAACATTTGAAAAATTATTCAATGGTTTACAACCATTTTTGTTTTACACCAACAGTTCATTTTCGCTACTAATTTCAAATTCATAGTGCCAACTTAGCAGGGGGCTACATAATTATCACGAAAAACAAAAACAACAGTAACCCTTTTCAAGCTGAGGATATCGTACACCATTATGTTTGCGGAAAATCCTAAATATGTTCCTTCTATGTGCTCAGAAGTATATGCAGTCTTCACGAAAAACTTTTTGAGACACTTGTCGGACAAGTGGGCTCGAAAAATTGACTTGCCCGAATGAACTTCTAGGTGCCCATATATTTGCAGAATTTTACCCTCTTATTGGCGGTCAAATGTATAGTAGTATATGTAACTAACATAAAGCGGCATATCATGCATTTATTAGTAATACTTATAATATGGCCATATAAGTAAACAATAATTTATGTTTTATATAGTGAAAAACTACTTCTCCCTCAAATCAAAATAAGTCAGACAATTTAGGGAGAGAACTTCGCCCTGTAAAATGATCCCCGACAGGCTGTAGTACTAACATTAAAATAAATTGAGTGCAATGTTTTAAATTAATTAATTTAAATAATTACAATAAATAGATATACAGTCAAACCTGTGCTAACGACCACCTGGGAATAGCGACCACCTGTCCACAATGGCCAGTTAAAAATCCCCCCGTCCAATTTTGTTGTTTACAAGACCTTGGAATAACGACCACCCCGAACTGCGACCAGTGGCCAGCTATTTTCATTCCCACACGGCATTTTTGTATGTGAACAGCGGCCATGTCACGTTTTTGTCGGCAAAAAAAAATAGCACCACAATCGCTATTTTCCTTTCATTTCAATCTGGCCGCTATCATTTGAATTGAGACTGCTCGTATCCAAGTAGTCATCGATTACATGATTCGCATACATTGACACAACGCTCTTTTCAAAACATTTACCTTGCCCGATATGGTCGTTGTCATTTTGGCAACATTAAACATTTTCCATGAAAAATATTGCATAACGCCATTAACGGTAATTCCCGATATGTATTCCGTGTCGTGTATTCCAATAGGCAAAATGCAATTCCACGTAAGTCATAAAACTCCATCATTAGTTGACAAACTGTGTTTACACGATGCTGATTCGTCTACAGTGACAAGACTAAGACTTTAAACACACCGCGCTTGTCAAGTACATTGTGTATTACTACGTGTAAATTTCACACCGCAGGACACAAGGCCATATCAAAGATCAATACACGTGGTTGCTGACGTCGGTCACGTAGTCCACACTAGACTGGTACCCTGTCGGATGCGCAACCTAGCGAAACAATACTACCGGGAACCAGTCTAAAGTGACACAACAAACGTGTTTATGTGAATTGGGTCTCGATCTCCGACAAATCCCGGCTTATTGCATTAGCGGCCAGACCAGGCAGTGGATTCGCGTAGTCTGACCATGGTTTACAATGCTCGCCAAAATCTAATTAAAACATCAGTAATTACGTCAGCGGACATTGCCAATTCGTCATAGGCTTGTAGTATAAACACATATACAAAACAAATTAGGACGAAACGACCCGGGGCAAGGAAACATAAATCTCCTTTCCGGTCCTCTCCAGTTTCTAGTCATACCGGGGGTGAGGTATCGGGTACGTTTTGATCCGCACCCGAGGTATCGATCGGCCGACTCGTCATAGGGCCGAGATGTGACATGTCAGTAAGCGAAAACGCGAATTTACACCTGTCCGCTTCTAGACGACTTTCAATTCCGGTGTAAACAATTCATAATTTTAAAGAATTTAGAAAAACATTTCTACTGTCCAGTTTTATTACGTTTATAATGATGTACCTTTATCATGCTGCAGAAAACAATAAACAGACCACAAATATAGCATATATTTCTTATTTTCCATGAAAACACATCTTGGTATTTCATTAGAATTGTCTCCAAGGAGACAAGTCTAATGAAATGCCAAGACATGTTTTCATTTTGAAGCAAACTATCCAATCATTGCTGTCTGTTGATGTGTAAAACTAGTGTGATTTTATTTTACCAAATTAAAATTTTGAAATACCCAATTGCTTCAGAAATGATGGGAATGAAAATACTCAATTACTAATTCCTTATCTGGAGCCCTGTAATACCATTAGTTAAATACGAGGTGAACACAATAACGATGACACTGACTATGGGACTTCAGACATGGGACAAACACAACAAAGCAGCATGTCTAGAAATGCACTGTGGCCAAATAACATCCAAATCTGTCAATGAGTTAAAAAGTTATTACAACATGAAAAAGTACCACTACAGTATTTGCTCACACTCGCTATAGCCCCCATGCCTATCGATGAGGGGATAATAATATTGGATCACATTAACAGTAAAACATTTGCGTTATTTGTATATAATTTAACCAGTATACCGAAGTATGAATGATAGAAAAGAAGTTATCCTATTTCCAAACTTCCACACACAAAATAGTTATCCATTTGGAGTACCGTTATTGATTTTAGCACATTGTAGCTATAAAAGCCTACAGAACGCCTGAACCACAGCTAGCAGCCAATCATATTGGAGTTCTGTAGAAGAGACAGAAATTCCGAGAACTGGCAGACGAAGATTTCCAGAATTCTTGGAAGCGCTAAGAAACACATGGGAGTGGCAGTCATCAAATGTAGCGGCACTGGTGAGAGACCATAGTTATGTGTAATGCATATAGGTCACAATCTAACACACACCTGACTGTGACTGCAGAAATGAGCCGTATATGTTGTGTGACCAGGGTAGCTGCAGATCAGCCTGGACATCCGTTCCAATATCTGATCAGAAATGCCATAAGGCCCATTTCTTCAGTGAGGGACACAATAACTTACAGCTATTGGCATTTGCGACTATAGTCTGATTCACGAAAGCTGCCCAAATTTTACAGCCATATAAACAATTCAAAAACAATATTTTTTTCGATAGTATTAAATTAAAGGAAAATTTAAGAATGAGCCTTCTTTTTATTTCGTGAAATTTGGTAAAATATTGATTTTATTGCGAAAAATTTCCCCATGTTAAATCCCCATAGACATCTTCACGGAGTCTATGGAGATTTAACATGGGGAATTTTTTTAGAATTTCAGAAATACTGAACCGATTTTTAAAATTTAACTTTTGTTTTTGAATTGTTTATATAGCCGTAAAATTTGGGCAGGTTTCGTGAAACAGACTATAGTGTAGATCCTGACCAGCACACATGCAGATCATATTCAACACAGTTCACACAGAGGATGTACAAAGTGATGATGTGTGGCTGTGACTGGAGAAATGGGGCTCATGTGATTTGTGACCAGTGTACCTCCTGATCAAATGTCTGATCGACAGACCAGTGGGACGGAAATATTATGAAAGTATTTTTCATGCCCTAGGGTAGGATTGAACTCACAACCTTCAGTATTGAAGTCCTGTATTCGACCCCTGAGCCACAGCCCATCCCTGATTCATTGATGAAATGGCAAACTGTGCAGATCCGGATCAGACTGTGTGGACTGATCTGGATTTACATTGGTTGCAAAGTCCATAATCCCCATTTCTCCAGTCACAGCCATATTTCACAATGTGATATTTATTAAACAAGCTTATGAAATCAGTAAACGAGAGTGATTATATGAATACCACATTTTATTCCAATAGTAGCCCCCTCTAATATTAGCCCCCTCCTATATGTTCAGCTAAATTCTTTAAAGTCTTATCAAAATTCAAATTTCTGTATTTTCATGCAGTTATAATGCCAAAACGAATTCAGAACATTGCATAGCCCCGGGGGTGTTTATTAAAATAATTATGGTACCCATGATATTTCTTAAAACAAATTTACTAATTTCTTAAGAAACGAGACTGTGTCTCATCCGTATGAAATGAATTTTGACATATTACATGTAAATCAACACAAATGCTCAACTGTTGTTTATTGCATAAGCACATCATTATTCATTGAGTGAGTGAGTGAGTGAATAGGGTTTAACGTCCGCTTTTCTGACATAGAGGTACAAGCCTCAGGGAGTCTACACGCAGACGGGTCAACGGGGTCGAGTCCCATATCCACCTGTCCAAGGGGGGTAAATCCCAACTTCAGAACTCAATATTTACAATCAAAATATATATTCAGTCCTGAAATTAGAACAACCTGATCTGGTGCCAGGCCCTCGCCACACCAGCATCATTTATCCCATCCCCTAAAAGTAATAGGATTAGCGCTAATCTTACTTTTATATATGGGGCATAGCCCGACTCAACTCTCACATACAAGAAAGCCAAAAATGTACCTGAGGGCCAAATCCGGTATAGTGGGTTCCGGAAAGTATGAACCCAATCGTTAAGCCAGTTTAGTCGCCTTTTACGACAAGCAATGGCTACTGCATTATTCATTGAAGTTGAATTGACTGCATAACCTGTTTTCTATAATGATCGCATTTACATACTAGTGATAGGTTCAGTGTAGATCCAGATCATCCTGTGCATCCGCAGTCTGATTAGGATCTGCATGGTTTGCCATTTCATCAATGAAACAATAACAAGCAATATAGATCATTATCAGGCTGCAGGAGTGTTATGTAATGAGGAGGTACACTGGTAGTGAATTGGGACTTTAACACATGGTGTTCAGCAATCAAGCTTCATGCTAATTTAAGCGATGGCGTCTCCCTAAATGGTGCCAGTTCTCCCTATTTTGCATTGGGGGAGAAATTATTCACTTTCTAAAATTTGTGCTCTAGTAGTTATATATAAGAATTTTTCCAAATTATTGCAAAAACTTCTCCATTTTGCAAGACTAGCTTATCCCCAGGGTGTTACTACATTGTGAGAGCCCATTTGTAGCCAGGTTTTTTGAAAAAAAATCCAGGCTATTGGATTGGCGAAAGCCGGGCGGGCGGGCGTCCACAATCAATGTTAAGTTTTCGTGTTTGAGTCCATTTCTTTGTTACTGAACCACCTAGGACCACCAAACTTTCACAGCTTCATAATCAAGGGGTGCCCACCACATATCACTATCCAACATGTTACTTTTTTTTTAACTTGACCCATTTTTTCCGCGTAGTCGACTTAGCCATTTTCAATGTTAAGTTTTCGCGTTTACAATGTTAAATTTTCGTGTTTAAGTCCATTTCTTTGGTACTGTACCACCTAGGACCACCAAACTTTCACAGCTTCATAACCAAGGGGTGCCTATCACATACAACTATCCAACATGTGACCATTTTTTTACCTTCACCTATTATTTCTACGTAATTGACTTAGCCATTTTCAATGTTAAGTTTTCGCGTTTACAATGTTAAGTTTTCGTGTTTAATCCATTTGTACTGTACCACCTAGCCACACACTTTCACTTTCAGCTTCATAACCAAGGGGTGCCTACCACATACAACTATCCAATATGTGATCATTTTTTTACCTTCACCTATTATTTCTACGTAATTGACATTTTGAACGTTAACTTTTTAATGTACGTCTGGTTAAATTTTTTGGGTTTTAAAACCTTTTCGTTATACTATATCTCTGCAACTGCTTCGCCCATTACCTTGAAACTTCACATGGGTGTTTATCATCATCCATATTTTCATTCTAACCCCCAACCGTGCGGCCCCTGTGCCCAATGTCAAGGTCAAATTACTTTGAATTTTTTTGTTAAAGTTTTTTCGTGTACTATATCTCTGCAACTGCTTCATTCAATACCTTGATACTTCACATGGGTGTTTATCATCATTGTCGCACCTGCTTGCGGAAAGTGCGATCCTGTGCCCAATGTCAAGGTCAAATTACTTTGAATTTTTTTGTTAAAGTTTTTTCGTGTACTATATCTCTGCAACTGCTTCACCCAATACCTCGATACTTCACATGGGTGTTTATCATCATTGTCGCACCTGCTTGCGGAAAACGCGATCCTGTGCCCTATGTCAAGTTCAAATTACTTTGAATTTTTTTGTTAAAGTTTTTTTGTGTACTATATCTCTGCAACTGCTTCACCCAATACCTTGATACTTCACATGGGTGTTTATCATCATTGTCACACCTGCTTGCGGAAAGCGCGATACCGTCGGCATTTTGGCATACGTCCGTCCGTGTGTCCGGTTAAAGTTTTTCCATCTACTATATCTATTTTTTTAGTGTCCATGCCTCGCCCCAAGGCGCGACATGCAGGCCACGGCCATCTAGTCTACAAAAAGTGGGTATAATTATGTTATCCAAGTGTCTATGCTTGGAAAAAACCTGGCCTTCGTGGCTTTGCCTCGTTTCTTGTATACAATGATATGGCTTATTGTTTGCCCAAGTTTCTTGACCAATGAAAGTATAGCATTTAGTCTCAATCACATAGTGTGACTATTTCTTCAATATCCACTACATTTATTCCAGGGTTGGCCAGGAAATACCGGGGGCGGGAATTCCCGGTGGGAAATACCGGTATTTCCCGTCCCGAGAAATACTCCCCAAAGTGGGAAATACCGGGAAATATGAATTTTGATGTTATTATTTGATAATTAAAGTTATTTAAATTAAGTTTTAAGCTCAGTAATAGTTAATTAAACAATCAACAACTTAATAATTAGATATAGGGGTTCATTACAATGTATAGATCTGTTTCATTCCCAACTAGGGGTACTCATCAGGTGGAATTTTGGCAACCATGACATTTATATTTTGGTTGTGTTATTTTTTTGTAAATTACTTCTTAATTTTTTAGGAAGCATCTGAGTGTCTGCTAGATACAATTCACAAGGATAACATCATCATGATCAGACTATGTTTAGACAACAGGCTGTTAATTTTCAACCTTCTCCCACACTAATATTCGGTATCAAGAAATGAGAATAAATTATCTTAGCATGCATGATGTGCATACACATAGTCTCTTACAAGTCTTATATGACTGACAATGTACTGTTGTTTTATGCTTTGCATTTGTATTACTTATTTGCAATATTATTATGACATTTATTTATCATGAAGACTGGGCCACGATGGTACGTATGAGATACAGTACCTAAAATCGTTAAAATTAGCCAAAAGCCTTCTAATGTCTACTTATTTGCATGTACATTGATGAGACTTTAATATACTTTAATAAACCATATCAGACTATGACAACAGGCTGTTAATTGTCAGCCTTCTCTCACACATTTTGTGTCATACTGTATAATAAGAACCCAGGTGGTCTGTATATGGTCATGTCAAGTTGTAAAACAATTACACTTACACTGTACATGGATTACCGGTATCCCTGTTATCAACTGGGATTTTCTCAAAATTCTAAAAGCAGCTTTTATTAGTGGCAGGTTACTATAGTAATGAGGGGTGTTCTCATATACAATAAAATAGACAGTTGGCAAATACTACATAGACTTGTATATAGGGAAGAAAATTGTCCAGAAAATGATGTTTTTTTTCTCTAAATAAACTTATTATTTCTTTTTTTATTGCAGAATGTTTTACCTGTAGGCTTATCAGTCTACACATATATAAACCATAGTAGATATAGGGGAATATAGAGACTCATCTTGACATTTTGGAATGAAAAAGACCACCAAGATTCATATTTCCCGGTATTTCCCAGTATTTCCCGCCGTCCTGGGAAATACTCTTATTTCCCGGGAAATTGCCAACCCTGATTTATTCATTAAATGTTCCAAGACGTAGAGTTATATTTATATCCAGACGTCACGGCTTGTTGTCAGAGAAATGCATGTGGCACGCATCCTGTTGTGATGTGTACATGTACACTGCGGTGACAAACGGCCAATAACATAGCAGTATCGCAAGTCGAAAGCATGTATGGCAGCGACTTGCATTGAAGGTGGGACAACAAATTAATAAGTTATAATTCACATATGAATATTTGATAAACTGATTTCTTGCTAGCGAGCGCTCGCTTGAAACTAATTCAATATGTTAACTATAACTATTACTTAAATGATGAAGACCGGGTGGGAGCCGTTCCAAATGCAAAATCCTGACAAGAGTTGTCAGAAGACAATGAAGAGCGACTGGTGGTGCTTTCGTTTAATGAATATCCAGAAGTTGTATGAAAGGAACAGAAATTTGAGTAGTGAAATTACTGTAATAAAGTTGAAATTTACTTAGTTTAGCTGCAAAAAGCATTTTTATTTATTTAATAAGGAAGAAAAATCAATAATGCATTTGTAATTTAAGTAAAATACGCTATGTACATGTATGTGAAACACAATGTAGTGTCCCCCACACCAGCCTATTTTAGTGTAGTACCGAGCCATGCCCATTTTGGTGGCGCAATGATAAAACTAGATGGCCGCGGCCTGCATGTCACGTCTTGGGGCGAGGCATGGACACTAAAATGCCGTACGTACGCCAAAGTGCCGACTATATCGCGCTTTCCACAAGCGGGTGAGACAAAAACGTTAACCAAAAACTTCAAAGTAATTTGACCTTGACATTGGGCACAGGGGCCGCACGGGTGGGGGTAGAATGAAAATATACACCCATGTGAAGTTTCAAGGTAATGGGCGAAGCAGTTGCAGAGATATAGTATAACGAAAAACGTTAACCAAAAAACTTTAACCAAAAACTTCAAAGTAATTTGACCTGGTCATTGGGCACAGGGGCCGCACGGGAGGGGGGTAGAATGAAAATATAGATGATGATAAACACCCATGTGAAGTTGCAAGGTAATGGGCAAAGCAGTTGCAGAGATATAGTATAACGAAAAACTTTAACCGGACACACGTACGTACGTACGCCAAAGTGCCGACTACCGTATATCGCGCTTTCCGCAAGTGGACGCGACAAAAACTTTAACCAAAAACCTCAAAGTAATTTAACCTTGACATTGGGCACAGGGGCCTCACGGGTGGGGGTAGAATGAAAATATACACCCATGTGAAGTTTCAAGGTAATGGGTGAAGCAGTTGCAGAGATATAGTATAACAAAAAACTTTAACCAAAAACTTCAAAGTAATTTGACCTTGACATTGGGGTAGAATGAAAATATAGATGATGATAAACACCCTTAGTGAAGTTTCAAGGTACTGGGTGAAGCAGTTGCAGATATAGCATAACAAAAAAATTTAACAAAATAATTTAACCAAAAACTTCAAAGTAATTTGACCTTGACATTGGGCACAGGGGCCGCACGGGAGGGGGGTAGAATGAAAATATAGATGATGATAAACACCCATGTGAAGTTTCAAGGTAATGGGCAAAGCAGTTGCAGAGATATAGTATAACAAAAAACTTTAACTGGACACACGTACATACATACGCATGGGCGGACACGACGCGCGCCCCCCCTAAAATTTGCCAAGTACCATGTATTCCATACATTTTTCGTTCGTTGTCTTATTGTTTCAAAATTTAAACGTTTTCAATCAAAAATCATGTCTAAACATACTGTGACAGTGTCAATAGTTTTGCTCCAAAATGCGCCAGAACGCAGGAAATGCGATGTAGATTTCAAAAAAATTCAGGGGGGAATGCCCCCCCTAGCACTATCCCGATCTCCGCTTGGGCGACTATTTTGCAATACTTGACTATATTACTCGTTCGATAATATAGTCAAGTATTTCAAAATAGTTATGCCCCTCCCCCCAACCCGAAATCCTGGATCCGCGCCTGGTACGTACGCCAAAGTGCCGACTATATCGCAAGCGGGCGCGACAAAAATCACATTTTTTTATTATTATTACAATATGATCAGATATCATTATTCAACCGAAATTGGAAACTCAAAATATTTTATTTATTTACTGTCATTCACCATTTTTTGTGATGATGTTAAATGTGCCCTTTTTTCTGGCCTTACCATTACCATGCCCACTTATAAACCTTGGTGAAACACTACAATGAAAACATACAAAGCAGTTTAAAACATATGAACCGAAGGCTAAAACAACAAGGTGCGATGCACGGTAAAACAAATTGACAAACACAAACCTGCATGGCCTACAAAATCTTATAAAATATTTACATATCCACCATGATCTCTTCGGCAGTTATTTTGTTTCAACATTTACAGTGGCGTAGCCAGATTCTTGCAGAGGGGGAGCGAATTTTCGATCAAGTTTGCAAAGGGGTGCAGAAACAGCATTCCTTTGCAAAAATATTTATTTCTAAATTCAATTTCCTTGATTATACTAGTGATATTAAAGCTATACTTGTCACACATAGTTGTTCCCCTTAGCAAATATAATATAAAGTAAAAAAAGACACCTGACCAACTTTTAGGAACTCACCAATTGACAACTCCATTGATTTGGTAGCCGTAACTCTGCAAAACACCTGTACCATCCTAGGAATGGACGGCAACGTTTGTTTTGTTTGTTTATTGGTGTTTAACGGCTGCATTGGGGGGAAAATTCCAAAATCAGAACTGAATATTTACATCGAGAAACAATATATTCAGCCCTGAAATTAGAATAACCTGACCTGGTGGCAGGTCCATACCACACCAAAGTCACTTAGGGACGTAACTGCTACGGACGGTACAGGAGTTTTGCCTGCAACTATGTCAACATCGACTTCTCACAATTGCCCCAAGTCAATGAAATGCTTGTTCTACCACATTTATGATGGTGGATAAATGATAAACAGGTGCGGATCCAGGCAGGGGCATGATCGGCGCACGCCCCCTCTAAAATTTTCTGAGTACCCATGTTCAATATGATTAATTTCTCATCCAAAGTGTATGTTGTTATCATTCAGCTGAACCGTCTCGTCAATACGGTTCAACCGAGTGGTAACAACATACCTAATAGAGGGACCTATATAAGCAATATGTGCTTAATCTAAGGTCCAACAGATCCAGGTATACTTTTGATGAGAACAGGGAAAACAATTGTATTTGAGGAATATTGACGAGCATGTGCATCTCATTTTTTTATGGATAATCCTAACCCCATACAACTCATCCTGTATATTCAGGGGTAGCACCATTTCCAAAACTGGCAAAAGCCGAAAAGGTAGCATCTCATCAAACAGAAAAAAAAAAAAATTGTTTACTCTTTTGTTTATAATCTGATCATATTCAGAAAGGAAAATAATAGATTTAAAATATATCTAAACCACATATTTGTATTTAAATATTGTCTCTAGATGGCCCGATACTTGAATGATAAGACAATGAAAGCGTGACCTACAAACACAATTTTGATCACAAAACACGTGGAAGCACGTTTCCTTACACAAAATAAAGCAACCGAGCGTCCGCAGTTACAAGCTATAAAAGACAAATAAACACACCATCAGCTGTCAAAATACGTTAAATATGTTAGTTCAATTGTTTATACAGCTGATAGGTACTATATTTTGTTTGATGAGATAAGTATTGTGTACATAATCATCGCTAACAACAACAGGAAGCGATTATCGTAATTCGAGGACGTTCACTTCCTGGTTCTGAGACAAGTGTCCCGAGCGTTAACAACACACAGAGGCTCGTTTTCTTCAATGGCGATCGTAACAGGGAGATACACCTATCATATTTCAACAAATTCCCAACGTGACAACGTGCTTACCTGCTTGAAGTAAGAGATCAAAGTTAGTTGCCTTCGTTTCTGTTCTAACTGCAGCCATTTTGCTACTGGGAATTTCAAATTCTTGCGCCATTCACGTTGCGTTAAGCGGAAATAAAATGCGGCAAACGAAATAGTCCCACAAGTAAAATCTAATATATACATTATTCATTTGTTAAAAATATGTAATAATTGCGATAATCATATACACTTGTACTGACACAAATTTGATTGTAATATTTAAACGAATCAAGAAATAGTTAACGATCTTTATTTCGTGATTCCCAAATCGGACCTGCGGAAGCATAAATATTATTTGTGTACAAAGCGGTGCAATGAACACACATGTTTAGATTTGACAATTTGAGTTGCTTCCCTTATACCACGCGCCACACAAAGTTTGGAAAATCTCCTGTCGACCATTATGCCGGACTCTTGACGTAACGGACCAAAATATAACGGACCCTTGGCCTAACGGACCAGGATATAACAGACCAGATTGCATACAACAAGGACTCTGGATATACATGTATAAATCATAACAGGCGCGGATACAGGGGGGGGGGGGGGGGGGGGGGGGGGGGGGGGGGGGGGGGGGGGGGGGGGGGGGGGGGGGGGGGGGGGGGGGGGGGGGGGTGGCTCCATGGGGTCCGGCAATTATTTATGTATCCGTGCCTGCATAATGACCATAACTCTGGACAGTAGTCCTACATACTTTGAACAGCACCCACTTTGGCCACTGACTGACAAAATGGGCCTTTAGACGATTGCAACCAGCGTAACCCCAGATCAGCCTCTGATCAGGGCATGCGTTGTTAGTTATTCTTTAAACTGATTGCTATCAGCAAACCTATTGTATTCTAATCATACTGAGTGACTGTGCAAACAATCAATTGTGTCAGCAGTGGAGTGGTTGCGCTAGACCTACATATTTGTTTAAAATGAAAATCGAAAAAATGTGAAAGGGTTTAACATCGGATCCCACCAACAGTTAAGGTCATATAGAGACATGACCGCAGTTTAAAGTCTCATCCAACAGACCAGTGGGATGGCAATACTATGAAAGTATGTTTTGATGTCCTAGGCAAGATTTGCACCCATAGCCTCCGGATTCAAAGTCATTAAGCGTTCTAACACCTAGGCCACAACCCATCCCTTTATAATGAAAGCTGAAAGTAGTAACATAAATTGGTTCAAATACGTTATAGGCCTGGGTCACAAGTATTCTGTAACTCCAGTGACAAACATACCCTTTCTCTAATCAGTGATATATCAGGAGCTATAAGCCCCAGTTCTCGGATCATAATCACGTCTCACTAGCTAATTGGCCTCACTTGCCATTCATGAGCTCCATACTAGTTAGTTTGCTGATCAGTGACCTAGCTATCAGGAGTTATAGTCTGTGCAGATGCACAGGCTAATCTGGATCTACAAAACCCATAAGACCCATTTCTCCAATCATAGCCACATTAGAGGTGTTGGAAGTGGGGCAGGGCAGCAAGAGCAGCAATCGCTGAGTGCCCCAATATTTGGACCAAAAATAAAAGGTGTCTCTTAAATGCTGTATAATGCAGGAAATGGCATCTAGAATTAAAAAAAAATGTCTGGGGGTGCATGCCCCCGACCCCACTAGCACTACTTCGCTTTGCTTGGGTCGACATTCGCCTCCTCAATATTAATTTGCTTCCGACACCTCTGCACATATATCGTAAACCGGCCCCCATTTCTCCAGTCACAGCCACATATATCATGATCCCCCATTTCTCCAGTCACAGCCACATATATCATGATCCACATTTCTCCAGTCACAGCAACATGAAAACATGGATGATGATAAACAAGCATATGGAGTTTCCAGTAAATCCAATATACATGTAGAATCAAAAGTAACACAAATGTTACGGATGGACAAACAGAACCTCAGACTTACGGATACATGGACTGATGGAAATAATGGAAGGGTTAAATCTTTGAACCCGAAAGCCCGCTATAGCGGTTTATGCAAACAGTGCAGATCTAACAAGCCGTCTCATCAGGATTTCCACTTTTTGAAGTAATTTTCATAGTTTTGAGAACAGAAAATACCTCCTTTTCATAAATGGACTAGTCTGAAAACCATTTTGTGACAGTTGGATTGGTTATAAAATTAACATCCAATCCAGTTACTTAGGGGTGAAAGGGTCTGAGAAGGGACCTTACACATTAGCAATCAGTGTACAGGGGTGGTTTGGGGGGGGGGGGGGGTGGGGGGGGGGGGGTGGGTGTCTAGTTGCGAAGGTAACTCTTGCAATCTACTCACGTACCGTCCGTAGCTAGCTACGGACGGTACAGGTGTAATTGCAAGTTACTGTTCGCAACTAGGGGGTTGTCCTATTTTTGAGCTCTTCGAAATGCACTTTCCTGTGTTTTTCGGCATTTAAATTCAGCAATTTTCGTTTCTCGTGATTTCGAATCGCTATACTAGTATGTGATTGGCGGTGTGACACGTAGTGAGCGCATGTGTGGGGCGGTTATATGCTTTGTGTCATGTGAACTGATGGCAGCGTACAATCGGTTATAAATATAGCGGTTGAACATTTAATGACTAATTTAATAGATATTAGCCAAAGCATCGCAATATGTGATTAATTGAGACAAAATGCTGTTCTTTCATTGGTCAAGAAACTAGGGTAAACAAAAAGGTATTTTTTGCAGCCAGTAACCGTCGTATAATGCAGTCATTCTGTTTATTATCCCCTCGCTGATGGGCAAGAGGGGATATAGCGTTAGTCCATGTACATGCATACATACATTAGTAACACCTTTCATTTTTCAGTAACTAAAGAACTGCTTCACCAATTTTGATAGTATGCTTATTAGTCATCATCCATATATTCATTCTCTGTCCCATGCATGCGGCCACTGTGCCCAAGGTCAAGGTCAACTGAGTTAGAAGTTCACCTTGTTTGTAAGGCAAAAATGTTGTTTTTTTCTTTTCAATAACTCATCAACCGCTTCACCAATTTTTATAAAATTTGGCCACAATGTGTGTCTAGGGATGGTGCTTTGTTGTGCATACGAGCCACGCCCGACCGCCCAAAGTCAAGATCACTGACGACTTATGTTCACCTTGTTATAAGGCAAATGAGTTAGTTTCACGCCTGCCATAGCACCAGAAAGTACCCCACTATGGACCCACATTCTATATGTAACTGTGACTGAAGAAATGGGGCTTATGGGTTTTGCGACCAGTGTAGATCCAGATCAGCCTGTGCACATTCTGATCAGGATCTGCACTGTTTGCCATTCCATCAATGAAAAACACATCATGCTTCTAATAAACAAACTAGATTGTTATCGGTCTACTTGAGTGTTCTATTTGATCAGGAGCTACACTGGTCACAAATCCCATAAGTCCCATTTCCTTCCCCAGTCACAAACACATATTATGTTCTCTCACTGCGATGTCTATACATGAGCCTGCGTCGAGCTTCCCGACCCTGCCGTAGCACCAGATATCACCCCACTATGGACCCACATTTTGTCACGTCGACGGCTTATACACGAGTCGGCGGCGAGCTTTCCGCACCAGATAGACCCCACTATGGACCCCACATATATATGCTCACTCATTCATTAATTCGGCTGATATTTAAGGGTGAGAATTGGCCCAAACACCTTCCATACCCGGTTATATGTTCACTCACCTCTACGTCTATACATAAGCCTGCGTCGAGCTTTCCTCGCCTGCCGTAGCACCAGATAGCACCCTTCGTCGCTCTCTGTCTCCATCTCGGTGGACGACGTACCCGAGGAGTCAGGGTCAGACAGGAGCCGTTCGTTCGCCTCGATCTGCAGCTGTCTGTAAATCTTGCGGCAGTGGTACTGGTGTTTCTCGTGCCGCCCGCAATTGTCTTTGTCGAACCCGTGGAGTTTCTCGCTGAACAGGTCGGCCAAAATCTCAGGCTCGTGAATAACGAGCACCGAGGGCTCCGAGTCCTGCAAGTAGCAGTACTTGACATTGTTTTTTTTTTCTTTTTTTGACCCATTGCAGACGTGATACCATTAAAATAGTATGAAATTTTCTAAAAAAATCCGTATTTTCCTCATTTCTTCTCGAAAGTATACGTTGTTACCACTCATTTGAACCGTCTCGCATAGACAGTTCAAATGAGTGGTAACAACATAATTATACTTTTATTGAGAAATAAGCTAGAAAATCAGATTTTTTTAAAACAGAAGTTATTTTATCCTTAGACTTCAATGGGTTAAATAAGACTTGTATGCTTATCTGGATCATGGTGACAAAACATGTATTAAACCGAACAATGCTGAATTAAATTTTGTTGTCTGCTGTTTATTTTTTATATTCCATTTTTCTCATCGAATACATGGTTTGCCAGTACTTTAGAATCATTTCCACTGGAAATGACTATAAACTGCTGCCAAACTATGTCTTTACTGAGAGAAAACACAAACTATGAAACAACAACAGACGACAATTTTTGATTCCACTAAGGGTTAACACATGCTGAGGAAACGGGTCTTCTTGTATTTGCCGCAGCCACTATTTCTGATCATGGTCTACACTGTATCGCAGTGCTAAAGCACAGTGTAGACCAATATTAACCTTTACAAAGCGGGAACCGAAAATTGCCGTCTTCTGTTGTTTTATATTTTGCCTTCTTTCTCAATAAAAACATGGCTTAACAGCACTTTAAAATCATTTCCAATGGAAATGATTCTAAAGTGCTGTCAAACCATGCTTTCAATGAGAAAAACGGAAAATAAAAAATAACCAGCAGATGACAAATTTTTATTCAGCACAGTGTAGACCATGATTAAGCTGCTTAAAAAAGGTCACATGATGGATAGTGGTATGTGGTGGGTACCCGTTGGTTATGAAGTTGTGCAAGTATGGTCCTAGGTGGTACAGTAAGTGAGAAATGGACCTAAACACAAAAACTCAACAGTGAAAATGGCCAAGTCGATTAGGCGGAAAAAATAGGTCAAGGTCAAAAATAGGTCACATGCTGGATAGTGGTACGTGATGGGTACCCGTTGGTTATGAAGTTGCACAAGTATAGTGGTCCTAGGTGGTATGGTAACAGAGAAATGGACCTAAACACAAAAACTTAACATTGTGGACACCGCCGCCTGCTCGGGTTTCGCAAATCCAATAGCCGGGATTTTTTTCTCAAAAACCCAGCTAAAAAGTAAATTATTCCTATAGTTGGTCTATATGCCTACCAGCTCCAGCCCAGGGCACTCATCTTGGAATGGAAGGTTCCACGTCTCATCCAGGACGTGAGATGGAATGTCGTCAGTGTCCGCCGGTATCACGTCCACCATCCTCTGTAACATATAATATCAAAGGACTGAACATCCTGAAATTCTTCGCAGTATGTGTTTGTTGATGAAAAATAGACTAATAATTAATCTGGAGTGGAAAGCGTTTCGCAAAAAATAAGTGCGTGAATTTCACAGCAGCAACAACAACAACAACAGGTTAAAATAGATTTTTTGAAAACCGCAAGATTGTATTCGTGCACCGAACCACGGAGTTACGAATTGCAAATAATCGAGGATGGCGGTTAATCGTCGTACACTTAGACTATGGAAACATTTGCTATAACATAAATTTAGCACAAAAAAAACAAACACAACATTTATCACATTGAAAATGCAATCAAGCGAAGTTGTTAGAACTATTTTTTATGGCGTAAGACCCATGTTTTTAAAAAGATCAACTCGCAAAATATGTGCTGCGACCGACATTAGCTAATTTGCATACAAGCTTGAAGACCTCAAATTTGGATGTTGGTTGTTAATTCTTCGCTAGCGTTCGAATATATAACACCAAGATTACAGTCTGTTTTTATTTCTCCCGAACGAACCTGTGAAACAGCCTGTTTACTTATATTAAATATTACTAAATCATTATATCTGTATAGCGGGCACTCATAATTTTTAGAACTGTTGCAATAGTTACACAATTATACACTAATTTAATTCCTATAAATAACATTTCGTGCCTACTGAGTGGGCATGTACCTTTAATGATAATAACAAACAGTGTAGGCCCTGATCAGATGCGCAAATGCGCGCACACACTGATCTGGGTCTGCACTTTTCGCAGATCCAACAATCCCATTTTCGCTGTATCAGGCCACATGTAGCTAAGTTAGTAAAGTAAATGACCACGGTTCTCACCTACTCCTTGCGGATATTATCAAGTGGCTGCTGTTGGCTTTATCTATAAAATGGAGGAAGGATGAACGGAAGGATGTATCAATTGTTGTTGCCAGCCTTGACAAATCCACTCGTACGCGAGTGAACTTTTGATCTGGACAAGTAGCATGGCATGAACATTAAAGGTACATGCCCACTCAGTAGGAAACAAAATGTACTTTATATCACAGACATCATCCAAGACATTTTCTGGCAAAATAAACATTCATTTACCATTACCCCACGTATTAATTGGCATTGTTATACATTTTATATCAGACGTAAATTTTCACACTGATATCAGGGGAGATAACCGTGTTTCAGTAAAATACTAACTGAAATTACTATTTATTCTCTGTATTTATTTCTTGATGTGCAATTATCATACTTTATAATCTGTCGAAAATATTATTTTTTTAGGTGACGCATTTAATTAGTATAAATAATTAAAAAATATCATGTCTCATTTGCATATGAAAATAGCCTGATACCACCGCGCATCAGTATCAGTAAAATAAATATTACTAAATGATTATATCTGTATAGCGGGCACTCGTAATATTTAGAACTGGTGGAATAGTCACACAATTATCCACATGTTTTATTCCCATAAAGAACAGTTTGTGCCTACTGAGTGGGCATGTACCTTTAAAACATATAGGAATGTATTACGAGTTGAAATCCAATCTCGATGAGTGGAACATTAAGAATTTGTTGAGACCTGTGTTGTACAGGACATAATTGACCTTATACTGTGGATTGATTAATTGGGGTTTATGTCCATTCACAAGCAAGGCCATATACAGATGGAAACACACCTGTATGGCGGTGCAATATACGAACAGCACTTAAAGTAATTACAATAAAAAAATTCAACACCGAACGACAGTGTATTGATCCTGAAGATAGAACCCTTTTCTTTATATGTGGCTGGAACTGGATAAAATGGGCTTATGGGTTTTGTGACTAGGGTAGATCCAGACCAGCATGTACATCCACACAGTCTGATCAGGATCTGCACTATTTCGTCATTCCATCAATGAAACACCTGTCATGCTTCTAACAAACAATACAGATCGTTATGAGGCTTTAAGAGTGTGCTTGATTTGATCAGGAATTGCACAAATCCCATAATCCCCATTTCTTCAGTCACAGCCACATATATTTATTCTCACCTTATCCACACTTAACAAGTCCATCATTTTGGCCGCTGTCCCACTTTTCCCATTTATTCCTGAGCGGTCAACTATGTTTAAACGTTGCTTAATCCAATGTGTGTCTGTTCTACATAGCAATAGTAATCAAATATTCAGTTTCTTTAACCCATTAAAGATGGGATACAATTATAGTTAGTATGAAACTTTTTTTATAAGGGAGAAAATCTTATTTTCTTTATTTCATCTCGAAAGTATATGTTGTTACCACTCATTTGAACCATCTCGACGAGACAGTTCAAATGAATGGTAACAATATAAGCTTTCAATATGTAAATAATGGTATATACTAATCAACTCCAAGAGTTAATGATGGAAAACATACATTTCCTTTACTGGAAATAGAAAACCCCTCTAAACCGAAAACCCCTATAAACCAAACTTTTCAGTCTGTCCCCAGGGTGTTGGGTTTAGAGGGGTTCCACTGTACCTTTATGGAGAAATAAACAAAATAATGTGATTTTTTTCCAAAAAAATATAGTATCCTTAGACAGAAATGGGTTAATTAAAACGTGAAATGTTCCGTAGTTTTAATCCTCATGATCCTTAAATATCTTAAATTCCACCACAGTCAATTAAACAATTTCAAGAAGCATTATATTCCACTTTAATTCCATGAATCTGTAACTCGCTCCAAAGACATCATGGACACTGCATGCGAATTGTACACCATATTACTTAATTATGTAGACGTGAAACATGTCCCATAAATGTGTTAATTTAGTAGTCGGTGAACAGTTTCTTTATTTATTTATATCACAAATTTATAGAAAATGTTTGTAATCACTAATATGGCTATAAGAGAGTTGCTGTATCATCAGAAACAGAGGATCTTACTTGAGTGATGATTTAATATGATTTAATAATATTAATGCTTTCAATACTAGATATCTCATAGCGGTGTTTGCAAAGAGTGTAGATTCTGATGAGCCGGCTCACCAGGATCTGCACTTTTTGCAAGTAATTTTCATATTTTTTAGAGAATAAAAACACACCATTTTTATAAATGGACCAGTCTGAAAATCATTTTGTGATGGTTGGATTGGTCGGAAAGTTAACATGGCACAGTCCATTCTAGTTATTTAGGGTTGAAAGGGCAAACAAGTTGACTGGTTTACTGATTTCATGTTATTTCTGCCAAGCTTCTTTTGACACGAGTAAGGAGTTTCTTATTGGTAAACAAGTTTCATAAATGCCCATAGTAAATCACTAAATATGTTAGATTATAATTATTGAATAAGCACAGAAGCATACATTGAATACTAGTATGCACTGATAACAATTGCATTCTATTACATTGTGAAATCCCATGTTATGAAACAAATGTTAACTAGACATTATGTTTGTAAAACCTGGATATGCCCCCCTGACATACTGGACTATAACTGGAGAAACTCTTACAAACTTGTGTCTCACTTTCCAATATTGTAGATGAGACAAAAAATGTCATTCATTATAAAAATTTACAACTAAATAGTAAATGGGTGAAATCAGAAATGTATGGAGCCCCGCAGATGACATTGATTTTTTTTAATTAATTTGTTGCCACGAAATATCAATTTGTTCCCTCAATTTGACAATTTGTTCCCACGATAAATCAATTCATTCCCATGATATAATAATTTGTTCCCTCAAATTAACAATTCGTTCCCACGAAATGACAATTTGTTCCCACGAAATGACAATTCGTTCCCTCGAATTAACAATTTGTTCCTTCGAATTAACAATTCGTTCCCACGATATAACTATTTGTTCCCATGAATTAACAATTCGGTCCCATGGGAACGAATTGTTATTTCGTGGGAACGAATTGTTAAATTGAGGGAACAAATTGTTAATTTGTGGGAACGAATTAATAAAAAAAAGAATTCTACGTCCCCTGCGGGGCTCCGTAGAAATGCATGTATATACATGTATATGGGATAAACTTGTGTATTTTATGCCTACCGGATATACATGTGATCCTATTGTTGTCAGCAATGATTATGCATCTTATCAAATAATATAGTGCTGCACAATGATGACGTGGACTGCATTGTGCAATATAAATTAATGTTTCATCTGTGGTTGTGATTGGAGAAATGGGGCTTATGGCTTTGGTGACCGATCTAGCGCTATATCTGCCAGCACACTGATATTGAAAATTTTTTTACTCGGGGAATGACCGAAGTCTAAGTCTGGCTCAATGGCAAACAGTGTAAACCCTGATCAGACTGCGCAAATGTGCAGTCTGATCTGGGTATATACTGGTTGTCGAAAGCCCCATTTATCCAGTCACAGCGACATGTGACATTTGGGTACAAAAACTGTACCCTTAATTAGATATTAATGTTATCCTAGCATGTATCTACCTGCAGATGTAATCTGATCTGGATCTACCGAGTTAAAGGCAGATATGCACAGAAAATGATGAAACACAATATAAATAATTGAATTGAGACATGCCATGTGATTTTGTACCTTCGGACATCTGCATAATTTCATGTAATACGTTTACAAAATTTACAATATGTTCTGTAAATTGCGTCAAAAGTTGACAAAATATTCAGAGTATTCGCTTGTTCTTGGAAAATTTTGTCAACTTGTTACTTTATTTATGAATATTTACACTGTCCTTACATTCATAATGGAAACGCCCATTCAATTGCATTTATATCCCAGTACATTACATTAGCCCCATGTGACGTCGCGCGACGTTGTTGATTTGTTAAAATATATAATGTTCATCGTCGTTGTCAATAACGTCATGCAACCGGCAACGTTGCTGTTCCAGCAATTGCGATAAAATGACGTAAAACAAGATTATTCTTAATTTTAACGCCATATTTGCTTATTTACATTTTTGAATCTATCAAAAAATTCAGTGTAAATATAAGTAATAAAACCATGGGCTGTTGCGTTTACTGTGGTGTAGAATACATTGGTCTGTTTAAAGTTGGCGAAGAGTCCTTCGGACTACACGCACTTTAAACAGACCAAATGTATTGTTCACCCCAGTAAATGCAACAGCCAATGGTTTTATTCCTTAAAAAATATTTTGTAAACATATTTAATGAATTTACGCAGATGTCCGAAGGTACAAAATCACATGGCGTGTCTCAATTGTAAATTTGTATCTTATTTAAGAACCCATTTGTACCTATTAGGCGGGAATTGGATCAAAGAACCTTCAATACCAGGCAAAAAATAGGGGTTTGGTAAAGCAAGTTAAAATACATTGTAGTGACAAATAACTGGCATTGAGGATGCTGGTTTCTTTTTCAGCTGTTGGTTACTAATTTAATTTTATTTAACTCTTTCAACACCACAAGCCTGTATAGTAGTATTGGCAAAACGTGTAGATCCTGTTAAGCCGACTTGTGATTAACCCTTTCAACACCACAGGCCTGTATAGTGGTATTGGCAAACAGTGTAGATCCAGAAGAACCCTAACCCGAGCCGTCCCGTCAGGATTTGATCTTTTTGCAAGTAATTATCATATTTTTAAGATTAAAAACAACCCCTTTTCATAAATGGACTAGTCTGAAAATTATTTTGTGTCATCCATTCTTTTTATTGAGAAAAAAGACAAAATATGAAACCGCAGACAACAATTTTTTATTCCAGCGTTCTAAGGGTTAAAGCCACTGTGTCTTAGACGAGGTCTGATATGTGGCTTTAGGCCTTACAGACTTCAAATGCTCTATATCTGTATCAATAAAATTCAACATTTTATTTGATCAAATTATAAGTATTCATTATTTAATTTCCAATGTATGTATATCTGAAATGATAGGCTTTTTCAAGTGTCTGGTGTCTTGATAGAACTTCAAAATAATCAAATTTCTCATGTCAAAGGTGGCTGTGACTGGAGAAATGGGGCTAATGGGTTTTGCGACCAGTGTAGTTCCAGATCAGCCTGTGCATCCGCACAGTCTGATCAGGATCTGCACTGTTCGCCAGTCCATCAATGAAATACCTGTCATGCTGAAAACAAGCAAAATCGATTGCTATATCTTGCTATTGTTATCTCCCTGCGGGAGTGTGCTATTTGATCAGAAGCTACACTGGCCACAAAACCCATTTCTCAAGTCATAACCGAAAAATTACAGCTCTCAAATTGGCTCTACATCTTGTAAAACCAACAACCGGACATGCAAGTTATATCGTATACTAATTTGTCAAGCATTTCTGTGCTTACGAAATGATTCCAATATGCCAAATTGAAACTTTCTAAATGTCTTATGTCACAATAGTGCTTCAAAATAACGAATATGCTGATGCCAAATTACAACCAATGATATTTAATTCTCCCAATTTAGTTACACATATCGCAAAAACACCGACCGTACAAAATTGTTATAATTTACTAATGTTCAAACCATTTATGTGCACTACTAGTATCTGAAACGCTATGCCTTTTTAATTGCCTTCTGTCTTGCTTCAAAACCTTGCTGATCAATATCAAATTACTGCCAAATACATTAATTCTCTCTCTATCCAGCTACACATCTCGTAAAATCACCAACCTTACCCAATAATTATACAATTTACTTAATTTTCAAGCATTTCTGTGCATACAAAAGTATTCCGATATGCATGTAAATAAAGTCGCAACACAGAAAAATCCACCATTAATTATGATATGTACACAATATATTGTAATCCACCAGTCAGCTCTTGCTTTACACTTACAATTACAGACAGCCTCATGTGTCAACCACTATAGTGTTATCATTCAGATGTCGGTTGAACAATTGGACCATGTGACATTTTCTACCAGCGTAGCCCCAGATCAGCCTGCGAATTCGCCCAGTCAGATCTGCACCCACGCTGTTTGATATTTGATTACTTCTAAATATTACTTCTAAGTATTTTTAGATGCTGCGGTCATTAATATGTGCATGGTGAAGTGATTGTTTCTTGTTTCGGATTTGTGTTTGTTGTTAACCCTTTCACCCCTAAGTAACTGGAATGGATTTTGATACATTCATTTTGCAACCAACCCAACCGTCACACAATGATTTGCAGATTAGTCCATTTTGGGGATGGGGGGACCAGGGCCCCCCAATAATTCAATAATTGTCATCCTCAAACTTGCTGAGAATGCAGGAAATGGCATTTCACGCCTCTTAGATTTCAAAAATTTACAGGGGAGCATGCCGCCGGACCCCCTAGCAACATCCGGCCCTTTGGGCCCTCAAGACTGCCCCGTCCCCCCAATAATTTCCCGGTTCTGCCGCCAGGGCCCCCCAATAATTATCATCCTCAAACTTGCTGAGAATGCAGGAAATGGCATTTCACGCCTCTTAGATTTCAAAAATTTACAGGGGAGCATGCCGCCGGACCCCCTAGCAACATCCGGCCCTTTGGGCCCTCAAGACTGCCCCGTCCCCCCAATAATTTTCCGGTTCTGCTGCCAGGGCCCCCCAATAATTCTCATCCTCAAACTTGCTGAGAATGCAGGAAATGGCATTTCACACCTCTTAGATTTAAAGGAACATGCCCCCGGACCCCCTAGCAACATCCGGCCCTTTGGGCCCTCAAGACTGGTTCCGGTTCCGTATGGGCTCGTCATGAGCCAGCTCATCTGGATCTAGACTTTTTGCCAATACCAATATGTAGGCCTGTGGTGTTGGTTCCATATGGGCTCGTCATGAGCCAGCTCATCTGGATCTACACTTTTTGCCAATACCAATATGTAGGCCTGTGGTGTTGAAAGGGTTAATATGTGCATGGTGAAGTGACTGTTTCTTGTTTCTGATTTGTGTTAATATAATAAGGCCTGTTTTGTAAGCTGGGGACCATATTGACTACTATGACAAAGTGGGCGTACAAAGTAATTCACTCAGCCATCAAGCCGGCCTGCATCCTGCATCAGCCATCAAGCCACTGCATCCTGCAAACTTAACCCTTTCAACACCACATACCTGTATAGTGGTATTGGCAAACAGTGTAGATCCAGATGAGCCGGCTCTTGACGAGCCATCTCATCAGGATCTGCACTTTTTATCTGCAACAAAAATACCCCCTTTTCATAAATGGATTACCCCAGTAGTCTGAAAATCATTTTGTGACGATTGAATTGGTTGCAAAATTAACCCGATCACCCACCCCTAAGTAACTGGAATGGATTTTTATATGTTAATTTTCGGACCGATCCAATCGTCACAAAATGATTTTCAGACTAGTCCATTTATGAAAAGGGGATGTTTTTGTTCTCAAAAATGTGAAAATTACTTTCAAAAAGTGCAGATCCTGGTGAGACGACTCATCTGGATCTACACTATTTGCCAATACCAGTATACAGGCCTGTGGTGTTGAAAGAGTCAACATATCAAATCCATTCCAGTTACTAGGGGTGAAAGGGTTAAAGGCACTATGTCAGTTTTATATAATCAATGATGGCGATAAACAGGGGCGATAACTGAGTAATTATTACCGCTATAATATTACAGGGAACTACAATTTGGGAAACAAAACTGTTTTGTGTTGTGAAAGGTAATAAAACACAACATGCAGAATAAAGATCCATTTTAGATGATAGCAATAGTAATAAAATAAATAATTAATCATCAATTTCAAAAAGACAAGCAGTAGCAACTCTAGTTAGGTTCGTTTTAAGCGTTATGTTTTTTCATTAAACCCAGATTTCTTGATGCAATTAATTGATTAATACAATTGGTTTCCAAAAAATAATTTCTGCACATACTCGAAACACAGTGCCTTTAACCCTAAATAACTGGAATGGACTGTGCTATGTTAATTTTCCGACCAATTCAGTCGTCACAAAATGATTTTCAGACTAGTCCATTTATAAGAAGAGGTTTTTTTTTCTTCAAAAACATATAAAAATTACTTGTAAAAAGTGCAGATCCTGATCGTCACGATCTACACTGTTTTCAAACACTACTAAAAAGGAACATGCCCACTCAGTAGGCACAAACTGTTCTTTATATGAATTAAATAAGTGTATAATTGTGTCACTATTCATCCAGTTCTAAAAATTACGAGTGCCCGCTATACAGATATAATCATTTAGTAATGTTTATTTTACTGATAGTGATGCACGGTGGTATCAGGCTATTTTCATATGCAAATGAGGAATATTTTTAATTATTTATGCAAATTAAATGTGTCACCTGAAAAAATAAAATTTTCGACAGATTATAAAGTATAATCATTGCACATCCAAAAATAAATACAGAGAATTAATAGTAATATAAAATGTCTTGTTAACATTTTAAGGAAACACGGTTATCGCCCCTGATATCAGTGTTTAAATTTACATTTGATATAAAATGTGTAATAATGTCAATCAATATGTGGGGTAATGGTGAATGAATGTTTATTTTGCCAGAAAATGTCATATGATCTACAGAATATACAAAACTATGTCTCTCCATATATTATAACCTGGCATGTGGGACCCCAGCTTTAAAATGATGGAGCTACTGAAAGCTGATATCCGGCTGATCTCGGGTTACTCTGGTCTCACATGAAACCTACCCACTTCTGACATGTGAACACATAAGTGGCAGTGACTGGAGAAATGGGGCTTATAGGTTTTGCAACGAGTGTAGATCCAGATCAGCCTGTGCATCCGCACAGTGAGATCAGGATCTGCACTGTTTGCCATTCCATCAATGAAACACCTTTCATGCTTCTAACAAAAAATATAGATAGTTACCAAGCGACAGGAGTGTGCTATTTGATCAGGCACTACACTAGTCACAAATCCCATTTCTCCAGACACAGCCACATATTGGACGTGATCTGACAAAATCAGGCTTATTGCATTTTTGATCAGTGTATATCCTGATCGACCTACACACTAATACAATCTGACAGCATTAAAATTTATTTCGCTAGAGGATAATAAGATGTAGCATTGAAAGAATGACAGTGTAGACCCAGATCAGACTGCACATATGCGCAGGCTGATCAGGGTCTACACTGGTCATGACGCTAATAAAGCATTTCTCCCGGTCGTGACGTGTATGTCAATTGTTTCTTGATCAGTATACATACAATGTAGACCCTGATCAGACTGTGCAGGCTGATCTGGCTCTACGCTGGTTCGGAAGGCAATGAATCAAATTTCTCCTGATAGTGACTCATATGTCAATTGTTTGTTGATCAGTAAACATACAAACAGGATATTTAAACAGAGTTAGGCCGAGTAATTTTTATTACGATTTTCACATTCCATAATGGTCCACCATGAACATGCTAAGTTTGTGACCTTGGGTTGTGGATTTGCTATAGCATGATAGAGGGTCATCTGAGGAATGCACGTATGAAATATCAAGAAACAGAAGTTATAACACATTTACCCCGTTTAACGTTAAGTTTGTGGACACACTAAGTTTGTGACCTTGACCTTGGGGTAAGGGGTGGGTGGTGGGTCGTGGATTTGCTGCAGCATGATAGAGGATCATCAGATCGAAATTCAGTTTGAGCATCTACACACCATAAGGAAGGCACACACCATGTTTCAAGTTACAAAGTTTTACTTCTTAAAAAGCAAAATTGGGAAATTCTAAGTCGAAAATGGGGAGATAATCCATGAATGGGGGTCAAATCAAAAATAGAAATTCATTTTGCACATCTACACACCATATGGAAGGCACACATCAAGTATCAAGTCCCTACCTATTTCATAGAGTTAAAACGTTTTACTTCTTACAAGAAATGTGACAGATGGACGTACGGACGGACGTATGGTCGTACAGACGGACACCCGTGACAAAAACAATATACCCATTTTCTTTTCACAATGTGGGTATAATAAAGTGTGATAGCGAGTTGTGTAAGCAATACTTTTTATCAATCAGCCTTTTACTGAACAATGGATGCTTAAATGGTCCAATTGTTGGCAAAATGAACCTTACAATATTTGCCACGATTGTAAATCCTGTTTGGTCTACATTCAAACCCTAACCCTAACCCTAACCCTAACCCTAACCCCAATCTTGTGTTAGGGTTCTTCTTCTTCTTCTTATGGATACAAGTACTATTTTGTTTATTTCTCCATTAAAGTATACGGTGTTACCACTCATTTGAACCGTCTCGTCGAGACGGTTCATATGAGTGGTAACACCATATACTTTCGAACAGAAATAGAGAAAATAGCGAACAGAAATCTCCAAATTGTCATACTATACTCAACAAAACTAGAAACGTCCCTGTTTTATAGCCGGTGTAGCTCTGTCTATGTATGTACCACATGTTCAAAGTACATGTATTTTAAACCGTGGCGATGTTCAGAATACGATCGTGTAGAGTTTAGCCGATACACACGGTTTACATAGCGGCCAGTGACCGGAACGTTGATTTCCACTTTTTGCACGTGCACGCTATACTTGTCATCGATAAGGTGATTCAGTTCATGTCGTACCATTCATGCGACAGGGGCTATTCGGAAAATTAAAAAACGTTTTTAATTTTTCACCGTTTTCGATATGCCACGGCTTTCCGAAACGAGCGAAATCAGGCAATTGGGATGCTTGCGGGTGGGATGGCCGCCAGGGCGGTCGCGCCTCGGTTTGGTTGTTGTCGGAAGACGATTGATCGTCTTGCAGCCCGGTACCAGCAGACTGGGGCTGTTCACGACCGCAGCGACCTGGTAGGCCTCGTGTAACGACGGCTAGAGCCGATCGTTACATTACGTTGACGCACTTACGTCAACGTCGATTGGCAGCCACAGTCACTGCTAGGCGATTACGGTGTCTCAGGGCAGACCATTCGCAACCGGTTACGTCGTAACGCCCAACCAATCCGGGCACGCCGCCCGTACACTGGTCAGATAATGACCCAACGTCACCGTGCTGCCAGACTGTTATGGGCGCGACGTCATCTGAACTGGAGAAGGGCTGACTGGAACCGAGTTTTGTTCACCGATGAATCTCGGTTCACAGTTAGTCATGCTGACGGAAGATTACGGGGTATACAGGCGTAAAAATGAAAGATTCACCGATTGTTGCATTGTTGAGAAGAACAGGCTTGGGGGAGGGAGCGTAATGGTCTGGGGTGGGATCATGGGAAACCGGAAGACAGATTTGGTTGTTGTACAGCGCAACATCAATGCACAACGTTATGTTGCAGATGTGCTAAATGCACATGCCTTACCATTTATCCGTCAGCATGGTCCTGGTGTGACATTGATGCACGACAATGCCCGCCCTCACGTAGCCAGGGTCACCACTCAATACTTACAGCAAAACAACGTCGACGTCATGCCATGGCCCGCGGTCTCCCCGAATCTCAATCCCATTGAGCACATATGGGATGAGCTGGGCCGCAAAGCACGAGCTAACCATCAGATTGACAATGTTCGCGATCTTACACGGGCGTTACAACGGGAATCGAGGAATTTGCCCAACGCACTGGTATTGCGTTACGTCACGTCGATGCGGCGTAGGATCATTGCATGCATTCATGCAAATGGTGGCCACACTCGGTACTAACGAGATTTACTGAATTGCCACATTACTTATTGAAATTCCATCTCTAAACATTAAGTAACACATTTCTGAGTTTTTGTGATTTTTGATTTTGACCCCTACCGCCCTTGGCCGGTTATCTCTCGAATATTTAACAAGATATCCAAATGCAATTTATTGGCTTTGATACAGAAATGAATGAACTTGTTTTTCCATTTTGATTTTTAAAAGTAACCCTTTTGGTTTTTGATGAATCTTTCCTTAAACATGGAGGGACGTTTCTAGTTTTGCTCAGTATACTATGATTGTATCCGCCCGTTCTAACCTGATTGTCCTTTGACTCAAAAGATAATTGCTTCATAAATGTGATGGAATATATGTATAACATATATACGGACACTGCCTGGTTACTGTATCCTATACGGCACATGGAATGGCCAACTCATCCATCTTTGTGTGTTCCAGTCATCAGCCAGTTTCACCTCTTATGGCGTTTGACAGAGAACTGACAATGCGAAGTAGACCATATGATATAATGTAGCTAATCATACATAGAAAGCCAGGACAATGGAATCCTTAATGACCGCATGCACAGACTGATTAGAGACGACATTGGTTGCAAACGTCATATGGTTCCTTTTTTTCAGCCAGCAACCGAGATAAGAGAATACGTCCCTACCCATTATCACAATAACAAATTTAGCGGAAAATGAACAACTGATTGAATTTATATCCATGGATTCTGAAATGCTGTCAAATCATGTTTTTATTAAGAAAAAAAAAGAAAAAATATAAAACAACAGCAGACGAAAATTTACATTTCCCGCATTCTGAGGGTTAATTCAAGTACTGAACAGGACAAGAGTAGGTGGGTGGGGTAATGCTATTTTTGAATGTCCATCTGGCCAAGTCTTTTACTCGTGCTTGTTCGTGGCCAGTTTACAACACTGACGTGTCACATCATAGGTAGGTACATGACTCAGGAAGTGTCACACGAGAAATGGGGGATACCCACATATTGTTACAAGTGCATATCTACCCTTGTGTTATCTATTAGTCGCATAGGGCGTGTACACGCTACCTTCTGATGCTTGACATCAAACACGCTTATCGCCAGTACCATGCAGTACCAGACTATTTATTTCATACAGGTTATATAATTTTTCTTGCATGAAATATATATAAAATTATTCTCTGAATTATGTAAGAAACTATATATTGCTACCACTCATTGGAACCGTCTCGACGAGATGGTTCAAATGAGTGGTAACAACATATGCTTTTAAGAAGATAATATACATGTATGTGTAAACTACTGGAGGAATTGCAAATCATTAAACAAACTCGATTTGCTATGATCACTCGTTTGTTTAGCATAAGGACCTAATCACTCTCTTGCATCATTTCACGATAATCAGCTCACCTCGTTAATTAAACGGTACACATTCCCACTTCCATCAAGCTCGCTGACCCTGTCATTGTCAGTTAGAAGTATTATTTTTATCTACTATTAACGGCACTGTGTCTCAACTAATGTCTCAACATAGTTGTCAAAGACAGCGATAAACAGGGTAGGTAATTCAGTAAGGCATTTTAGCTATTACTGTATTTACTTCGTAAAAACTAGATGGCCGCGGCTCGCATGTTGTGCCCACCGAGGCTTTGATAGTATATCGAAAAACATTAACCAAAACTTTAAACCGGACGCATGTATGTACGGACGCCAATGTGCCCACTATACAGCGCGATATAGTTGGCGTCCGTACGTACGAAAAAAACAATGTTTGTTGTGAAACTCAGTATTACACAGATCAGAAGAGGTTTAATTAATGATGCTGTGCTTGTGACTTTAATACAAGCTGTGTCATACTGTAAATTGGCCAAGGCTACACTGCCTTTGTCGTGAGTCAACCAAGCTAATACGTGAGAAAATGCAGAACATTGACACTTTTAAGCTAATATTAAAATAATTTATGTAACACCCCTGCACCAGACAATCAGATGAACATGAACAGCACACTGCTACATTTCTGGCTGTGACTGGAGAAATGGGGCTTATGGGATTTGTGACCAGTGTAGCTCCTGATCAAATAACACACTCCTGTAGCCTGATAACGATATACATGAATGTTGCTTGTTAGAGGATGGCCGGTGTTTCATTGATGGAATGGCAAACAGTGCAGATCCTGATCAGACTGTGCAGATGCTCAGGCGTATCTGGATCTACACTGGACGCAAAACCCATAAGCCCCATTTCTCCAGTGACAGCCACATTTGTATATCAAACATTATGTCCAAATCAGATGACTGCAGCTCGCATGTCGAGCCTGCAAAGGCACTTGACAGTCGAGCCCGCAAAGGCATTTGACAGTCGCGTTGGCCAAATTCTTCAATTTGGGTATGTGTGTCACATGGGTGAATAATAGGATCAAGGGATGGATGATGATAAACAAGCATAGACCATGCGCCCGGTTTCTCCAGTTTAGAGCCACATATTAGGCTTGTATTAAGGCAGGAAGTCGGGTCAGGAAACATGGAGTCAATGATAATATGTGGCTGTCATTGGAGAAACGAGGCTCGACGGTTTTGCGACCAGTGTAGATCCAGACCAGCCTTATGGGATTTGTGAACAGTGTAGATTCCAATCAAATAGCAGACTCATGTAGCCTGATAACGAGTAATATTGTTTACTAGATGCATGACGAGTGTTTCATTGATGAAATGGCGAACAGTGCAGATCCTGATCAGACTGTGCGGATGCAAAGGCTGATCATGACCTTGCAGACTGTGCGGATGCAAAGGCTGATCATGACCTTGGGCGGTCGGACGTGGGTCGTTTGCCAAACAAAGCCCCATCCCTAGACTATCCCATCAACCTGCCGATGTCAGTTATTGAGGGGTTAAAGGGTCAAACATTTCACCACTAAGTAACTTGAATGGACTGTGATATGTTAATTTACCAACGTATCCAATCGTCACAAAAATTATTTTCAGACTAGTCCATTTATGAAAATGGGCTGTTTTTGTTATAAAAATATGAATATTATTTGCAAAATGTGCAGATCCTGATGAGATGGCTCATCACGAGCCGGCTCATCTGGATGTACACGGTTTTCAAACAGCACTATAGAGGTATGTAGTGTGGAAATGGTTAACAAGCATTGCAAGTAGCGTTATATATGTACATATATAAGTAGCGTTATATAAGTTATATATGTACATATACATGTTCTATGATGAATTTAAGGTCACCACAAAGACCAAATTCATAAATACAAGTGAAAGTTACAGGTATTAATTAATACAAGGGTTTAATCTTACCACAATTGTGCAATAATCCAACACAGGTAAAACGTTGAATAGCAAAAGTGTGACAGAACGGCGCAATATAGTCTCGCTAATTTTTGACAGCTATAGAAAGATGCTTACTATATTGTGTATTGTGTACGTTAAAGATACACATGACTGGGTATGACTACATACATGGTGAACACCCGGCTGGATTTACGCAGGTAGGCTATTAATAGCTGGTGATTTCATCCAATCGTGACAGGAGAGAGCGGTGAGCAAAGACCGTAAAGGAATACAGGTAAACTGATATAGGTTATTGTTACATGACATGCGCAATACACCTTTATGAGTATGAATTTTTTCAAATATTTTATTTTTATTTTTGTTATTTCTCAATGAAAGTATATGTTGTGACCACTCATTTGAACCGTCTCGATGAGACGGTTCAAATGCTGGTCACGACATATATTTTTGAGCTCAATATAAAGAAAATATTTAGGATTTTCCACAAATAAAATGGCGTATCTTCAGCATGAAATGGGTTAAAGTGTTGAGCCAGCATGTGACTCCAAAATTGTGTAATTACGTATAATACACATGCATTCGGAAGATAAATTATTTTGCTTAAAGGCAATGTGTCTCAGTTGATATCCCAGATGATGTCTCACATATTCAATATGTTGTTTTTCACTTTATATACTGCATATGACCTATATACATCAAACCTACCATTTTATTATCATATTTCAAATGCAATGCATATATTCAAATATATACTATCCACAACAGTGATAAACAGGGAGAATAAAAGGATTACACATGTCAAAGGCACTGGGAGTCAGATATGAGCAGAATGTGATGAAAGAGTTTATTAATACACTAGAATATGTGTCCATAGAACACGGATGCTCCACCTACAGTTTTGTAAGTAAATAAGGCAAAATTGCAAAATTCAAAATTAAAAGCTCAAACAAATAATTTAACTGAAGAAAATAACTATGTAAATATTGCAATTGTAGGTCAATGTCACATGGAGGTCATCTGTCTGACAGTGGTTTGTGGTGCACATACTGGTTAATTATAGTGTGCAAGTATGATGGCTGTAGGCCTAATACCATTGATATACAAGCCCAAACAATAACTTTAACCAAGGGAAATAACTATGCATATATTGCAATTGTAGGTAAAGGTCATACAAAGGTCATTTGATTCACAGTGGGTTGTGATGCACCTCACTGGCTCATGATAGTGTGCAATTATGATGGATGTTTGACTATGACTTAGGCCTCATACTAATCGGGACTGAACTTGTAGATGCCAACTGTGTAAAAATGTGATAAAAACATCTGATGTGCAAGTTATTTGTTCAAACACAGCAAAATAAACTATTTACGGCCTAACAAGACAACCCAATTTGTGACTGTGACAAATAGGGTTTATGGGATTTGCGACCAGTGTAGATCCAGATCAGCCTGTGCATCCGCACAGTCTGATCAGGATCTGCACTGTTCACCATTTCATCACTGAAATAACTGTCACGCTTCTAACAAGCAATATAGATCACTGTTACGCAATATGAGTGTATTACTGGTTACAAATCAGATAAGCCCAATTTCTCCAGTCACAGCCAGATTTAAGATCTCAAGTATGGACATCTGATAACCTGGACAATCCTATACATTTGCACACTGCATGTTCAGTGAAATTATATGCACACAGTGATTAAAGAAACCTCTGTGTTTTAGCGATAAAGGCACTGGGTCAGATATGAGCGAACATTAAGGTATGAATCCTTTATGGATTCGTCACTAAGATACACCTACCCTCACACACTCCTCTAAGTGTTAAGTTATGAATCCCTTAAGGACGGATTCATTACTAAGATACACATACCACCCCACACTCTTCCAGAAATTAAGGTATGAATCCATTAAGGATGGATTCATTACCCCTATACACATACCACCACATTCCTCTAGACATTAAGGTATGAATCCCTTAAGGATGGATTCATTACTAAGATACACATACCACCCAACACTCCTCTAGGCATTAAGGTGTGAATCCCTTAAGGATGGATTCATCATTAATACACACATACCACCCAACACTCCTCTATGCATTAAGGTATGACTTCCTTAAAGATGGGTTCATCACTAATACACACATACCATCCCACACTCCTCTAGGCATTAAGGTAAGGATCCCTTAAGAATGGATTCATCACTAGGATACACATACCACCCCACACTACTCTAGGCATTAAGGTATGAATCCCTTAAGGATGGATTCATCATTGATACACATACCACCCCACTTTCCTCTAGGCATTAAGGTATGAATCCCTTAAGGATGGATTCATCATTAATATACACATACCACCACACTCCTCTATGCATTAAGGTATGAATCCCTTAAGGATGGATTCATCACCAAGATACACATACCACCCCACATTCCTCTAGGTATTAAGGTATGGATCCCCTAAGGATGGATTCATTATTAGGATACACATACCACCCCACACTCCTCTAGGCATTAAGGTATGAATCTTAATAAGGATGAATTCATCACTAATATACACATACCACCCCACATTCGTCTAGGTATTAAGGTATGGATCCCTTAAGGATGGATTCATCACTAATATACACATACCGCCCCGCACTCATCTAGGCATTAAGGTATGAATCTTAATAAGGATGAATTCATCACTAATACACACATACCACCCCACATTCATCTAGGCATTAAGGTATGAATCCCTTAAGGATGGATTCATCACTAATACACACATACCACACCACACTCCTCTAGGTATTAAGGTATGGATCCCTTAAGGATGGATTCATCATTAATATACACATACCACCACACTCCTCTAGGCATTAAGGTATGAATCTTAATAAGAATGGATTCATCACTAATACACACATACCACCCCACATTCCTCTAGGTATTAAGGTATGAATCCCTTAAATATGGATTCATCACCAAGATACACATACCACCCCACATTCCTCTAGGTATTAAGGTATGGATCCCTTAAGAATGGATTCATCACTAAGATACACATACCACACCACACTCATCTAGGCATTAAGGTATGAATCCCTTAAGGATGGATTCATCACTAATATACACATACCGCCCCATACTCCTCTATGCATTAAGGTATGAATCTTAATAAGGATGGATTCATCACTAATATACACATACCACCCCACACTCCTCTAGGCATTAAGTTATGAATCCTTAAGGATGGATTCACCACTAATAATCACTTAAGGATGGATCATAATAAATCACATATACACATCACCATATACACACATACACACACCTCTAGGCATTAAGGTATGAATGCCTTAAGGATGGATTTATCACTAATATACACATACCACCCCACACTCATCTAGGCATTAATGTATGAATCCCTTAAGGATGGATTCATCACTAAGATACACATACCACCCTAAACTCATCTAGGCATTAAGGTATGAATCCATTAAGGATGGATTCATCACTAAGATACACATACCACCCACACTCCTCTAGGTGTGAAGGTATGAATCCACATATACATACCTCCTCTTACCTGTACCGGATGAGACACAGATATTTTTTTCACAATTGTAATACATGATGAAGAAACAATCACTTATCACCGTTTGTGGATGAGTGATTTCTATTCAGAGCTTGGTAAACAATCCTATTGTAGATATACATGTACAGGACATTGCAAACAGTGTGGGTTGCAAATAAAATAAACCTACTGGATGTTTTCCCATGTTATGTTAAATATACACCAGTTTCTTAATATAATATTTACTTCCTTGTGATCGCGTTTGCTGGTTATTCTTTGCACAAACCCGGGTTTGGACTTCAAACCTAAGTTTAACACTTTAATGGTCACAAAATGATTTTCAGACTAGTCCATTTATGAACTTGCAAAAAGTGCAGGTCCTGATGAGACGGCTCATCACGAACCGGCTCATTGGGATCTACACTTTTTGCCAATACAACTATACAGGCCTGTGGTGTTGAAAGGGTTAAGGAATTATTGTGCATTTGGCTTGCCATAATTTTTTATGCCTATGAAGCAGAAAATGTGCAGATAGATTTTCATATATTCACCTACACAACTGCCTGAGTTAATCTTTCACAGATTATCAACATTTCTGAACATCTATTGGCAATGCCAACTCGCAAGCAAGCAATTTGATTGTCTGAGCCTAAGCTGTAGCACAGCCAATCAAGTTGCTTGATTTCAAGCACAAAATTCAAGTATTTTGAAATAAAGAAATGGATAAATATTGGCTAGATTAATGCAGGCGGTAGAGTACATGTGCCAATTGGCGTATGTACATGACGTAGGTTTGTGGAGGTGATCCATCACAATAAAACTTGATACACATCACACCCAAGTTACAGATACATATCTGGGCTGCTGGCCTGAAAAAAAGTGACCTTACAAAAACATGTGCAACCAGTGTAGTCCAAAATCAGCACGAGCATATGCGCAGCCTAGTCTGGACCTACACTAAAGCACGCCAACATACAGTAATCTATTATGTTTAATATTAATTTTCCTCAAAAGGATACATGTATGATGAATTATTTTTATTTATTTATTTAATGGTGTTTAACGGCCAGTCAGCTAAGGACATTTTAGGATGTGTTAATGAGTTGAATCCCCACACTTCACCTGTACGTATTGGCGAAAATGTCCAAAATTAGAACTAAATATTTACATAAAAATATATATTCAGCCCTGAAATTCCTCCCTAAAAGTAATAGGATTAGTACTAATTTTACTACATGTACTTTTATACTGGGTACAACCAGATTTAACTCCCATGCATCAGAAAGCCAACAATGTACCTGAGGGCCGAACCAGGGATATCAGGATTCTGGTAATGATGAAACTCAGTTAAATGTACCCTTTGCATGCCCTCAACCAGCCGCCCGCCATGTATGTAATAGTTATGCCCTCAACCAGCCGCCCGCCATGTATGTAATAGTTATAGTTCACATATTGAATTTTTAATAAATTAATTTCGTAGCGAGCGAAAGCGAGCGAGAAATTAATTTATTAAAAATTCAATATGTGAACTATAACATACTTATTGTTTACCAGCCCACTCGCGAAGCTCCGCCTTTAAACGTGATTTTGAATCGCTATACTAGCATGTGATTGGCGGTGTGACACGAAGTGAGCGCGTGTGTGGGCGGTAATATGCTGTGCATCTAATGAACTGATGACACAAGGCGTAAAATCAGTTCTAAATATAGCGGGTGAACATTTAATGATTAATTGAATAAATATTGGCAAAAGTGTCGCAATATGAGATTAATTGAGACGAAATTCTGTTTTCATTGGTCGAGAAACTAGGATAAACAATAAAATACAATTACATATTTGAACATCAGACTATGGGCTGCAATAGTGAAGTGGTTGGTGCAGGAGGTATTTTACGCTGTAAATACAGTGGAACCTCTCTAAACCAGACACCAAGAAAACATCTGTGATCTTATTTTTGATGAGTTTCTTGGTCATTTATCTCAGGTGATAATATCTATTCGTGATCGCATAGCACACACCTATGCATGATCACATGCCTGAATTACAGTGAAACCTCTCTAAGCCGGACACCCTGGGGACCTGGGGACCTCCCAGGGTGTCCGGTTTAGAGAGGTTTCACTGTATGTTCCCAGACTACATGATGCAGTGCCGTGGTCACATATATAGTTACACCCAGAGAGGTATATAAGGAAAATATACAATTTTATTAAGTGTCAAGATTATTTTTATGATAAATTGAAAACTCAGGTAACCTTGAATAATATCGCAATACCACACATAATTTCCCGGATAATGTCACAGCAGTTACAAGCGATTAGGCCAGTTAACAGCCAGTCAATGTGAGGTAGCACCATGAGGTAGCACAATGAGGTAGCACCATGAGGTAGCACCCAAGAAGTAGCAGCATGCGGTAGCACCCGCGAGTTAGCACCATGAAGTAGCACCAAGAGCTAGCACCATGTGGTAGCACCCGTGAGGTAACACCATGAGGTAGCACACATGAGGTAGGACCCATGAGGTAGCACCATGAAGTAGCATCGTGAGTAGCACGATGCGGTAGCACCCATGAGGTAGCACCATGAGGTAGCACACATGAGGTAGGACCCATGAGGTAGCACCCATGAGGTAGTACTGTGAGGTAGCACCATGAGGTAGCACACATGAGGTAGGACCCATGAGGTAGCACCCATGAGGTAGCACCATGCGGTAGCACCCGTGAGGTAGCACTGTGAGGTAGTAGCACACGTGAGGTAGCATACATGAGGTAGCAGCACCCGTGAGGTAGCACCAGTGAGGTAGCACCAGTGAGGTAGCACCAGTGAGGTAGCACCAGTGAGGTAGCACCAGTGAGGTAGCACCAGTGAGGTAGCACCAGTGAGGTAGCACCATGAGGTAGCACACATGAGGTAGGACCCATGAGGTAACACCCGTGAGGTAGCACCATGAGGTAGCACCATGAGGTAGCACACATGAGGTAGGACCCATGAGGTAGGACCCATGAGGTAGCATCTGTGAGGTAGCACCCAAGAGGTAGCACTGTGAGGTAGTAGCACCCATGAGGTAGCACCCATGACGTAGCACCATGAGGTGGCACCCATGAGGTAGTACCCATGAGGTAGCACCCGTGAGGTAGCACCCGTGAGGTAGCACCATGAGGTAGCACCCGTGAGGTAGCAACCGTGAAGCAGAACCACGATATAGCACCCATGAGGTAGCACCCATGAGGTAGCACCGTGAGGTAGTAGCACCCATGAGGTAGCACCCGTGAGGTAGCAACATGAGGTAGCAACCGTGAGGCAGCACCACGAGGTAGCACCCATGAGGTACCACCACGAGGTAGCAACCATGAGGGGGCACGTACTCACGCACGCACTATATCGCACTTTCCGCAAGCGGGCGCGACAAAAACTTTAACCCAAAATTTCAAAGTAATTAGACCTTGACATTGGGCACAGGTGCCGCACGGGAGGGGGTAGAATGAAAATATAGATGATGATAAACACCCATGTAAAGTTTCAAGGTAATGGGCAAAGCAGGTGCAGAGATATAGTACATGAAAAGACTTTAACCAAAAACTTCAAAGTAATTTGAACTTGACATTGGGCACAGGGGCCGCACGGGTGGGGGGTAGAATGAAAATATGGATGATGATAAACAGGCATGTGAAGGTTCAAGGTAATGGGCAAAGTAGGTGCATATATATAGTACATGAAAAAACTTTAACCAAAAACTTTAACCAAAAACTTCAAAGTAATTTGACCTTGACATTGGGCACAGGCGCCGCACGGGTGGGGGTAGAATGAAAATATGGATGATGATAAACACCCATGTGAAGTTTCAAGGTAATGGGCAAAGCAGTTGCAGAGATATAGTATAACAAAAAACTTTAACCAAAAAACTTTAACCAAAAACTTTAACCAAAAACTTCAAAGTAATTTGACCTTGACATTGGGCACAGGGGCCGCACGGGTGGCGGGTAGAATGAAAATATGGATGATGATAAATACCCATGTGAAGTTTCAAGGTAATGGGCAAAGCAGTTGCAGAGATATAGTATAACAAAAAACTTTAACCAAAAAACTTTAACCAAAAACTTTAACCAAAACCTTCAAAGTAATTTGACCTTGACATTGGGCACAGGGGTCACACGGGTGGGGGTAGAATGAAAATATAGATGATGATAAACACGCATGTGAAGTTTCAAGGTAATGGGCAAAGCAGTTGCAGAGATATAGTATAACGAAAAACTTTAATCAAAAAACTTTAACCAAAAACTTTAACCGGACACACGTACGTACGTACGCCAAAGTGCCGACTATATTGCGCTTTCCGCAAGTGGGCGCGACAAAAATGTACCTTATGATATTTGTGACCAGCGTAATCCCAGATCAACATGCGCACCAATGTAGTCTGATCAGGGCTTATGTTGACCACTATTCACAGAAGTAGGCTTACTATCGTAATAACTCTAAATATTCGGACATGTTATTTTGGGTTAGTATGGCTGTGCGGGGTCAGCAAAATAATGATGTACAGTGGAAACTCACTATACCGAATACCCAGGGTGTTCAGTATAGCGAGACTCCACTGTACCGCACATGTAGCTCCAAGCCCAGCTCTTCCAAAAGTTCAATAATGTGGCTCTGACAACTGGTGTTTAATTGATTACAGTGGAAACTCGGTATACCGAACACCCTGGTGGTACCCATAGTGTTTGGTATGTCGAGGTTCCACTGTACTGCAAATATACCTCGAAGCCCAGGTCTTCCAAAAGTTCCATAATGTGGCTCTGACAGCTGGTGATTGATTGACTACAGTGGAAACTCAGTTTACTGAACACCCTGGTGATACCCAGGGTGTTTGGCATATCGAGTTTCCACTGTACCACAAATGTACCTCCAAGCCCAACTATTCCGAAGATTCCAGGAGGTGGATCTGACAGCTGGAGATTGATTACAGTGGAAACCCCTCCTGGGTACCATCCAGGGTGTTCGGTATAGTGAGATTCCACTGTAATTGGATATAATTTGTTTTGGGAAACCCCTATTTTATAGGGGATTCCCAACACAAAGTGTGTCCAAATATTTAGAGTTATTACGGTATACCAAATGCTCGGTACACCACTAGAAAACACCAGACAATGAGGACAGAGTCATTGGCAAAGCCGGTTAAGAGTTATTTCAATCACGAACAAACAGGTACATGTACGAGGTTGGCATAATCAACAGATATTTACAGGATAATCTGTCCTTCACCCTTTCAACCCTACATACCTGTATAGTGGTATTGGCAAACAGTGTAGATCCAGATGAGCCGGCTCATGACAATCCGTCTCATGAGGATCTACACTTTCTGCAAGTAAGTTTCTTATTTTTTAGAACAAAAACACCCCCTTTTCATAAATGGACTAGTCTGAAAATCATTTTGCGACAATTGGATTTGCTGCAAAATTAACATCTCAAAAAATCCATCTCAGTTACTTAGGGGTGAAAGGGTTTAATCACATCAAGTTTTCACCAGGCCGAGATATTCGGGAAAGTGGAAGAAAGCCTAAACAACAGATGTGGGGACGTGCATTACCCACAATCAAACATGTCACCATAATAACCCGAAATATTTACACACCATTTATTTCAGGAAACACACACAAATATATGTTTTCCCTACAACAGTCAGTGTACCAATATTTAGGGTTAGTATGGTAGTACTGGTTTAATCACAACTAGAAAATGTGGTCTGTCAACAAAAATGTGGTTTGTTGACCCACTTGAGAAACTCTTACAAAAACTTCCCAAAAATAAATATCGGTAAGGCCCTAAATAAAAGGGTTAATACGGTACCCGCAATAAAATATATTACTCACCTTTATTGGAATATCACAGATACAATGGAATGTTTGGCAAATGGAATGTCGTGAAGCGCAGCTCGGCTCTCGATATAATCCAGAAAATATATATGGTTATGCACAGTGTTCCATATTCACAGTTAAACAGCTCGCCGTATCCACAAATATACTTGTTCTATCACAGCCCTCAGCTATGGTTGGCTATATACAACAATCCATGTTCAGAACATATATGCAGGTTATATGTTCAATCCTCAATATCCATAAAAATATATGTCGCTTATAGAAAAATATATGGTTATGCTTAGTCAGCTGCTTGTATCTAGAAAGTACGATTGGCTATACATGTACATATGAACACTTCTGTTTTGTTAATAATGGTTATTCGCAATTCTCCACAATACTTCGTATGTGCATTGATTCTCAATATCCAGTATCAATATCCGTCATTTATATGGTTAATGGACAAAGCTCTTGTCATCTATAAAATATATGCTTGTGCAAAGGTCCCAAAACACACTAAAATACAAAATGTACACTGGTTAAATTGTGCAGTAGTTAACACTTAGACAGCTATCTTATTTTGTTGTTGTCTGCTGTTTATTTTCTATTTTCCATTTTTATTATCAAAACATGCTTTGACAGCACTTTAGAATAATTTACAACATGCTTTGACAGCATTTCAGAATCATTTCCATTGGAAATGATTCTGAAGAAACCATGTTTTTATTGAGAAATAAGGCAAGATATAAAAGAAACAGCAGACAACAATTGTTGTGAGTAGCGGTCTAAGGGTTACGGTATCAGGGGGCCGTTTCACTAAACTTCGTATGACTAAAATGTTCGTAAGTGCAAATTTAGGATCGTCTGGAAATTTCAATTAATGGATTTGCATTTATTGAAAATGCAGCATATGTTCAATAAATGTAAATCCAATAATTATTTACAAGAAAACATTGTTAATGTAAAATTCACAGCCTATCATAATTTTGCACTTACAATTTAGTCGTACGACGTTTAGTGAAACGGCCCCCTGGAAGATTCCCTAAAATAAATTGGTGTGCTGTTCTCAAAACAATTGTTTAATACACTACGCCATCATAAAAACAGTGTTCACCAACTTTCAATAATTACATAAAACGGCAAATTTCCTGCTTGAAAATCCCTCTACTCGATATTTTGTCTTCTTTATTAATAAAAACATGATTTGACAGCACTTGAGAATCATTTCCATTGGAAATGATTCTAAAGTGTTCTCAAAGCATGTTTTTGATGAGGAAATTGGAAAATAAACATAAACAGCAGACAACAAAATTTAATTCAGCATTGTAAGGGTTCAGGTATTTGAAAGATTGTCATACGACTTTTAACCCTTAAACCACTACACACAACAATTGTCGTCTACTGTTGCTTTTATATCTTGCCTTATTTCTCAATAAAAACATGGTTTGACAGCACTTCAGAATCATTTCCAATGGAAATGATTCTGAAATGCTGTCAAAGCATGTCGTAAATTATTCTAAAGTGCTGTCAAAGCATGTTTTTGATGATAAAAATGGAAAATAGAAAATAAACAGCAGACGAAAAAAAATTAAGATAGCGGTGTAAGGGTTAAATTCTCCGATATAATTCTCCGTGTGCTTCTCCAAACAATTTGATTTATTGGTGTTTAACGGCCTATCAACAGCTAAACTCACTTAAGGCCAGGCCAACGGGTTCGATCCCGTATTTAACCTGCTGCATTTGGGGAAAATCCCAAAATCAGAACAGAATATTTATATCAAACAAAAAAATCTAAGTTACAACATACAACAGCCTGTCAATTTGCAATAATAATCCAAAAACACACCTTCAGATGTCCTGCTCCAAAATCACTCTCCGCTGCGTCAAAATTATAATTACCGGTAGCAAATGTAGCTATCAGGAAGTGGAGCTCATGTGTTTTGTTACAGCCGTGTCGTATCACATTTACCAGTCCTGGCAAATTTTAAACCAGGAAGAAAAAACACAGCAAGGGTATTTACCGCTGTATATTAATCACCAGTAAATACCTAGAGCTCCAAGATATTCGCATATAACTATTCCAATGTGTATATTAAACAAACACTATATAAGACGTTTTTTTACCATTACAATGCTGAATTAATTTTTTCGTCTGCTATTTATTTTTTTATTTTCCAATTTTCTCAATGAAAACATGCTTTGATAGCATTTTAGAATAATTTCCAAAGGATTTCTAAAGGAAATGATTCTAAAATCATGCCAAACCATGAATTTATTGAGAAAAAATACAAAATAAGAAAGTGCAGCAGGCGACAATTTCCGGTTCCCGCCATTTAAGGGTCAACTCCTTTAAAGTGACTGTGTCTCAGATGGTACCTCTGAAGATGAATTTCACAAAAACAAAACGGTTGAGATATATCAGTCATAAACATGTATTTGTAGGCTAATTACATGTATCGCATTTGTAAGTCAAATTTTGGAATCGTAAAACAAAAGGCGAGGAAATTCCATGCTAAATTTAACTTGGCTGTGTTGTGTCATCTATCGGAAAACCCGCGAGTAGTGACGCAATTCCTTTCGCAGTTCATAGGTACCACTGATTACTGTTTTGTCGAAAATATGACACAACGACAAACTCGCTTGAAACTCGTCTGAAAAGTGTTATTACAAGATATGTTCAGCATTGCACACTTCTATATATAATGACAAAAATAAAAAATTAACAATGCAAGAATTGAATCACTGACGAAGTTGATGCCGTAGTTTGCCATATGAATACTAATTGCGAGTGCATCCACAGGAAGTAAGAAAGCTATATTTAGCTAAATCAATATTTCTAACATTATTTTTTTCATTAATATTTTTTTTTTATTATTTATAATTTCTTTTTTCAGGTCACCCATAGCGATACAAATCTACCATGTTATGTTCTTTTACCAACTGTTTTGCTCACATTTCATCCACACTGGAGACACATGGCCTTTAAAGGGGGGAAAATGTCTGAAATTCTTTTGTTATATTTTCTTTATTAAAAAAAACCATCTGACAGCACATAAGATTTTTTCAGCCAAAACAAATATCAGACAATATTAAGAAAACATACATTTTTAGACCATAAAAAGCCCAAATATATTAACATATATTTTTAGACAACAAAATTACTCTCTTGTCAGAGTTTCACATAAGTTTATAATTGAAGGCGACAGTGGAAGAAGGGGGCTAACTCCCTCATGGAGTTAGCCCCCTTCTTCCACTGGCCCCTTCAAGGGAGACTTGTGTTCTAAGTACATTTGAACTCTCTTGTTCTTTGTCTAGATAAAAGTATCAATGTCAATCCCACTTTATCATAACCTCCAGTACCGGAAAATTAAGACACACTTATTAATTTCTCTAATCTTCTGTCTTCCTTGTCGGAGGAAGGTTATATTTCTGTCATGTGGTCTGTATACTGGTGACGGATCTGAAAAAGAGAGAAAAAACAGGTGATATAAGTTACGAGGTAGGAACGATAGGCTGGTATGGAATAACAAGTATCAAGGTCACAATATACACCTGTTTCAGGAGCGCTAAGTCTGTGAAGAGGAACATAAAAGGTCAAGGTCACTAGAAAGGTCAATTCTGTTACAGTGGCTCGAACTGCAAAACTAAGTGACCTTGACCTTGGATAATTCAGACAAAGGGGGCATGCACAAGAAAGAAGCAAGTCTAGACACATTGTTGCCAAATATTATCAAAATTAGTCTTATATGGCTGGACTAAGTGGCCATATTGAAATTGCAAACACTATCTCTTACACATATTCAAGATGCATGATCACGTGGTTACAACAACAACAACAATGGCTCAAAGTGTTGAAAGTGAGAACACTCCAAAGTAAGTATTATTTGATATTTTCCTTAATAGGCAACGGATTTTGATGAAATATAGCACAGCAAACACGTCTTCATGAGCTGTGTTTGGTGGTCTCGGGACTTCGGCACATACCGTACTTATGTCGGTTTTGCGAATATTCTTCGCAAAAACGACAGAGGTTTGCCAAAGTACCGAGACCACCAAATGCAGCTTAACAAGACGCGTTTGATGCGCCATATTTCATCAAAATCCGTTACATAATAAGGACAAAATAAACAAATATGTACTTTGAATCGAAGGGCTTCTGGAAGTTTCAGTACTTGTTGCTGTTGTTTTAACCATGTGATCATACAACTTGTATGATATTATGAGTTACATGATAGGGCAAGAGATGAGGAGCGAGCAGGCAGGTCTGCATTTAATGACACATACAGACAGTATCAACATTATGTCACACAGTTTATATACCTATGTATCACTGTCAAATCATAATTGTTGACTCTTAGAATGCTGGGAACACAATTTTTCGTCTGCTGTTGTTTAATATCTTGTCTTTATTCTCAATAAAACCATGGTTTGGCAGCATTTTAGAATCATTTTCATTGGAAATGATTCTCACATACTGTCAAACTACGTTTGATAACAAGAGCTGTAGAAGAACAGCATAGCTCGACTACGAGGGTTGTCGATGTACACATAGCTTGACAAAGCAGGTGGCCGCGGCACGCATAAAAACCTTAACCAAGGTTGACTAAAAACCTTAACCAAGGGGAATTAAGTAAGTAATTCAAGGTTAAATGTAGGTCAAGGTCAAATATAGGTCAGAAGTTGTTGATGTACATCACTAGGAGATGAAGTTTTCCAAGTATGGTTGCTGTAGGCCCAGGAGTATTCCATATACAAGCTTGACTATAAACCTTAACCAAGTTTGAGTACAAACCTTAACCAAAGAGAAATAACTAAGTAATTCAAGGTTAAATGTAGGTCAAGGTAAAATATAGGTCAGGGGTTATTGATGTACATCCCTATGAGAAAAAGTTATCGAAGAATGGTGTCTGTAGGCACAATAGTATTCCATCTACAAGCTTGACTAAAAACCTTAACCAAGGTTGACTAAAAACCTTAACCAAGGGGAATTAAGTAAGTAATTCAAGTGGAAATGTAGGTGAAGGTCAAATATAGATCTGTGGTTATTGATGTACATCCCTATGAGAAAAGGTTGTCCAAGTATGGTGTATGTATGCACAAAAGTATTCCATCTACAAGCTTGACTAAAAACCTTAACCAAGGTTGACTAAAAACCTTAACCAATGGGAATTAAGTAAGTAATTCAAGGTTAAATGTAGGTCAAGGTCAAATATAGATCAGGGGTTATTGATGTATATCCCTATGAGAAAAGGTTGTCCAAGTGTGGTGTCTGTATGCACCATAGTATTCCATGTACACGCTTGACTAAAAACCTTAACCAAGGTTGAGTAAAAACCTTAACCAAGGGGAATTAACTAAGTAATTCAAGGTTAAATGTAGGTCAATGTCAAATATAGGTCAGGGGTTGTTGATGTACATCACTAGGAGATGAAGTTGTCCAAGTATGGTTGGTGTAGGGCCAGGAGTATTCCATCTACAAGCTTGACTAACAACCTTAACCAAAGTGAATTAACTAAGTAATTCAAGAAGAAATGTAGGTCAAGGTCAAATATAGATGTACATCCCAATGAGAAAATGTTGTCCAAGTATGGTGTCTGTATGCACAATAGTATTCCATGTACAAGCTTGACTAAAAACCTTAACTAAGGTTGACTAAACACCATAATCAAGGGGAATTAACTAAGTAATTCAAGGTTAAATGTATGTCAAGGTCAAATATATGTCAGGGGTTGTTGATGTACATCACTAGGAGATGAATTTGTCCAAGAATGGTTGGTGTAGGGCCAGGAGTATTCCATCTACAAGCTTGACTAAAAACCTTAACCAAGGGGAATTAACTAAGTAATTCAAGAGAAAATGTAGGTCAAGGTCAAATATAGATCAGGGGTTATTGATGTACATCCCTATGAGAAAAGGTTGTCCAAGTATGGTGTCTGTATGCACAATAGTATTCCATGTACAAGCTTGACTAAAAACCTTAACCACGGTTGACTAAAAACCTTAACCAAGGGGAATTAGAATTAACTAAGTAATTCAAGGTTAAATGTAGGTAAAATATAGGTCAGGGGTTGTTGATGTACATCACTAGGAGATGAAGTTGTCCAAGTATGGTGGGTGTAGGGCCAGGAGTATTCCATATACAAGCTTGACTAAAAACCTTAACCAAGGCGCGACGCCGACGCCGACGCCGACGCCGACGCCGGGGTGACTACATAAGCTCTAACTATTCTTCGAATAGTCAAGCTAAAAATGAAAAATAAACAGCAGACGACAAAATTTAATTCAGCATTGTAAGGATTAAATGTAGGGAAACTGTTTATTTAGAATTTTTCATTTTTCTTATTAAAACATGTTTTGGCAACACTTTAGAATCATTGGAAATGATTCTAATGTTCTGTCAAACCATGCTTTTATTGAGAAAGAAGACAATAGACAACAATTTGCATTTCCCGCCTTCTAAATCTGAACAGACCACATCCTAGCTACACATTTTCCGCTTTATAGGCAACATGTTGCACTATATCGCTACACCATGCTGCACAGAAAAAATGTGCGTAATAGCATTTACACTTCGCGCACGAACATATAGAAAAAACCTGCAGGCAGTTGACGTTCATACTTCACTATATTGTTATTGAGAGACAATTCTACAATATGACACACAAATATTACAATAAACTTACCTAATAAAGTGTATACATGTATTAGTAAAATTCTTAGATCACTCTCAACAAAGTAGAAAGTAGGTAAACAAAGAACACTTCAAACGCACATTTGGAAAGACTACTCCATCATAACTCTTATGTAATGCAGCCTAATGAAATGTAATTAGAGTTATGTACTTAGAACTAACCACATCCCTATGATTATTCAGCACCACAGTTCAAACGGACAGGTTATTTTCCAGACACAACTAGAAAATGTGGTCTGTCTACGCACTTAGGGCCCCTATACGTGATTTGAGAAACTTCCAAAAAATAAACGGATGGACAGACAGGGCGAAACCTATAAAGCACCGCCGAATCTCGGTGGGGCCTAGCAAACCAACAGAAAGTTGCAAACTGTGTCTCACATGGATATGTAATTCTTTGTCGAACATCGATATTGTGGTGTTCAAATATCTGTCGGCGTCGCAATTCAGATTAACATGAAGATCAATGGTTTGTTGATCGCTTGTACCTAACTAAGCTAGCCATGACAAAATGGGAGTCAACTGTGGCTGTGACTGGAGAAATGGGGCTTATGGGTGTTGCGACCATACGTACAGTCTGATCAGGGTCTGCACTGTTCGCCATTCTATCAATGAAACACCCATCAGGCTTCTAACAAGCAACATAGATCATTATCAAGCGACACGAGTGTGCTATTTGATCAGGGGCTATACTGGTCACAAATCCCACAATTATGGTTTGGAATATTAAGCTGTAGACAAAAGATGAAAGCGTATTAAACATCCCAGAAACAGCTAAGGTCATAGGGATAGAGATGGTATCTCGGTTTCAAGTCATTTGTGAAATAAATAATTGAGAAGTGTTTGATTAATTGATTAATTGCATGCTTGCTTCATTGATTGATTGATTCTATGTCTGTCTCATCCACATCATATAATGGGATAAACATGGAAAAGTGATTGATTTGCATATCAACATGTCGAGCTTTAGTGAATGTAGGACATGAACGTATATTCACCTTTGAAATAGAATTAACATTTTGAATTCACTGAATAAATGTATTTCATCCTTTACATAAATTATAGCCCAAATTATGGCTATGAGGGAGGGGGGTGGGGTGTGAAAGGTGAAGCAGATGCGAGCAAGGAAACAGAAATTATAAGCATTTACCCAAGCCCAAGTATGTGGCCTTGACCCTGGGCTTAGCGGGGGCGGGACGAATGTGGATTTGTCACAAGGCAGTAGAGGAGCATTGGAGCAATGTGTGTGTGAAATATGAAGCAGATCCGAGTACGGGAACAGAAATTATAATTTACCCAAGTGTTAAGGTTTCAAATGCACCAAGTACATGTATGTGACCTTGACCCTGGGCTTAGCGGGGGTGGCACGAAAGTGGATTTGTTACAGGGCAGTAGAGTATCATTGGAGCAATGTGTGTGTGAAATATATTTGTTTGTTTATTGGTGTTTAACAGCCTATCAACATCTAAGGCCATTTAAGGCTGGGCCAACGGTTTCGGTTTGAAACAGAAATTATAATTCATATACCCGAACGTTAATTTTGAAGGCATCAAGTATGTGACCTTGACCCTGGGCTTAGCGGGGGTGGGATGATCGTCGATTTGTCACAGGGTAGTAGAGGACCATTGGAGCAATGTGTGTGAAATATGACCGAGCAAGGAAACAGAAATTATAAGTAATTTGCCCGAGCATTAAGGTTTAGTGACGGACACATGCACGGAAGCACGGATGGATGGACGGACAACCCAACTCCTGTATACATACATAAGGCCATACAAAATGAATACATGCAGCATACTTTTAACCCTTTCAGGATGCTGCTAGTCTGACGTACATACTTCATACGATAACTAAATGCCCACTGAACTCTGCCATCACCTCAGGTAATACATACTCAGGTGAAACTTATATTTATCTATAACAATAGATCAACTCTGGACAGACAGGTGAGTGATACTTAATTGGGAGAAGAAATGGACATTGACTATAAACAGAAAGGTACTCTTTGGCCATACGCAACCAGCATAGCCCCAGATCAGCCTGCACAGATGCGCAGTCTGATCTGGGGCTATACTGTTTGCCAATGAGCATGGTAAATATTACTAATGTTGCAGGGGTGAATGTAAAATGTCCTGGTTCAATAGTTAATCCATACTATGCTGAATTAAATTTTGTCGTCTGCTGGAAATGTTTTATTTTCAATATTTCTCGATAAAAACCTGTTTTGGCAGCGCACGAGAATCGTCTCAACACTCATGTGCTGTCAAAACAGGTTTTTTGTTAAGAATTAAGGCAAAAATGAAAAACAGCAGACAACAATTTTCGTCTCCCAGGTAGTGAGGGCTAAGATATAGGGTGATTGACAGATTGTGATCTACCAAGGTCATAAATGTTGTGTGGTCAATTTAGTCAGTGGGTGGAACAAATGGATGTATACAGGGGTGGCTGAACTGTTGGTCAGATGCATTTGACCGCCAGTTGAATAGTTTATCGCCCATTACAGCTATTATAACAACTTTCTGAAACCAGAAATCAGTAAAACTATGGTAATGAATGTATTGGAAATTGTGTGGTTCATGGCCAAGCATGTGACCTTGACCCCAAATGTATTGCATAATTATCACAAGATTATGGATGATCACCATAAAAATATATATCCTTGCAGGTCGAGTTTCCATATAAATACATGTATAAACTACAGCAAGTGAGCAGGGACTCACGGATACCCCCGGCCAAGTCATTTGGTCTTGACATTTGGCATGAAAGCCACATGGGTGGGCTATAGAGCGAAAATATGGATGATGATAACAAAGTATATGAAGTTAATCCGCCATACAGTTGCAGAGATAATGGGTACCCAAAATATTTAACGCAAATATTATGGACGGACAAACAGGCGGACAAACAGACAGATGAACAGGCGGATGGACGGACGGACGGAATGACAAAAACTATATACCCCTCGAAATACTTTGTATACCGGTGGGTATAAATATGTAGATAAATCTGTAAAAGAAAACAACTACCGTAGGCTTTGTATGAAATTTCCAAAATTCTATGGTTTCTAGTCAGCAACACTTCATCTCCTTGTTCAGTCACAGCAACATAACAACTATTAGCAACCTTAAATTGTATTCCTTCGTTTTTATGCCATGTAGAGATGAAAATTCAAATTCTGAACTCTTTGCATGCTGTGAAAGCTGTGCGCTATAAATAGATAAAAAATAGCAGACAACTAGAAAATGTGGTCTGTCGATGCACTTAGGGCCCCTATTTGAGAAAGTGTTACAAAAACTTTAAAATAAATAGACACACAGACGGACGGACGTACGATTAGTAGCAAGGGTAATTGTATTAATGTGGAAGGATGTATCGTTACTAAGTAATGCATGTGTGCAATATGAAGATATTAGCTGAAGGCACACCAAAATTATAGGTGATTTGAGAAACTGTTACAAGAACTTTTAAATAAATAAATCATGAATATTTACTGAGAGAAATAAATAATGAAAAAATAATCCAAAGTTGTTGGCTGTTATTTCACCACTAGCCTGCTGAGTTCATTTTCTTCTCTATATGGGCATAGAAAAGCATGAAACTTGATATGCTTAACCCTTAGACCGATACATACAACAATTGTCGTCTGCTGTTGTTTTATATCTTTCGTTATTTCTCAATAAAAACATGGTTTGACAGCACTTCAGAATCATTTCCAAGTGCTGTCAAATCATGTTGTAAATTATTCTAAAGTGCTGTCAAAGCATGTTTTTGATGATACCAATGGAAAATAGAAAATAAACAGCAGATGAAAACAAATTAAGATAGCGGTGTAAGTGTTAATTTTCATCTCTATGCAGCTTAGAAATGAAGATGTCACTATTGAGCCACCATATACTCTGAGACTGATCACAAATGTCTACTCAATCCATGTGTCAGCTGATTGCTCATCTGCACTGATATCACAGGGTGCATGTTGGGTTATCTAACAATAGCAATAACGTTGTTATCAAACAATACAGACAGATAGTGCGGACATGGAAATAATAATTGTTTGATCACGGGTAAGGTCATGTCAAACAAGAAATCAGTAACACTGACAGAGCATGTACCCATCAAAATCTTTAACACAAATTTCTAAGCAATTTGACCTTGACCTTGAGCACACAGATTACATGGATTGGCTATATAATTAAAATATGGATGATGACAAATAAACATATAAAGTTGCAAGCCAATCTTACGGTAACAGAGATAGTACACTGTAGGTAGTGGACACATTTGACCCAAAGCTCGGACAGACAGACAGATGAACAGATGGACAGAAGAACAAATGGACAAATGGACAGAAGAACAGATGGACAGATGAACAGATGGACAGAAGAACAGATGGACAGGGTGGCAACTACATGTACCCAAACAAAATTGTTCAGGCTATATTAACCCTTACACCGCTATCTTAATTTTTTGTCGTCTGCTGTTTATTTTCTATTTTCCATATTTATCATCAAAAACATGCTTTAACAGCACTTTAGAATAATTTACAACATGCTTTGACAGCACTCTAGAATCATTTCCATTCAAAATGATTCTGAAGTGCTGTCAAACCATGTTTTTATTGAGAAATAAGGCAAGATATAAAAGCAACAGCAGACGGCAATTATTGTATGTATCGGTCTAAGGACGATTGGATTGGTTTCATGGGTGGGGCAGGGAATGAAAATATGCATGATGAAAAACATGCACATGAAGTTTCAAGACAATCGGTCATGTAGTAAAGAAGTTATAGGAGAATGGAGGTATGCGCACGCATCTACCGAATGTGAACTTTCAAAGTTATTTGACCTTGACGTTGGGTGTGGTGGCAGCATGGATCACAGAATGAAAATGTTAATGATGAGAAACATGCATATGATGTGTCGAGCCAATTGGTAATACGGTAAAGAAATTATAGCAGAATGGAAAACGGGACGAACAGACGCACGGACAACTTTTGCATCCTTATATCATATTTTCGCTATGTGATGACATCATAAACATAATCTAACTTTTGTATCGATTTAATATGATATTAAACTTCTGGACTGCTTTCATAAACAAAACTCAGTATAGCCTTGTTTCATAAGAAATCAGTAAACTTGTGTAACTCTTTGCATGCTGGGAAATTTTTGCGCTATAAATAGTTAAAAAGTAGCAGACAACAATTCATTGCATTTTCATTTATTTTTACCTATAAATGTCATGAATATGTCTTGGAATTTCATTAGAATTGAGTCCGGAGGACACAATTCTAATGAAATTCCATGACAAATTTACAGAGGAAAAAAGAAACATACCAGTAATTTGTTGAATGTTATTTTCACCGCTAGCATGAAACGAGTCAATAAATATCTTATTTAACCATCACTCATGGAAGGTCCGTGAAATACAATTGACAATCTGCACGTCTCTATCTAGAAAGATGAAATGATCATACAATGAAAGGAAGAAACACAAGAACAAGTTATCTGATACCGATGGAATGTATGATTAAATTTACAAGGAAATATGTAACTGTATTTTGTTACACATACCATGAATACTGACCTGTGTACAAGTAATTACCGGTAGACAACTTATGCACAAATCTTTAAAATATGCACTATATGTATATACATAGAGAATACCAGTCCAGTCTTTTGATAAAGAGCAGACCGTGGACGAGGGGTAACACCGTCGGACTGCCACGCTGGCGACCCAGGTTCGATTCAGGGTTCATTTCCAGGGCATCAGTATTTTTTAGATACTTTGTATTTCCTGCTCTACTAGTCATTTCGGATGCGGACTTTAAACGGCCGTCCCGTGTATCAGATTTGCAGGAGAGTCTGGGCATGTTAAATCAAAGGACTGAAAGTCCTGAAATCCTTCGCAGTTGCGACAAAAAGTATTCTCTCAAAGAGTCGTCACAGACTGGAATGCACTCCCTAGTGATTGTGTAAATTCGAACACACTAAATAGTTTCAAAAGTTCACTCAACTCCGCCTGGAAGAAGAGACCCAGCAAATTCAACACGTGAAAATATTGTACAGACATTTTAACCATGATTTAGTTGCGCTCTCCCCCCAGTTTCAAAGACAATTATCCAATTTGACGTCGATAAAATAGGCCAGTACAAGCCTAGCTTACAAGAAACGGCCTTCAACCAAGGTTGAACCAAGGTAGATAGAAAATAAAAAAAAAGTACTTGCCCAGGTCAAAAAGTTACTCGCCCAGTTTTTTTAAAAAATAAATTGCTATTTCCAGTTTTTGTAATGTTGCATCTTATTTATAAAAAAAAAGCTTTTACATATGATCATTACCAAAACGTATGAGACATATTCACTATTATTGTTATTTATATTTTAAGTATTAAATGAACATAAACAAACAAATAGCAGCGAATTTGCTCAGAGGCTTGCACACTTCTTATTTTCTATAAGCGTTGAGTGACATAGATTTAGTTTAATTTATAGTGGCTATGTTTGCATGCGCTGCGTGCTGCCTTAATTACTAAATTCAATGGTTTCGGACCCGGCGCCGACCGTTTCGTCCCAAGCCGTTATGTTCGGCGTCTGAAATGCGCGTTAACCCAACTTATACGAGACGATATATGTGGCCGCGTATACACTAGTCTATACTCGCAGTCCTATTATTGGTTAGCCCGGCCGCGTAAAGCCGACAAATAATCCGTGAATTAAACTTGCCCGATATGGACCGTGTTCAAAATCGCTAGAGATTCTACCCGTAACCGTGTACATAGACACTGCTTGAATCTTACTTCCAGCAAATTGACGTAAACTGTAAACAACAAATGGTCGCTGAATTAATACCATTTGTTGGCCGTTATCGATGGAATTAATTGGCAATTTCTTCCAAAAAAAAAAATCCTGACCTAATCTTTCACTCGCCAAACTGGGCGAGTGCCTGTAGAAAGTACTCGACCGCCACAAAAAGCACTCGCCATGGCGAGCTGGGCGAGTGAAATTTCAACCCCTGATAAATTATTGTATCGATTCAGTTGCGCGAAATGACCTTGTCAATTTGCATAAACTGAAGCCATCACAGGCGCTCGGATTGTTCAACAAAAATAATAGAGTCGCATTTCATCACACTATCGGATTATTTAATGATTAGGATGCATGTTTTGTTGAACGGGTATATAATAAATAGGTTTTTGGATGTGTACGGAAATATATTTCGGCGTACTCGTTCGGTCGGCGGAACCTAAAATTATTCAAACTCTAAGACTATGTTTCCTTTGTGAAGTGTATCGTACTGCATTTTCTGTGTAACGTCATTATAGATTAGTTGATGTTTTAAGTAAAATGGACAATGATTAATAATATCGATGGCTCAAGATGATTATTTAAAGCATGCGGTATGTAACTGTCAAAAAACAATGTTTCTGTTTTAAATCATCATCATTTCGCTGTCCAATGTTGGATTTTATCGAGCCATTGACCTATGACTATGTAAACGATTCTGTAATTTGTCGGCATAAAAATGGCTGGAAACTACTTTTCATGAGACACGAGGTTAATGTATCAGTGCTCGTGAAAATAATATACTCAAATTAATACATGTCAGTTTATATTATATTAAATCAGATAAACATTTTGTAATATAAATGTCGTACAGAAAAATTAACAACACATGTATTACACTACACAATATAATGTTAGCTCACTATCAGAACTATTTTTCATGGCGTATAACTACGTATAAATTACATGTGGAGCGGTCGATCATTGCGCTAAAAATATAACCTTCCTAACAAAATATTTATTATGAAACACGACAGTTAATATTTTATAAAATCACAAATGTTTTTAAAAATATAACTGTAGCTGAAAAAAAATGTAGCTGGCCAAAAATGTGAGTGACACGTTCATAATGCACCGCTTGCTTTGGAACTCTCTCACGTGGCGTAGCTAGAATCATGAAGCATGAAGTATGTTCGTTGGTCGACAATTACTCATTTGCATAAATCATGTGAGGTCTCAAAAACCGTATAAGGACTATATCCAAGCAAATATGCTTGGATAAAAACCAGAGGCGACAATTCTATGTTAAAGAACCAGAGGGGACTATTGTAATAAGAGTTAGGCCCCCTGGGGCCGGTTTCCTCTGTATCCACCTCCTTCCTTTCTCCCCTTCTTGGGAGACGACATGCAAGGTCATCGAGCCAGTGCCGTCGTTAAATCCAAGCATTTACATTTTTAGTCTTTTGATATCAAGTTTATCAGGCACAAGGCTCGGAAACACATATGAATTCCGAGGCTCATATTCCTACCATTTCCGAGCGGAGCCCGATAAACTTGATATTGTTATATTGTGAACCTTGGACCGTACGGACAACACACTCCATACGCTGTCTCTATGCATAATCGATGCGCCATCAGTAACGATGTCTGTAATTGTGCGGCAATTTATGATGATTCCATTTCATCAAGGCCAAAGTAATTTCACAAACTCATTCACTGCAGTTAACTCTTTATTACAAGACAACTTATCCACATGTTGGTAGCATGACTTAAAATATTCTTATAATAACACTTAAACTGTTTGCCGAACGTTATAATGGTAAAGTACAATCTAATTCATTTCTTTTCCTCTATTCCAAATTGTAGTGTTTCCCATGGAATATATTTAATTGAATATAAATACATACCGGTAGTTCAATGTATATTCTAAACATAAGTCTTTCAACATGGTTTTATAGTAAACAGCATAATGCTCAGTTGCAACCCAACCAGAGACTCAATGTTGGTTTGAGCCGAGCGGCTCATTGTGAGCATGCAACAGGTTTTGAGCCAACATCCAGTCTCCAAGCATTGGCTCAAAGCAACCACTGACCTAGTTTCTCTGAGCAACCTGTAGAAATTAGAACAGAGTTACCCATTTTCCACGACAGCTAACACATGTAAGCCATACGGGAAAAGGTGCAAAAAGTCCAATTGACCAGAAAGACAAATCATAACAATATCAAAATACACTAGCATGGTATTCTATTTAACAGGTAACGTTCTAAGCTACGCACTGAACAATAATGGCGTGATTTTCGTTGAAAAGAACGTGGACTTGTTCCATGACATTATTCCACAGACGTCATTCGGTAACTTTATGTGAAGCCATTCCAATGGAAATGATTCTGAAGTGCTGTCAAAGCATGTTATAAATTATTATGAAGTGCTGTCAAAGCATGTTTTTGATGATAAAAATGGAAAATAGAAAATAAACAGCAGATGACAAAAAATTAAGATAGTGGTGTAAGGGTTAGTATCAGGTCCATGCCTGATACGACATTATGTTATCATGCAGTCAGTGCGTATTCGGCCAATACAAAGCTCATTACCTGATAACTGTACATAATATAAATAGAATCCAAGACTATAACCTTGGCCATGGGCAAGTGAGCACAGTATGTGAGGTCTCGGGTTCAAGTCCTGGAAATGACACAAAATATTCACCCTGTGACATTTGTGAATATTGTCAATGTATGTGATCTTGAGGCACTGTTTCAACACTACTGCTGAACAATAATAAGACTATGAGTAACCCAAATGTTCTGTCTGTAACACAGAGTGACTTTATTTGTTATTAATGAACTGGAAAATGTCCAAATGGGATTGTGGAGATAGATATTGGGTAGTTAGTTAACCCTATCACCCATAAGTAACTGGAATGGAATGTGATATGTTAATTTTCAGACCAAATAAATAATCAATAATTACAAAATGATTTTCAGACTAGTCCATTTTTAAAAATGGGTTTTTTTTCTTCTAAAAATATGAAAATTAGTTGCAAAAAGTGCAGATCCTGATGGCTCGTTACGAGCCGGCTCATCTGGATCTACACTTTTTGCCAATACCACTATACAGGCCTGTGGTGTTAAGGGCATGAGGGTTGTATGGGTGGGCTATAGAATGAACATATGGATGGTGATACTCAAATATGTGAAGGTTCAAGGACTTAAGGTTGTGGAGATTAGGTACTTAAAAACTTTAACGCAGAAAAAAACTTTAGTGCTAATTTCAAATGATCATAAAAAGGCATGTGAAGTTTCAAGTCAATCGAACATAGTGTTGTGGAAATATTTGGTACTTAAAGACATTAAAGCAAATACCAGATGCACAAGCATACAGACGCATGCCAAAAGTCGTGTATATCACGCCAACCACAAGACCGCAAGCTGGTGCGATAAAAAAAACAGACGACAATTCATTATATTTTCTTTATTTCTCCCTGTAAATATCATGAATATGTCTTGGAACTTCATTAGAATCGAGTCCGGAGGACACAATTCTAATGAAATACCAAGACATATTTACAGAGAGAAATAAGAAAAAAATTGTCGGCTGTCATTTTCACCGCTAGCATGCAAAGAGCTAAGGAATATGTGCAAGGTTCCCCAAATGACACCTGCACCCATAAAATCCCAACTCATTGACATTCCAAACCCCACCTATGTGCCCACCTTATCCAGGCACTTGTGTAGACATTATCTGGTTATCTGGCCAAGATATAGTATCACTTATACACCATATCGTATTGATCAACCCAGTACCTGTGCACATGCATTATCTATGAGTAAAACATGACTGTGACTGGAGACATGGGACTTATTGCATTAGTAGCCAGTATATTGATTGATTGATTGATCGATCGATCGATCGATCGATCGATCGATCGGATCGGTCGGTCGGTCGGTCGGTCGGTCGGTCGGTCGGTCGGTCGGTCGGTCGATCGATCGATCGATCCGTCGGTCCGTCTGTCGGTTGGTCCGTCGGTTGGTTGATTGGGGTTTTTATGTTCATTCAACAGCATACAAAGACAGGATTGGAGTACCATATGCTTGGCAGGTAATTAAAATAAAAAATATTCAGTACTGCACGTCTCGTGCACTTAGGACGACAAGGCATGGTCTCAAATATAACGCCGTACATATTTCAACATATAATCATCAATGTTGGCGTGAGTGTCGCAATATGTGATTAACCATTACACAGCTATCTTAATATTATGTTGTCTGCTATTTATTTTCTATTTTCCATTTTTTATCATCAAAAACATGCTTTGAAAGCACTTTAGTATAATTTACAACATGCTTTGACAGCACTTTAGAATCATTTCCATTGGCATGATTCTGAAGTGCTGGAAAACCATGTTTTTATTGAGAAATAAGGCAAGATATAAAAGCAACAGCAGACGACAATTGTTGTGTGTAGCGGTCTAAGGGTTAATTGAGATGGAATGTTGTGCTTTCATTGGTCAAGAAAATAAATTTGCAAATTGTAAATGTAAATGCTTTGTTTTAACGACGGCACTGGCTCGATGAACTTGCATGTCGGGACCAACTATTTAAGTCCCCATCCGATAGGACTAGGCTAGCACGAAGTTGTCTCGCCCAAGGACACGCCGAATTGACCATTCACAGCGGTCGAGGTGGGAATCAAACCCGGGGTCTCCCGATCCGCAGTCCGACACTCTACATACATGTAGACACATTTATTTATTGATACTTAACGGCCTGTCAACTGCTATTTTCATTTCAGGCCTAGGTAACAGGGTCGAATACCATATTTCATCTGTATGGATGGGGGTGGGAGGGGGAGGGGGGGGGGAGGAATCCCAAAATCAACTTATAGTAAAATATATAATCAGCCTTAAAATTAACGAGATGGTTCAATTGGTGGTCGCAACATATACTTATGAGCACATATAACAAAAATATTTAGGATTTTCCACAACGACAATGGCATGTATCCTCAGCATGAAATTATAGGTTAACCCTTAGAACTCGGGAAACGAAAATTGTCATCCGCTGTTGTTTCATATTTTGTTTTTTCTCAAGAAAAACATGTTTTGACAACACTTTAAACTCACTTCCATTGGAAATGATTCTAATGTGCTGTCAAACTATGTTTTTGATCAGAAAATTGGAAAATAGAAGATAATCAACAGACAACAAAATTTATTTCAGCATTGTAAGGGATAAGCAAATATAGAGATGTCGCCAGACCCTGTCTAAAGCTGAAGCCCAGGTGGGTGATCCAATGGTGCTCACAAAGTGAGGGAGTACGCTAGGTGGGTGGGGGTGGGGTAGAGTCCGGGACACCCAAACCACCTGATATACTGAAATAACCCATAAAACACCAAAATATGAACCATTCTTCAAGAACCTGTGTGAAATACCAGTATCAGGCTTTTATGTCTGTTCAAAAATAAGGTCATACATATATATAGGCAATATCAATATGTCTAGAAATTATACGATATACACCTGTGGTAAAATTGCAAAATAATGCACAGGACACATAATGATTTGTCAATGAATGGTGAACACTCCTAATCTACGTTGTTGAATTGTGATTTTGACATCATAAAGCAATACAACAGACAGGCACAAAGTAAACACATCAGCCGGTCATATTATCATGCGGATATGTGGTCTACCCATTACATGTGGAATACACCTTTATGGTTCTGTGACCAGTGTAGATCCAGATCAGCCTGTGCATCCGCACAGTCTGATCAGGATCTGCACTGTTAGCCATTCCATCAATGTAACAGCCGTCGTGCTTCTAACAATGAATGTAGATCGTTATCTGGCTACAGGAGTGTGCTATTTGATCAGCAGCTACACTGGTCACAAATCCCATAAGCCCCATTTGTCTAGTCACAGCCACATATATATTATATAACTAGAGCAATTGAGCAGATGCTCACGGATCCCGGCCGCCGCCTGCACAAACAAATACAAGAAACGAGGCAAAGCCACGAAGGCCAGGTTTTTTCCAAGCATGGACACTTGGATAACATAATTATACCCACTTTTTGTAGACTAGATGGCCGTGGTCTGCATGTCGCGCCTTGGGGCGAGGCATGGACACTAAAAAAATAGATATAGTAGATGGAAAAACTTTAACGAAAAAACTTTAACCGGACACACGGACGGACGGACGTATGCCAAAATGCGGACGATATCGCGCTTTCTGCAAGCGGGTGCGACAATGATGATAAACACCCATGTGAAGTATCAAGGTATTGGGTGAAGCAGTTGCAGAGATATAGTACAGGAAAAAACTTTAACAAATAAATTCAAAGTAATTTGACCTTGACATTGCGCACAGGGGCCGCACGGTTGGGGGTTAGAATGAAAATATGGACGATGATAAACACCCATGTGAATTTCAAGGTAATGGGCGAAGCAGTTGCAGTATATAGTATAACGAAAAAGTTTTAACCAAAAAATTTAACCAGACGTACGTTAAAAAGTTAACGTTGAAAATGGCTAAGTCAATTACGTAGAAATAATAGGTGAAGGTAAAAAAATGGTCACATGTTGGATAGTTGTATGTGGTAGGCACCCCTTGGTTATGAAGCTGTGAAAGTTTGGTGGTCCTAGGTGGTACAGTACCAAAGAAATGGACTTAAACATGAAAACTTAACATTGTAAACGTGAAAAGTTAACATTGAAAATGGCTAAGTCGACTGCGCGGAAAAAATGGGTCAAGTTAAAAAAAAGTAACATGTTGGATAGTGATATGTGGTGGGCACCCCTTGATTATGAAGCTGTGAAAGTTTGGTGGTCCTAGGTGGTACAGTACCAAAGAAATGGACTTAAACACGAAAGCTTAACATTGAAAACGCGAAAACTTAACATTGAAAATGGCTAAGTCGATTGCGCGGAAAAAATGGGTCAAGTTAAAAAAAAAGTAACATGTTGGATAGTGATATGTGGTGGGCACCCCTTGATTATGAAGCTGTGAAAGTTTGGTGATCCTATGTGGTACAGTAACAAAGAAATGGACTTAAACCCGAAAACTTAACATTGAAAACACGAAAACTTAACATTGAAAATGGCTAAGTCGATTGCGCGGAAAAAATGGGTCAAGTTAAACACGAAAACTTAACATTGATTGTGGACGCCGCCCGCCGCCTGCCCGCCGCCCGCCCGCCCGCCCGGCTTTCGCCAATCCAATAGCCTGGATTTTTTTTCAAAAAACCTGGCTAAAAACTTAACATTGAAAACGCGAAAACCTAACATTGAAAATGGCTAAGTCGACTGCGCGGAAAAAATGGGTCAAGTTAAAAAAAAAGTAACATGTTGGATAGTAATATGTGGTGGGCACCCCTTGATTATGAAGCTGTGAAAGTTTGGTGGTCCTAGGTGGTACAGTAACAAAGAAATGGACTCAAACATGAAAACTTAACATTGATTGTGGACGCCGCCCGCCGCCCGCCCGCCCGTCCGCCCGCCCGCCCACCCACCCGGCTTTCGCCAATCCAATAGCCTGGATTTTTTTTCAAAAAACCTGGCTAAAAAATAGAAACCAAATGAAAACTTTAAGGCAAATCTTATGGACAGATGAACGGACGTACAGACGGACGGACAAACGGAATGACGAAAACTATATACCCATCGACATACTTTGTATGCCGGGAGGTAAAATAAGTCCATAAGCAAGTTATGATGTACAAAGAATAAAGCCCAGGCCCATATGCAGAGAGGGTGCAACGGGTGCGTAGACACCCCCCTTAATCTGCCGAGAACCATCTGAGGATGTGTAAAAAATAATTGTTAGCAACTCCGGCCCTTCGCACAGTTGATAATTCACCCCCCCCCCCCCCCCCTCCCCCTATATAAATTCCTGCGTACGGGCCTGAAGCTTGTCTGTATTATATGGTTTAATAGTTAAACGAATAAAAGGCAAACTTCCAAGTCCAAAAAGGGGAGATAATCCATGATTCGGGTCAAATAAACTGCAGTTATGCACCATATATGTGGCTGTGACAGGAGAAATGGGGCTTATGGGCTTTGTGACCAGTCTGATCAGTATCTGCAGTGTTTGTCATTCCATCAATTAAACACCCGTCATGCTTCTAACAAGGAATACAGATCGTTATCAGGCTATAGGAGTGTACTAGTTGATCAGGAGCTACACTGGTCACAAACGCCATAAGCCCCATTTCTCCAGTCACGGCCATATATAAGAAAGTTCTATAAAATATCAGGCCTCAAAGGGTTACAGGGTTTGTGACCGACAAATGGATAGGACGGAATGGACAGGATGTGGGGCATAACAAGAGTTGCCAGAAGAAAACGAAGCGCGCCTGCTGATGCTTAACCTTGGGATTAGCAGGGTCAGGAGAATCATGGATTTGTTACAGCATGATAAAGGACCATCAAAGAAGGCATGTGCAAAATATTTAGAAGTAGGATGAAAGGAAACAGAAATTATAACAAATTTCCCCCAACGTTAAGTTTATGGATGCACTAAGATTGTGACCTTGATCTTGGGATCAGCAGGGGTCTGAAGTTCATGGATTTGCCACAGCAAGATAGAAAATCATTAGTACAGTGGAACCTCTCTAAACTGGACAACAAGAAACACACACATGTGATCATAATTTTGATGTGTTTCTTGGTCATTTATCTCAGGTAATAATGCCTGTTTGTGATCGCATAGCACTCAACTATGACTCGGAATAATCAAATACCTGGTTTAGAGTGAAACCTCACTAAACTGAACACCCTGGGAACCTCCCAGGGTGTCCGGTTTAGCGAGGTTTCACTGTATAAGGCATGTATAAAATATTACGAAGTGGGGTGAAAGGGAGACGGACGGATGGACAGACACTGACTATGACACCGAGGTTATGACATAAGCACTCCTTCCTTTGGAAGGTGCACTAAACATGTGGACATTTTCACACTACTATCCCACCTGCAACCAATTAAAATACAATGAGGTAACAATACTGCACACCACTCTCTTTGTCCCAGTCTGTACTTTTTAACAGATTATCTCCCTTTAGGGAGATTGACTATTCTAATGCTAACCTGGGGGCTTAGAGGTCAAAGTTCTCAGCTATGTCATAATTGTTCTGACACATTCCATCAACACATGCATAATTGATGAGCAAAATACCCATATATGTACATGTCACATACTTACATTGCACTCATGACAAAATTGGCATTAAATGTGATTTGGACCACGATCCCATAAAAAGGGAGATGATTTAATTGAAGGTATAGATTCGTACCAGTCTGTGAACTAATGCATACAGCCTGAAAAATCCAATCATAACAAAATGATTTTCAGTCTAGTCCAAATATGAAAAGGGAGAGCTTTTTATAAAAAAAAATGACTTGCAAAAAGTGCAGATCCGGATGAAACGGCTCGTAACGAGCCGTCTCATCTGGATTTACACTGTTTGGAAACACAACTATAGAGATCTGTAGTGTTGAAAGGGTTAAAAAATGCCCATATACCACAGGTATTCGGTTTGCTTAGTGTTTCTTTGGTATAGCTAATAAACTCTACAAGGGTTCCAGTTAGGGTCAGAAACGACCTCATATCGTACATAAAACATGTTCAACTCGATCATATTTGCATATGGTCTCTGTAGTTCTCAAAAGCACATGTGAACTTTCCACCAAAATAGATATGTCAGCGTTAATAAAAGTGCTGAATTTATTGCGATACGAGGACATATCGGACCTAAGCTGGAACCTTTGCATACATGCCCACTCAGTAGGCACAAAATGTTCTTTATAGGAATTAAATAAGTGTATAATTGTGTCACTATTCCACCAGTTATAAAAATTATGAATGTGCGTATGAAACGTTCTTTGTTTACTTTCTACTTCATGGAGAGTGACCTAAGAATTTTGCTAATACACACTTTATTAGGTAAGGTTATGGTAATATTTTTGTGTCATATTGTAGAATTGTCTCTCAATAACAATATAGCAAAGTTTACCTTCAGGTTTTTTCTATATTTTAGTGTGCGAAGTGTAAATGCTATTATGCACATTTTTACTGTGTAGCGTAGTGCAGCGATATAGTGCAACGTGTTGCCTATAAAGCGGAAAACGTGCAGCTCGGATGGCAATTGCATTTGGCTGATAACATTGCAGTAGGTGACACCTGTTGATATTACTAATAAATATTTGATGGTGGTTTCAGAAATGGGGGTTATAGCAATTATTGCCAGTCTAGGTCCTGATGTGTAACTGTTACCGTACTAGAAAAAATCCCTATTAAAAACTATAAATGTGGCCTGTCGGCACACGAATGCCCCCGCTGGCAGCCAAAGAAAATGAGGCATATTTGATTATAAGCCATTTACCCGAGCGTTAAGGTTTTGAACGCACCAAGTCTGTGACCTTGACCCTGGGCTTAGCGGGGGCGGGACGAATGTTGATTTTTCACAGGGCGGTAGAGGACCATTGGAGCAATGCGTGTGTGAAATGTGAAGCAGATCCGAGCAAGGAAACAGAAATTATAAGCCATTTACCCAGCGTTAAGGTTTCGAAAGCACCAAGTCTGTGACCTTGACCCTGGGCTTAGTGGGGGCGGGACGAATGTGGATTTGTCAAGGCGGGGGTAGAGGACCATTGGAGCAATGCGTGTGTGGAAATGTGAAGCAGATCCGAGCAAGGAAACAGAAATTATAAGCCATTTACCCAGCGTTAAGGTTTCGAAAGCACCAAGTCTGTGACCTTGACCCTGGGCTTAGCGGGGGGCTGGGGGTTTGGGACATGAATGTGGATTTGTCACAGGGCGGTAGAGGACCATTGGAGCAATGCGTGTGTGAAATGTGAAGCAGATCCAAGCAAGGAAACACGAAATTATAAGCCATTTACCCAAGCGTTAAGGTTTCGAAGCACCAAGTCTGTGACCTTGACCCTGGCTTAGCGGGGGGCGGGACAAATGTGGATTTGTCACAGGGGCGGTAGAGGACCATTGGAGCAATGCGTGTGTGAAAAATGTGCAGATCCCGAGCAAGGAAACAGAAAATTATAAGCCATTTTAACCCAGCGTTAAGGTTTCGAAAGCACCAAGTCTTGTGACCTTGACCCTGGGGCTTAGCGGGGGCGGGGGGACGAATGTGGATTTTGTCACGGGCGGTAGAGGACCATTGGAGCAATGCGTGTGTGTGAAAAATGTGAAGCAGGATCCGAGCAAGGAAACAGAAATTATAAGCCATTTACCCAGCGTTAAGGTTTTCGAAAGCACCAAGTCTGTGACCTTGACCTGGGCTTAGCGGAGGGCGGGACAAATGTGGATTTGTCACAGGGGCGGGTAGAGACTCCATTGGAGCAATGCGTGTGTGAAATGTGAAGCAGATCCGTGCAAGGAAACAGAAATTATAAGCCATTTACCCAGCGTTAAAGGTTTCGAAAGCTCAAGTCTGTGACCTTGACCCTGGGCTTAGCGGGGGGGCGGGACAAATTTTGTGGATTTGTCACAGGGCTTGGTTTTGGTAGAGGACCATTGGAGCAAATGCGAGTGTGAAATGTGAAGCAGATCCGAGCAAGGAAACAGAAATTATAAGCCATTTACCCAGCGTTAAGGTTTCGGGACGTACGTACGTACGTACGGACGCCGGTAACACTATATGCCCCCCTCACCATTCGGTGGTGGGGGCATAAATATCACATTACCCCACCCACCTGTTGCTGCACAGTACATTACGGTTATATATTGTGGTATACATAGAGATTATCAGCTGGTGTCTTGATATAAAGTTTATCAGGCAAGGCTAGGAAACATGTAGGAATTTGGACTTGTTTCTGTGACATCATTCCACTGACATCATTAGGTAACGTCATGTGATGCTGTTTGACCAATGAAATATCAGTTTTTAATTTGTTGTAACTCGGAAATTTGTATGAGGTCAACTACAACAATATGTTATCAGTCAGTGCGTATCCAGCCAATACAAGCTTGTTACCTAATAAAAGTATGTAAATGCATGTCACTATAATCATGATAATGCAAACTACCGGTACTTACGTAAGTTACGGTACTCGACTATATTCCATAATTATGAAATGCTGAACAAAATCAGCAAGAAGCATCAAACCAATATCAATATCCTTGTTGACAATCAAATATAATCCTTCAATATCTAGAACTTCATGTATAGTTATTTTAGTTAAATTCAAACACAATTCTGATATAAAATCCAACATCATTACCTGATAGTTTTATCTGAATATGATGTACAGAACATAACTAGACATTGTAGGTGGCTGTAACTGGAGGAATTGGGCTTGTGGGATTTGTGACCAGTGTAGCTCCTGGTCAAATAACTTAAGCCTGTAGCCTGATAACGATTGATATTGCTTGTTGGAAGTATGACGGGTGTGATGGAATGACGAACAGTGCAGATCCTGATCAGCCTCACAGTGCGGACGCACAGGCTGATCTAGAACAGTTGCAAAACCGATAAGTCCCATTTCTCCAGTGACAGCCACATATATCTGTTATCACAAATCAAATGGTCAGCTGGTCAGCTCTTCAACAGCTAACACCAAAGGGCGACAACCTGACAGGCATAATACCATTATATGATATCTCTCTAGGGCTCCAGATAAGCTTTGCATCTAAAGAGTATTGTGCTACCTAGTTCTGAGTATATAACTCTAATTACATTACATTACATTGCATTACATAAGAGTTATGATGGAGTAGTATTTCTAAAGTTGCATTCGAAGCGCTCTTTGTTTACTTTCTACTTAGTGGAGAGTGACATAAGAGATACTTTTGCTAATACACACTTTATTAGGTGAGTTTATGATAATATTTTAGTCCTGTATTGTAGAATATTCTCTGAATAACTATATAGCGCAGAATGAACGTCAATGCCCTGCAGATTATTTCTATCTTTTAATGCGCGAAACAAAAACGTTATTCCGCATATTTAACGGCTGACTGTGATGTAGCGATATAGTGCAACCTATTGCCTATAAAGCAGAAAATGTGCAGCTATATGCTTCCCTGATTTCAAATTCAATACATATTTTATTTTTTCAAATGGATTACAGAAATTTATCACATGTCTTTCCAATATAAAATAGGGAATAAGGGCAAAAGTCAAATAAAGTTGAAAATTCACTTATTTGAGCAGCAAAAAAAGCAAACATGTGCTGCATAAGTTGGCTATAGAATGAAAATATGGATAGTGACAAACAAGCATATGAAAATTTAAGCCAATCCAACATACGGTTACAGAGATAGTACGTGAAAAAGACACGTGGACAGACAGATGGACAAACAGATGGACGTTCCTACAAATGGATACTTATGTGGCTATTCTTTTGTTTAAAGTAGCCACGTAAGAGAAAAATATAGCCACGTAAGAGAACGGAATGAATAGCATTTACAGTTACCCATCGTTCTTTAGACAGACAGACAGACAGACGGAAAGAAAGGGTTACGACTATATGTACCCATAATTCTTTTTCTTGGGACATAATAAATGTGTAAAATACACCAATATGTGCCTTATCTGGTGCCCTAAACACCAGCCGGTGACAGGCGTGATATGATATTATCTGACCCTAACATGTAGGTCAAGACTGGACTATCAACAGCAATATGTCATTAATCATAATAATACAGGTAATTACATTTGCATTTTTCACGTCTATCTACCTACACAAGGGATATATTTCATATTCACAAGCAATACTAGCTGCATTCTTGCACCATAATTCATATATTTATAACAAGAGTGCCGAAGGTCACAATATACACCCGTCCAGGCATGGCCAGTCAGTCAACAAGGGGAGATAACTCTTCCTTTGCCATGATAACCATGTATACCGAAGTTGATTACGATCTTGAGTTACTGCACGGACAAGGATACAGAATGTGAAAATAAAAAATGTCCTCGACAAGGAGATAAGGCATCTGAACATTTCGTTGAGACGGTTCAACTGAGTGGTAACAACATACACTTTGGGTGTGTGTGGGTGGGATCCCCGACCATCGCCAGACAAATCTTATGATGCTTCCAACACCCCTGTGAAAGAATGTTTTTGATACCTATTTTTGTTATACCTATGTGAACCTATGACCTGTGACATTGAAGTCCAATCTCTACCATTATACTGTCAGCCCATCCCTTTATCACCAAAGAAAGTGTGTTCCATTACACACATTTTTGTTGCAATTTTTCTGCAATTTTTCTCATTTCTCACCAAAAGTTTATGTTGTTACCACTCAGTTGAACCGTCTCGTTGAGACGGTTCAACTGAGTGGTAACAACATACACTTTGGGTGTGTTGTGGGTGGGATCCCGACCATTGCCGGTCCACTCTTATGATGCTTCCAACCCCCCTGTGAAAGAATGTTTTTGATACCTATTTTTATTATACCTATGTGAACCTATGACCTGTGGCATTGAAGTCCAATCTCTGCCCTTAGACTGTCAGCCCATCCCTATATCACCAAAGAAAGTGTGTTCCATTACACACATTTTTGTTGATCACTATATAATGTACTTGCAATAAGAAATCATAGGTTTATGATTCGATGTGACATGTTTACATTGTATATCGACAAATTTTATGGAGTGTGTACACATGTACATGTATCGAGCATATATAAGGCCACATGAAATTAATTTACTGAATATCATTCCCACACGCCCCTAAAAATAATGCCAGATTATTTCTTTATTTGTATATATTTGCAGAAAAATCATTATTTATTGTTTTTAGCACTAATTACAGCAAATTTTAATTTCAATAAAAATTAAAAGTCACCCACCCGCCCCATTTTTTTCACAAAATTTGGATGATATTCAGTAAATTAACTTTATATGGCCTAATCCTCAACATATCATATAAACTAAACCCAAACATTACTCCAAAGAAAATCTACAATGTAAATGATATTACATTGAGCCATTTCATACCGGATACACATACACAGGTAGCAAAAGGTTCAAAAAGTAAAAGTGAATGTGGTTTAACGTCCTCACAACAGCTACATATGGAGACGGGACCACAGTTTAACCCTTAACACGCTGAATTAAATTTTGTTGTCTGCTGGAAATGTTTTATTTTCGATATTTCTTGACAAAAACCTGTTTTGACAGCGCATGAGAATCGTCTCCAGTAGAGACGATTCTCATGTGCTGTCAAAACCGTTTTTTTTTGTTAAGAATTAAGGCAAAAATGAAAAACTGCAGACGACAATTTCCGTCTCCTGCGTAGTGAAGGTGACAGTCTCATCAGACAGACCAGTGGGATGAAAATACTATGCAAGTATTTTTCACGCCTAGGGTGAGGATTGAACTCACAACCTGCATGTACCGGTATTGAAGTCCAATGTCATATCTCCTAAGCCACAGTCCTGGCCCCTAGTAAAGTGTTCAACCATAAAACAGCCTATATACACGGTGTATGATCACGTGGTTACAACAACAACAGCAATTACTGAAACTTCCAGAAGCACCTCTCATTCAAAGTACGTATTTTGATGAAATATTGCGCATCAAACGCATCCTGCATTTGGTGGTTTCGTTACTGACACGGAAATCGATTCTTCGCAAAAACGACATAAGTATGTGCCGAAGTCCCAAGACCACCGAATGCAGGTCATGAAGTGGGCGTGCTTTCAACACATCCAGCCATTGTTGTTGTTATTGTAACCACTTGATCATGAACCTTGATATAGCTCGGAAAATATTCCCTGAGAAATTTCTTCAGTTTTTACCTGGCAGTTTGGCTATTCCATAGGTTTATGGCACTGATAAAGGTTAACCCTTTTAGACTGTTGAATTAAATTATGTCGTCTGCTGTTTATGTTATATTTTCCATTTTCTCATGAAAAAAAATGATATGACAGCACTTCAGAATCATTTCCAATGGAAATTGATTCACTTCAGAATCCATTTCCAAAATAAAACGTCACAGCAGACGACAATTTTTGTGTGCAGAAGTTTAAGGGTTAACCCTTATACTGCTGAGCACGAAAATTGTCGTCTGCTATTGCTTTATATTTTGCCTTCTTTCTTAATAAAAACATGGTTTGACAGCACTTTAGAATCATTTCCATTGCAAATGATTCTAAAATGCCGTCAAAGCATGTTTTTGATGCGAAAAATAAACAAAAAACGAGGCAAAGCCACGAAGGCCAGGTTTTTCCAAGCATGGACACTTGGATAACATAATTATACCCACTTTTTGTAGACTAGATGACCGGGGCCTGCATGTCGCGCCTTGGGGCGAGGCATGGACACTAACAAAATAGATATAGTAGATGGAAAAACTTTAACGAAAAAACTTTAACCGGACACACGGACGTACGGACGAACGGACGTACGCCAAAATGTCGACGATATCGCGCTTTCTGCAAGCGGGTGCGACAATGATGATAAACACCCATGTGAAGTATCAAGGTAATGGGTGAAGCAGTTGCAGAGATAAAGTACACGAAAAAACTTTAACAAATAAATTCAAAGTAATTTGACCTTGACATTGCGCACAGGGGCCGCACGGTTGGGGGTTAGAATGAAAATATGGACGATGATAAACACCCATGTGAAGTTTCAAGGTAATGGGCGAAGCAGTTGCAGAGATATAGTATAACAAAAAAGTTTTAACCAAAAAATTTAACCAGACATACGTTAAAAAGTTAACGTTGAAAATGGCTAAGTCAATTACGTAGAAATAATAGGTGAAGGTAAAAAATGGTCACATGTTGGATAGTTGTATGTGGTAGGCACCCCTTGGTTATGAAGCTGTGAAATTTTGGTGGTCCTAGGTGGTACAGTACTAAAGAAATGGACTTAAACACGAAAAGTTAACATTGAAAATGGCTAAGTCGACTGCGCGGAAAAAATTGGTCAAGTTAAAAAAAAAGTAACATGTTGGATAGTGATATGTGGTGGACACCCCTTGATTATGAAGCTGTGAAACTTTGGTGGTCCTAGGTGGTACAGTACCAAAGAAATGGACTCAAACACGAAAACTTAACATTGATTGTGGACGCCGCCCGCCGCCCGCCCGCCCGCCCGGCTTTCGCCAATCCAATAGCCTGGATTTTTTTTCTCAAAAAACCTGGCTAAAAATAACTAGAAATGTGGCCTGTCGGCACACGAATGCCCCCGCTGGCAGCCAAAGAAAACGAGGCATATTTGATTATAAGCCATTTACCTGAGCGTTAAGGTTTGGAACGCACCAAGTCTGTGAGCTTGACCCTGGGCTTAGCGGGGGCGGGACGAATGTAGATTTGCTACAGGGTGGTAGAGGAGCATTGGAGCAATGCGTGTGTGAAATGTGAAGCAGATCCGAGCAAGGAAACAGAAATTACAAGCCATTTACCCGAGCGTTAAGGTTTCAAACGCACCAAGTCTGTGAGCTTGACCCTGCGCTTAGCGGGGGCGGGATGAATGTGGATTTGTCACAGGGCGGTAGAGGAGCATTGGCGGAATGCGTGTGAGAAATGTGAAGCAGATCCGAGCAAGGAAACAGAAATTACAAGCCATTTACCCGAGCATGAAGGTTTTGAACGCACCAAGTCTGTGACCTTGACCCTGGGCTTGGCAGGGGCGGGACGAATGTGGATTTGTCACAGGGTGGCAGAGGACCATTGGAGAAATGCGTGTGTGAGATGTGAAGCAGATCTGAGCAAGGAAACAGAAATTATAAGCCATTTACCCGAGCATTAAGGTTTCAAATGCACCAAGTCTGTGACCTTGACCCTGGGCTTAGCGGGGGTGGGACAAATGTGGATTTGTCACAGGGCGGTAGAGGACCATTGGAGCAATGCATGTGTGAAATGTCAAGCAGATCCGAGCAAGGAAACATAAATTATAAGCCACTAAACCGAGCGTTAAGGTTTCGGGACGTACGTACATATGTTACATACGGACGCCGGTAACACTATATGCCCCCCTCACCATTCGGCGGCGGGGGGCGGGCATAAAAAGAAAACAACAAAATTTAATTCAGCAGTGTATGGGTTAAGTGATGCTCTGTCATATATGCATGTCCATATCCAGCCAGTCAGTCATTCAGGATGGTCTGACACATGGAGATGCATTTTGATCCTCTCCATAACATTGATCAATTTCTCTGACAAGCAGCTGCATGACTAATTTGGACCAAAATTCGACAAAAGTGGAATTATTGCCATGGCGACTAGGGTCGCCCGATGCATGTGTATACACAGTCTGATTAGTATTGATCTTCACAATGTAGTAAGTTTGTTTGTTTGTTTATTGGTGTTTAACGACCTATCAACAGCTAGGGTCATTTAAGGCCAGGCCAACGGGTTTGATTCCGTATTTAACCTGCTGCATTGGGGGAAAATCCCAAAATCAGAACGGAATATTTACATCAGAAAGTGAATTATTCAGGGCATTCATCAATCTAACAATGAGTGATTGATTGATTGATTGATTAATTGATTGATTGATTGATTGATTGATTGATTGATTGATTGATTGATTGATTGATTGATTGATTGATTGATTGATTGATTGATTGATTGATTGATTGATTGATTGATTGATATTTATTTATTTATTTATTTATTTATTTATTTATATTTATTTATTTATTTATTTATTTAAATAAAATATTCATTCATTCATTCATTCATTCATTCATTCATTCATTCATTCATTCATTCATTCATTCATTCATTCATTCATTCATTCATTCATTCATTCATTTATTTATTTATTTAATGGTGCTTAATGGCCTGTCAACAGCTAAGGTAATTTTAGGCCAGGTTAATGGGGTCGAATCCCATATTTCCCCTGTTGTGATGGGGGAAATTCCCAAAATCAACAAGAGTTGTCAGAAGACAACGAAGCTCGCCTGTTGGCAGCCTTCACTGAAACTTGCATAAAAAACTATACTGAAAGGATAAAGAAACGCAGGGTAACAATATACAAAATAATTTTTCAAATGCTTGGCCTAAAATTATGAAAACCGGTCAGGCGACTTGGTCACTGTGCACCCAAACTGGTGCCTAAAGTTACTCAACCGTGTAATGCACCGTACCACATAGAGAAAGTGATAAAAAGCCACAAACACGTGCAGCATGATGATGATAAGTTCGTCAAGACATTTTGTCATACCACTTGATACGCTTGAGGTATACACATCGTTTTCCGCTATTTACACTGAATGTATAGCTCTCACAATCATGGTACGTCTGACGGAAGTTCAGAGGGGTCAGGCTATTGCATTGCTAATGCAAGGTCAAACGCAACAGCAGGTTGCTATGCAGTTCGGTGTGTGAATGTTTCCACCATAGAACGTCTTGTCCGTCGTCTGAGAGAGACCGGAAGGGTTGCTGACCGACCGAGATCAGGACGTCCGCACGTAACATAGCGACGTCAAGACAGGGCTATTCGTTTCGCCCACCTACGTAATAGCCACGTTACTGCCACTGAAACCGCTATTAACACGGTAGGCAATCATAATCGCCACATTCACCCCAAAACTGTAAGAAATCGATTGCGCGAGGTTGGTCTGCGAGCACGTCGTCCTTACGTTGGTCTGCCTCTCACTCGTGCACGTCGCGCGCGTCGTATGGCTTGGTTGGTGGCACATGCTCCCAGACGATTTCCAATGAGGCAATGGAGACAAATCTTTTTCACAGATGAGTCCCGGTTCACTCTTTTTCGTCCGGACGGTCGACGTCGTGGGGAACGCTTCGCCGACGCTTGCGTTCTTGAGAGGGATAGGTTTGGGGGTGGCTCGGTTATGGTCTGGGGAGGGATATATCACGAGGTAAAGTCACCGTTGATTGACATAGCCGGGAATTTAACCGCCATAAGATATAGGGATGAAATCCTCCGCCCGGTTGTTGTTCCATTTGTAACAGCGTCAACTAATTTTCCAGCATGATAATGCCCGGCCCCATATAGCCAGAGTTTGTCAAGACTTTATCGCTGACCATAACATTAACCCACTCGACTGGCCAGCGTACAGTCCCGATTTTTCCCCAATCGAACATCTGTGGGACGAACTTGACAGGAGGATAAGATGATAAGGGGGTGTCGGAATACCCCTTCTAATCTAAAGAGTGGAACACTATCCCAATAAGAAGGATAAATGCACTGATGAATTCCATGCACAAGAGAATCAGGGCTGTGACAGATGTGCGAGGGGGCATACAAGATACTGACAAAACAGTGGATTTCACTGTGCGATATTGGGGGGTACCGTCAATTGTGATTCAATTATTAATGAATTATCGGTCAAAACCTAATGCAATTTTGGTAATGTGTTGACTAAGATGTTTGTTTAATACTCATATAAAATATTGTATATAACAGCAAACACATCACTTTAAATCACCTCAAATGTTTACCCTGCGTTTCTTTATCCTTTCAGTATAGATTGGTCAGTAAGCGAGGCTTACGGAATACCCCCCGCGTGGGCCCAGGTACCCCTAAAATATGTAAAAATGTCCAAGTGTGTGGGCTTGTGACCTTGACCCTGGGCTTAGCGGGAGCGGTATGAACGTGAATTTGTCACAGGGTGGTAGAGGTCCATTGGATTAATGCGTGTGTGCAATGTGAAGCAGATCCGAGCAAGGAAATAGAAGTTATAACCGATTTCTCTGATGTTAAGTTTTGTAAAGAGACTAAGCATGTGACCTTGACCTCGAGATCAGTGGGAATTTGTCACAGCATGATAGTAGAGCCTTAGAGGAATGCATGCATAAAATATTAAGAATTTTCGATGAAAGAAATAGAAGTTATAACATATTTCTCTGATGTTAAGTTTTGTAAAGAGACTTAAGTATGTGACCTTGACCTTGGGATAAGCGGGGGTTGGACGGTATTAGATTTGTCACAGCATGATAGTACAACCTTAGAGGAATGCATAAGTGAAATATTAAGAATTTTCAATGAAGGAAATAGAAGTTATAACTTATTTCTCTGATGTTAAGTTTTGTAAAGAGACTAAGTATTTGACCTTGACCATGAGATCAGCGGGGGTTGGACGGTCGTGGATTTGGCACAGCATAGTAGTAGAGCCTTACAGGAATGCATGTGTGAAATATTAAGCATTTTAGATGAAATGAAGGAAATAGAAGTTATAACAATATTTCTCTGATGTTAAGTTTTGTAAAGAGACTAAGTATTTGACCTTGACCTTGGGATCAGCGGGGGTTGGACGGTCGTGGATTTGGCACAGCATGGTAGTTTGTTTGTTTGTTTATTGGTGTTTAATGGCCTATCAACAGCTAAGGTCATGTAAGGCCGGGCAAATGGGTTCAATCCCGTTTTAACCTGCTGCATTGGGGGGAAAATACCAAAATCAGAAAGGAATATTTACATCGAGAAACAATATATTCAGCCCTGAAATTAGAATAACCTGACCTGGTGGCAGGTCCATACCACACCAAAGTCACTTGGCCCCTTACAGCATGGTAGTAGAGTGTTATAGTGTACCAATTTAATGGACTGAATGGCAAACAGTATAAACCCTGACTGAACCATGCAGATGCATTTATCCAATCTGGGACTAGTCTGGTTGCAAAGGAACGGAAGTTGATTTGTTTATGCATTGAGAACACAATGGTTGAATAGGTTAGTGGTCAGAAACTATACTGTTCACTATATTAATGGTGCGGAGATGAAATATAACATTGCTACAGATACATAATGAGATTATGTAATATTACAAGTTAGGGCTGGTGATAGGGAATATACATGTTTTGAATAGTCATTTGAACCATACCATTCTTTGTTCATGTGGAATCAGGTCATGACCTCTGAGTAACTCTCTGCAGAAACCAGACCTCTGTAATGGGCGTTATGCCCTGGTCAAATAGCTTGGGGTCACACACAATGAATGCAGGATCACTGTTGCAATTCTGAATTGTTGTCTGCAAGTATTGTGAAATTTCATAGATCATGTAATAACTCTTTTGAGACTGTACATTGATGACTAGTATTTGAGCTACAACGAGTCAAAAGATAATACTATAACATGTAGTTGTTTACAGTCATTTGCATATTACAGTTAGTTCCAAATATGATTCAGAAGGCATTCCGATGTCTAAATTGACTTTGATATTCATATTAAAAGCCAATTTAGACATAGTTCTAATGTCATGTTGTCATTGATATTTGCTGTGTGTATGTAGATGAATGGATGAAATGTGCATGTAAAATATCTAAGGTTTGCATTCAATTAGTCATTAATTATAGCAATTTGAACTGTGTTGAACAAACACAGTTCTCAGAATAAGTCTGCTATTGTGAGCATTTGAGGCAATGGTCAGGTGCTTTCTATAATATCCACCGTTGCTGAGTATAAAGGGCATTGTTTGGGTTGCCAGGGAGCTCTTGGGAATATTACATTATAGAATCACCATGTGTCTTTGTCTTTCATCTTTCGATCAAATTGAGCCTAATTCCCCAAGTCTAAAATAAGTAAATTAATAAATAGCATTAAACAACGCTCGTTGTAACAAGAGCCTTAGAGGAATGTATGTGTGAAATATCAAGCATTTTAGATGAAGGAAATAGAAGTTATAACAATATATATCTGATGTTAAGTTTATGGACGCATGGACGCACGGACGCATGCACAGACGCAACGGCGCACCGACGGACGGATGGACAACCTGACTCCAGTATACCCCCCCACAACTCATTGCGGGGGGGTATAAACATGAATATTATATAACTTGACCTTGGGTTAAGGGGCGTGCGGTGGACCTTGACATTGGGGTCAGTGGTGCAAGGTGGGTCGTGGGTTTGCTATAGCATAATATAGCATATTAAGATGAATGCTTGTATGAAATATCAATGCGCTCCCTGAAAATTTAACCTAACGCACTAAGTTGGTGATTTTCCACAGCATGATAGCTATTCACATGAGGAATGCATGTATGAATGTGCTAAGTTTGACCTTGGGAAAAGGGGTGGGGGGGGTCATGGATTTGCTGTAGCACAATAGAGGATCATCAGATGAATGCATGTATGAAATATCAAAGCGTTCCCTGTAAAGAAACAGAAGTTACACAACATTTACCCCAACGTTAAGTTGATGAACATGCTAAGTTTGTGACCTTGACCTTGGGGTAAGGGTTGGGTGATGGGTTGTGGATTTGCTACAGCATGATAGAGGGTCATCTGAGGAATGCATGTATGACATATCAAGGCGTTCCATGAAAGGAAACAGATGTTATAAGAAATTTACCCCAACATTAAGTTTATGAATGTGCTAAGTTTGTGACCTTGACCTTGGGGTAAGGGTTAGGTGGTGGGTCATGGATTTGCTACAGCATGATAGAGGGTCATCTGAGGAATGCATGTATGAAATAACAAGGTGTTCCATGAAAGGAAACAGAAGTTATATAAGAAATTTACCCCAACATTAAGTTTGTCGACGACGCCAACGACTCCGACGACGCCGACGACGCCGGGGGTATGCCATAAGCTCTTCTGCACTTCTTCTGAATAATAACAGAAACAAGAGGGCCATGATGGCCCTAATTCGCTCACCTGACTCCATGAACACCAGAGGAGAATGTGACATTGAGTTCATATGTGTTTTAAAAAAATTGTGCTATTTTTAGATGGCGGTCATCTTGGATTAAGCGATGACTCTCATTTTACCAAATCTGAAAATGCTTTACCCAAGGATCTTAACTTACTATGAAGTTTGGCCAGCATCGGCCATGTGGTTCCTGAGAAAAAGACATTAAAAATCTTGAATAAATGGACATTTTGGCGGCCATCATGGATGACATAATCATCCGATTCCAACAAATATTGCACGAGAGCAATCGCCTCATTGATACCGGTACCTTCAATTTGATATATGACGTACATGAGCATATTCGGTCAAAAATAAAATTTGACACCACGGGCCACGCTCATTTTTGACCCCGGGGTCACCATTTTCACAACTTTGAAAAAGCATTGTACATCGACCATTCCTACCGAGTTTCGTCGAAATCCGGCTAGGGTCTCACGGGACAGTGGGCAGCTAGCTTTAAAAAGGGGGTGGACGATTTTCTATATACTTCACTACCGACCCTGTAAGTTACACCAGTGTGTCTAGAAAAATAGGTTTATGAATATTTCTTGACTTTGGGAGGCTTGACTAGGTGTAGTTTTTAGAGTATTTCATAATTCTACGAAACTGAATGTTAGCTCCGGTTGATTTTGACATCTTGGAAAATGGCGCATGCTATGCTGTCTCGCCGGTACAGTTTCGTGTCGGAATTTAAGGTATTTTTCGGGCATTTGTAGCGAAAATTTGAGCTGGTTATGACCCCGCTTTGAAATCATTTTCAGAAAATGGTGTGGTGTTACAAGTGATAGAACAAGACATAACAAAGTATCTGTCCCTCATATTTTCATGAAAACAATTCCGATAAATTCAGTCGTGTTGAAATTTCTGGCCAAAAATAGGTGGGTGGGGTAACTTTGTAAAAAATTAATTGAACACATCTGATGCGGTTACTGAATTTTTATTGTGGCGCGCGATTTGTACTTCATTTGTGAGTACTTTTCAATACTTGTCGCAAGAGCCTCCTTAGCTGATTGTGAGAGGCGGTGATTTTTATAAGTCACCCGCCGCCCTCAGAAAAGCAGTCAAATTTGGCTATTTTCAACCGTCCCGTGATGCCTAGCGGTTCATGAGAAGAAGATTTTTTTAAGAATTTATGCTATTTTTAGAGGGCGGCCATCTTGGATTAGCGATGACCTCCAGTTGAACAAATCTGAAAAGGCTTCACCCATGGACCATAACTTTTAAGTTTGGCTACCATGGGCCAAGCGGTTCATGTGAAGAAGAATTTTGAAATCTCTAATAAAAGAACGACCTTTTGACCTTTTGGCGGCCATCTTGGATAACATAACCATCCGATTTCGACAAAAATTTTTACCAGAGTGATCGCCTCATTGATATCTTCGATTTGATATACAACATGACCATATTCGGTCAAAAATAAAATTTGACCCCAATTTGACCCCACGGGCCACGCCCATTTTTGACTCCGGGGTCATCATTTTAACAACTTTGAAAGAGCATTGTACATCGATCATTCCTACCAAGTATCGTCGGAATCCGGCTAGCGGTTCATGAGAAGAAGATTTTTTAAGAATTTGTGCTATTTTTAGACGGCGGCCATCTTGGATTACGTAATGACGTCATTTTAACAATTTTGTAATCCCCCTACCTAAGGACCATGACCATGAAGTTTGGTGACTATAGGCCCAATGGTTACCGAGGAGAAGACTTTTGAAAATGTTCACGGACGACGACGGACGACGACGACGGACGACGGACACATTGTGGTAACACTAACTCACATGAGCTTCGCTCAGGTGAGCTAAAAATATATATTCAGCCCGAATAACCTGACCTGGTGCCGGGTCCACACCAGAGTCACATAGCCCCACTCCCTAAAAGTAATACAATCAGCACTAATCTTACTATTTTATAATGGGTATAACCAGATTCAACTCTGAAGTAACAAGGCAGCCAAAAATGTACCTGAGGGCCAAACCAGGGATATCATGATTCTGGTAATGATGAAACACATGGTAAAATTTGGCCTTTGCATGCTCCCAACCAACCACACACACAATGCAGATCATATCGGGTTACTAGTCTTTAGAAATATCCAGCTCTAATGTCACGGTATATGTGTCTGTGCCAGGTTAGCTCAGTCGGTAGAGCAACCGCCTTGTAAGCGGGAGATGCCGGGTTTGAGTCCCGGGTCGGGTGCATATTTCAGGCCCGTAGCCAGACCTGTTTGAAGGGGGGGGGGGGGTTCATTTCGAAGGCACAAGAGGCCTGAGGTATCTAGGGGGGTCTAAAAAAGTGGACCTCGAGGCTAAAAAGCCCATGCCATCCACATGTGAGACCCTTTAAAACATTATGTGAATGATGGAAGTTGCGCACACCATAAGATGAATATATTTAGTTTGATTTATTGGTGCTTAATGGCCTTTCAACAGCTAAGGTCATTTAAGGCCAGGTCAACGGTTTCGATCCCTCATTTAACCAGCTGCATTGGGGGGAAAATCCCAATATCAAAACAGAATATTTACATAAAAAAAATATATATTCAGGCCTGAAATTAGAATGACCTGACCTGGAGCCAGGTCCATACCACACCAAAGTCACTTGGCCCCTTCCCCTAAAATTAATAGGATTAGGATTAATCGTATTACTCTTATAAGGGGCATAACCAGATTCAACTCTCATATACTAGAATGTGAAAGACATACCTGCGGGCCAAACCAGGTCTCCGGTCGGCATTCTGTTAAGGCTGAATCCTGATTGTTAAATGTTGGATCGAACCGGTTGGCCCGGCTTTAAATGACCTTAGCTGTTGATAGGCCATTAAACACTAATACATAGAATAAAATGCAATAAACTCACATTGTCATGAAGTATAGAATATTACCTCCTACATTGGCTCAATTAATTATCCTATCACAAATCGCTGCAAAATGCATTCGCAAATTATCACATAAATCTATATAGCATCAACCATGTACACTATTTATTTTCACTTTCACACACTCGTATGATTCTGGGGCCCATTTCACTAAACTTTGTACGACCAAAATGTTCATGAGTACAAATTTAGGATCGTCTGGAAATTTCAATTGATGGATTTACATTTACAGATTTGCATATGCAGCCTATGCTCAATAAATGTAAATCCAATACTTGTTTAGAAGAAAACATTGATAATGTGAGATTTACAGAATATCATAATTTTGCACTTACAAACATTTTAGTCATACAAAGTTTAGTGAAACGGACCCCAGATCTCCATTCGGGATTCTGGTAAGGCTGAATCCCGATCGTTAAATTACCCATTGCATGCTCCCACCTGTCACTCACAGGTTAAATGTGGGATCAAATCGGTTGGCCCGCCTTTAAATGACCATAGCAATTGATAGGCCATTAAACACTAATAAAAAGAATCAAATGCAATGCAATCAAGTCACGTTGTCATGAAGTATAGAATATTACCTCCTACATTAATTATCCTATCACAAATTGCTGCAAAATGCATTCGCAAATATCACATAAATCTATATAGCATAAACCATAAACCATGTACACTAGTTATTTTCATTTTCGCACACTCGTATGATTCTGAATCATAACAAAGTGCCCGCAGACACATTATATTGTATTATGCTGTTTACAATTACTTTTATCCCTCACTATGCTGGAGACAGAAATTGTCGTCTGCTGTTTTTCATTTTTGCCTTAATTCTTAACAAAAAAACGGTGTTGACAGCACATGAGAATCGTCTCCAGTGGAGACGATTCTTATGTGCTGTCAAAACAGGTTTTTGTCGAGAAATATTGAACATAATACATTTCCGGCATTTAATTCAGCATAGTAAGAGTTGTAAATGGAACAGCATGGTGTTTAACTCTTACTAACCCTTAGAAGGCAAAAAAACTAAAATTGTCGTCTGCTGTTATTTTATATTTTGTCTTTTGTTGTCAATAAATCATGATTTGACAGCCATTTAGAATAATATCCATTGGAAATGATTCTAAAGTGCTGTCAACCCATATTGTTGATACAAATGGAAAATAGAAAATGAGCAGCAGACAACAATTTTTAATTTAGCATTGAAAGGGTTAACCCTTAGAATGCAGGGGATATGCTGTTGTTTTAATAGTGTCTTTCTCAATAAATAACATGGTTTGACAGCACTTGAGAATCATTTCGGAAATGATTCTAAAGTGTTGTCAAAACATGTTTTGATGAGACCAAATGAACAACAGGCAACAAAATTTAATGTCAGCATTCAACGTATTAAGCTCACTCAACAACAAAGTGTTTAACCATTAAAAGGCGGGAATCAATATATTGCCGTCTGCTATTTATCATTTTTAATTTATATCTTGGAAGGATATGAGACCCTGCTGTTAAATCATATGTTTTTATCGAGAAAAGTGGAAAATAAACAGCAGACGACAGAATATAAAAAGTGTTGAATCAATAAATATGTTTGCTTATGCAATTTCCAATATGAAATCCCAGTAATTATCATGAAAACGTACAAATTACCAATTGTTGTGTATGTGACATTGTCATATGTATTAAAGGTACATGCCCACCAAGTAGGCACAAAATGTTATTTATAGGAATTAAATAAGTGTATGCATGTAATTGTGTCACTATTCCACCAGTTCAAAAAATTACGAGTGCCCGCTATAAATATATAATCATTTAGTAATATTTATTTTACTGATAGTGACGTGTGGTGGTATCAGGATATTTTCATATGCTAATGAGGCATGATATGTTTTAACTATTTATACTAATTAAATGAGTCACCTAAACAAATATTATTTTGGACAGATTATAAAGTACGATCATTGCACATCAAACTAGATTGGTCAGTAAGCGAGGCTTACGGAATACCCCCCGCGTGAGCCCAGGTACCCCTAAAATATGTAAAAATTTCCAAGTGTGTGGGCTTGTGACCTTGACTCTGGGATTAGCGCGAGCGGCATGAATGTGAATTTGTCACAGGGTGGTAGAGGTCCATTGGAGCAATGAGTGTGTGAAATGTGAAGCAGATCCGAGCAAGGAAATAGAAGTTATAACCGATTTCTCTGATGTTAAGTTTTGTAAAGAGACTACCGTATAACCTCGAATTAACGCCCCCGGAGGCGTTACATTTTACAAAAGGGGGGGGGGGGGCGTTTATTAGCCAGTAAAAAAAAAAGAAAAAAGAAAAGAAAAAAAAAAGAAAGAAAAATATTTTTTTTTACCAAGGACCGCCAATTTCAAACACAAATAAGGATTTAAGGATTAAGGGGGGGAGGGGGGGGGGGGTGTCGTTTATTAGGAGGGGGGTGTTAATTCGAGGTTATACGGTATGTATGTGACGTTGACCTCTAGATCAGCGGGGATTTGTCACAACATATGAAATATTAAGAATTTTCAATGAAAGAAATAGAAGTTATAACATATTTCTCTGATGTTAAGTTTTGTAAAGAGACTAAGTATGTGACCTTGACCTTGGAATCAGCGGGGGTTGGACAGTCGTAGATTTGTCACAGCATGATAGTACAACCTTAGAGGAATGCACAAGTGAAATAATAAGAATTTTCAATGAAGGAAATAGAAGTTATAACTTATTTCTCTGATGTTAAGTTTTGTAAAGAGACTAAGTATTTGACCTTGACATTGGGATCAGCGGGGGTTGGACGGTCATGGATTTGGCACAGCATAGTATTAGAGCCTTACAGGAATGCATGTGTGAAATATTAAGAATTTTAGATGAAGGAAATAGAAGTTAGAACAATATTTCTCTGATGTTAAGTTTTGTAAAGAGATTAAGTATTTGACCTTGACCTTGGTATCAGCGGGGGTTGGATGGTCGTGGATTTGGCACAGCATGGTAGTAGAGCCTTACAGGAATGCATGTGTGAAATATTAAGCATTTTAGATAAAGGAAATAGAAGTTATAACAATATTTCTCTGATGTTAAGTTTACGGACGCACAGACGGACGCACGGACGGACGCACGGAGTGACGGACGCACGGACGCACGGACAGACAACCTGACTCCAATATACCCCCACAACTTGTTGCGGGGGGGGCATAACAAGAGTTGTCAGAAGACAACGAAGCTCGCCTGTTGGCAGCCTTCACTCAAACTTTGCACAGTTGCATAAAAAAACATGAATATTATATAACTTGACCTTGGGTTAAGGGGCGTGCAGTGGACCTTGACATTGGGGTCAGTAGTGCAAGGTGGGTCGTGGGTTTGCTATAGCATAATATAGCATATTAAGATGAATGCATGTATGAAATATCAATGCGCTCCCTGAAAACAGAAGAAAAACAAAATTTAACCCAACTTTAAGTTTATGAACGCACTAAGTTGGTGATTTTCTACAGCATGATAGCTATTCACATGAGGAATGCATGTATGAATGTGCTAAGTTTGTGTCCTTCACCTTGGGGAAAAAGGTGGGGGGTGGGTCATGGATTTGCTGTAGCACAATAGAGGATCATCACATGAATGCATGTATGAAATATCAAAGCGTTCCCTGTAAGGAAACAGAAGTTACACAACATTTACCCCAAGTTAAGTTTATGAACTTGCTAAGTTTGTGACCTTGACCTTGGGGTAAGGGTTGGGTCGTGGGTTGTGGATTTGCTACAGCATGATAGAGGGTCATCTGAGGAATACATGTATGAAATATCAAGGCATTCCATGAAAGGAAACAGATGTTATAAAACATTTACCCCAACGTTAAGTTTATGAATGTGCTAAGTTTGTGACCTTGACCCTGGGGTGAGGGGGGTGGGTGGTGGGTCATGGATTTGCTATAGCACAATAGAGTATTTGCTATAGCACAATAGAGTATCATCAGATGAATGCATGTATGAAATATCAAGGCGTTCCATGAAAGGAAACAGATGTTATATAAGACATTTACCCAAACGTTAAGTTTATGAATGTGCTAAGTTTGTGACATTGACCTTGGGGAAAGGGGTGGGAGGTGGGTCATGGATTTGCTATAATACAATAGAGTATCATCAGATGAATGCATGTATGAAATATGAAGGTATTCCCTGTAAATAAACAGAAGTTACACAACATTTACCCCAACATTAAGTTTATGAATGTGCTAGGTTTGTGACCTTGACCTTGGGTTAAGGGTTGGGTGGTGAGTCGTGCATGATAGAGGGTCATCTGAGGAATGCATGTATGAAATATCAAGGCATTCCATGAAAGAAAACAGATGTTATAAGGCATTTACCCCAATGTTAAGTTTATGAATGTGCTAAGTTTGTGACCTTGACCTTGGGGTAAGGGATGGGCGGTGGGTCATGGATTTGCTATAACACGATAGAGTATCATCAGATGAATCCATGTATGAAATATGAAGGCGTTCCCTGTAAATAAACAGAAGTTACACAACATTTACCCCAACGTTAAGTTTATGAACATGCTAAGTTTGTGACCTTGAACTTGGGGTAAGGGTTGGGTGGTGGATCATGGATTTGCTACAGCATGATAGAGGGTCATCTGAGGAATGCATGTTTGAAATATCAAGGCGTTCCATGAAAGGAAACAGATGTTATAAGAAAATTACCCCAACGTTATGTTTATGAATGTGCTAAGGTTGTGACCTTGACCTTGGGGTAAGGGTTGGGTGGTGAGTCATTCATTTGCTACAGCATGATAGAGGGTCATCTGAGGAATGCATGTATGAAATAACAAGGTTTTTCATGAAAGGAAACAGAAGTTATACAACATTTAGTTTGTGACCTTGACCCTGGGGTAAGGGTTGGGTGGTGGGTCATGGATTTGCTACAGTATGATAGAGGGTCATCTGAGGAATGCATGAATGAAATATCAAGGCGTTCCATGAAAGGAAACAGAAGTTATAAGACATTTACCCCAACATTAAGTTTGTGGACGACGTCGCCGACGCCGACGATGCAGGGGGTATGCCATAAGCTCTTCTGCACTTCGTGCAGGCGAGCTAAAAACAAATACAGAAAATAAAGAGGAATGTCCGTTAACATTTTAAGGAAGCACAGTTATCGCCCTTGATAGCAGTGTGGAAATTTGCGTCTGATATCAAATGTATAATAATACCAATCAATACGTGGGGTAATGGTGAATGAATGTTTATTTTGCCAGAAAATGTCTCAGATGATGTCTCTGATATAAATAACATTTTGTGTCTACTGAGTGGGCATGTACCTTTAAGATGTTAGTCTTGTACAAATATTACACAATTTATGGGATAATAAAGTGCAGACTAAATACAATAAAACATGGTGTGTGTTTGAGTCATATAATTTGTATGCCAAAATGTGCAACAAACATTGTACAGTGACGTGTTATTAGAAACTTGGTCATAACAGTTTTACACACAAGTGTATAGTCACGCATAACATTACACATGTTTTATGCATATCAAAATGTTTATGTAGTTTCTAAATTTTCCTTATTTCTTTATTAACCCATTTCAGGCGCGTAATCAGGGGGGTGCGACCCCTAAAATTTGGTCAGGTGTGTACACAATAGATACAAAAAATAAGAATTACATTTCGTAAAATGAAAATTTCTCTGCTAAAATAAATAAAATTTTGCATAATATATCGATGTCTGAAGGGCTCTAGAAGCCAGGATTTGCGTTCTTTATACAAACAAAATTCAGGACCCCCCCTGACCCCCCTAGACGTTGAGATGGTTCAAATGAGTGGTCACAACATATACTGGTAAAATTAAATATTTAAAATATTTCATACACGTAACGGTGTATTCTGAATGTAATGATGTACAGTCAACACACGTTACCTTAAACTACTAATAATTCTTGGTCCCAAGTACATGTTATCCGATATACATGTAATAACTCTCGTTAACTCATCTTTTCAATAACTCAATGTATTTTTCTCTGTCCTTCAGAGTAAAACGAGTATGGACTGCATATACAGTGAAATCGCGATGGCTCAAAATACGATAGTTCGTAATGTCGGGCTCACTCGAAATAACATCGCGGTCCCGATAATTTTCCCTATATGTTTAATGTATTTTACATGCGATGGCTCATCATGTTATCACCACTCATTTGAACTGTCTTCGATGTTAAGTTTTCTAAAGAGACTAAGTATATGACCTTGACCTTGGGATCAGCGGGGGTTTGACAGCCGTGGATTTATCACAGCATGATAGTACAGCCTTAGAGAAATGCATGCGTGAAATATTAAGAATTTTCGATGAAGGAACTAGAAGTTATAATATATTTCTCTGATGTTAAGTTGTGTAAAGGGACTAAGTATGTGACCCTGAGCTTGAGATCAGAGGGAGTTGGATGGCCATGGATTTGTCACATCATGAAAGCAGAGCCTTAGAGGAATGCATGATTGAAATATTAAGATTTTTTGATGAAGAAAATAGAAGTTATACCATATTTCTCTGATCTTAAGTTTAGTGATGCACAGACTGACACATGCACAGACTGACACATGCACAGATGGACAACCTGACTCCAGTATACCCCCACAACTCGTTGTGAGGGGTATAATGAAATTCCAAGACATATTCATTTACAGAAGAATTAGACTAGATGGCCTGTTGCCCGCATGTCGTGCTTACGTACGGACATACGCCAATGTGCCGACTATATCGCGCTGTCTGCAAGCGGGCGCTACAAAAATATAATGAATAATTGTCATCTGCTATATTTGAACTATTTATAGCCCACAAGTTTCCCAGCATGCAAATTGGGGGTGGGGATAGCATGCAACCGATGTGCTATTATAGTTTTTCTGAAATCAAGTTTCCTGGAATTAAATCTGTGTGTAATTCGAGAGCAGAGCTTCCATTGTACATGTATATATGGTGCTATAATAACCGATCATGTTCGGAATGTTGTGCCCAATAAAATAGTGTCAATAACATACATAATAAACATGCATAAGGTGAATACACTATTTATTGTTGTCATAGCCAAAAACTCATTGATGCATGCAGAAATTGCACTTTGCGAGATATGTAAGATGTAAAGGCATACAATGCCAGTTGCTATAAACTGTGGCTGTGACTGGAGAAATGGGGCTTATGGGTTTTGTGACCAGTGTATGTCCTGATCAAATAACACAAGCCTGATAATGCTCTACATTGCTTGTTAGAAGTATGACGGGTGCTTCATTGATGCAATTGTGGACAGTGCAGGTCCTGATCAGACTGTGCGGACGCACATGCTAGTACAGGCTGGTACAGGCTGGTCAGGGACTAAACTGGCCCCAAATGCCATAAGCCCCATTTCTCCAGCCACAATCACAATTATGATTCAAGAATTTAAAGGTGCCCACTGAGTATTCCCAAAATGTTATTTATATCAGAGACATCATCTGGGACATTTTCTGGCCAAATCAATATTTATTACACTCTTGCGGGTTATTTGCGTGGGTTTCGCTGTGAGAGAAAACCCGTAATCAACTCCTTACAAATAATACACCGTGAAGAGAACACCCGTAATTGCGTGCCTGTTTTCTTAGAAACCACGAGCTACCATGCAAAATGTTTAATTTTTATTACAGTCAAAATAAAGTTATTTGAAAATTTGGAAAGGGTCTCGACTAATCTAGAATGTCAATGTGATTGAACACATTCCAAACATGCACTCAAATATATCTGGTTCATGTAAACAGCTGCGTAATTTGGATTTCAAAAAGTTTACATGACGTCACATTTGATATTATATCTGTATAGCGTGCACTCTTAATGTTTAGAACTGGTGAAATAATGACACAATTATATACTTATTTAATTCAAATAAAGAACATGTTGTGCCTACTGAGTGGGCATGTACCTTTAACTGTATTAATGTGACTCTTTATAAGCATGTTCCATATATATTATAATGAACTCACTGGGAGCGATGTATTCAACATCAATGTAGGACAAACAGTGACATAATAAATTTTCTGAATTAATTTTACTATGTGAAAATAGATATGTCAACCATCGTCTGCTGTTGTTAAACATTTTATCTTCCTGCTCAATAAAAAGATGGTTTAACAGCACTTTATAATCATTCCTATTTCCAAGTGCTGGCAAAGTAGTTTTTGATTAGAAAAATGGAAAATAGATTTAACCCTTAGACCGCTACTCACAATAATTGTTGTCTGCTGTTGCTTTTATATCTTGACTTATTTCTCAATAAAAGATTCTGAAGTGCTGTCAAAGCATGTTGTAAATGATTCTAAAGTGCTGTCAAAGCATGTTTTTGATGATAAAACTGGAAAATAGAAAATAAACAACAGACGACAAAAAATTAAGATAGCGGTGTAAAGGTTAATTCAGCATTGTATTATGCGTTAATGTAAATATGGGATAGAATGGGGATGGGGACTCTTATTAGAAGGAATACATTAAACTATGGGATATAATGGGGGTGGGGGCTGTTATTAGAAGGAATATATTAAACTATGGGATATAATGGGTGGGGGTGGGGGCTGTTATTAGAAGGAATACATTAAACTATGGGATAGAATGGGGGTGGGGACTCTTATTAGAAGGAATACATTAAACTATAGGATATAATGGGGTGGGGACTCTTATTAGAAGGAATATTAAACTATGGGATATTGGGGTGGGTCTTATTAGAAGGAAACATAAACTATGGGATAATGGGGTGGATACTTATTAAGGGAATACTTAAACTATGGGATATAATGGGGTGGGACTCTTATTATAAGGAATACATTAAACTATGGATATGAATGGGGGTGGGGACTCTTATTAGAAGGAATACATTAAACTATGGGATATAATGGGGGTGGGGCTGTTAATAGAAGGAATACATTAAACTATATAGAAGGAATATAGAATGGGGGTGGGGCTGTTATTAGAAGGAATATATAATGGGGGTGGGGGGGCTGTTATTAGAAGGAATATAGAATGGGGGTGGGGCTGTTATTACTTATTAGAAGGAATATAGAATGGGGTGGGGGCTGTTATTAGAAGGAATATATAATGGGGGTGGGTGCTGTTATTATTAGAAGGAATATAGGAATGGGGGAGGGGCTGTTATTAGAAGGAATAATAGAATGGGGGCTGTTAATAGAAGGAATATATAATGGGGGTGGGGGCTGTTATTAGAATAATATATAATGGGGGGTGGGGGCTGTTATTAGAAGGAATATAGGGGGGTGGGGTGCTGTTATTATGAAGGAATATAGGGGGAATGGGGGTGGGGGCTGTTATTAGAAGGAATATAGAATGGGGTGGGGTGGGGGCTGTTATTAGAAGAATATATAATGGGGGTGGGGGTGGGGCTGTTATTAGAAGGAATATATAAAGGTGGTGGGGCGTTATTAGAAGGAATATAGAATGGTGGTGGGGGCTGTTATTAAGAAGGATAAATGGGGTGGGGGACTGTTTATTAGAAGGAATATAGAATGGTGGGGCTGTTATTAAAGAATAATAAATGGGTGGGAGCTGTTTTTATAAGGAATATGAATGGGGGTGGAAGGGGCGTATAGAAAATATAGGGGTGGGGGTGGGGGCTGTTATTAGAAGGAATATAGAAATTGGGGGTGGGTGGGCTGTTATTAGAAGGAATATAGAATGGGGGGTGGAGGGGCTGTTAATTAAAGAAATGGAATATAGAAGGGGGTGGGAGCTGTTATTAGAAGGAATATAGAATGGGGGTGGGGGCTGTTATTAGAAGGAATATAGAATGGGGGTGGGGGCTGTTATTAGAAGGAATATAGAATGGGATGGGGGCTGTTATTAGAAGGAGATAGAATGGATGGGTGTTATTAGAAGGATATAGAATGGTGGGGGCTGTTATTAGAAGGAATATAGAATGGGGGTGGGGGCTGTTATTAGAATAAATACATTAAAAGCAAGGCACACATATATGAAATTGAACCCCAGTAATAAATTTAGTAGATTTGAACACGATACTAAGAACTTGAGACAAGGTAGTATATTCTACATACCTGAAGCTTAATTTGTGGAGAGTTGTGCATACCTGCCAGGTAAAGCTAGACAATTTGATCATTATCGCATTAAACCTGGACTCTACGGAGAACGCATGGGGACGTAAAATTATTTTTTTACTAATTCGTTCCCACGAAATAACAATTATAGCTGAATCTCGTTATCTCGATATCGTTTACCTCGATATACCTGCTTATCTCGATATATGTCCCAGGTCCCGGCAGAATTCCCTATATATATCATATGTTCAATATCGGATATGTCGCTATATCAGTTTAGTCGAAGTGGAAATCGACTCCCGATAGCATGTTTCCTTCACATTTGTATTCTGATATGTTGATGCGAAAATTAAGCGCCCGGCGCCGCCAAGTCTGAATCAGCGTGATTATCTCAGGTAAGATTTCACACATCTATAGAAACCAAAGACACCGCCACCGCTAAAATGCGTTTAAAGTTGCATGACCAGTTAAAGCAGTGCACTTAAAACCATAATAAATCAATTAAACTTAATGTGTTTGTTTGTTTGTTTGTTTGTTTATTAGTGTTTAACGGCCTATCAACAGCTAAGGTCATGTAAGGCCGTTCAAACAGGTTCGATCCCATTTTAACCTGCGGCATTGGGGGGAAAATCCCAAAATCAGAACGGAATATTTACATCGAGAACAAATATATTCAGCCCTGAAATTAAACTTAATGTGATATCAAATCTCTTGTAACAGAAAAATGAATTAAATGCTGTAGCAGATTTTTTTTCGAGAAATTTGGCGAATTGTTATCTCGAAGTTCGGGGGTGGGGGGGGGGGGGGATTTTATCATCATCATGCTTTGACAGCATTTAGTAGCGGTCTAAGGGTTAAAGATTACTAAATTATTTTATCTGTAGAGGACACTCGTAATGTTTAAAACTGGTGGAATAGTTACACAATTATACACTTATTTAATTAATATCAGAACATTTTGTGCCAAATAGATGGGAACCCAACTTTAACCCTTTTCTTTATGAATATTCATCACAATTTAAATATAAATATTTTCTTTATTTCTACTCTAAAGTATATGTTGTTACACTCATTTGAACTGTCTCGTCGAGATGGTTCATATGAATGATAACAATGTCAGGCCTCAATAATTCCACTCATCCACTCATATTGGCGAGTGAATTTTTTATCTGGACGAGTGGTAATTTGAACAGAGCTGAGTGGTAATTTGAACAGAGCTAGAGTGTGGCATAAACATTGACATATATATAGTTAGGTACGAGTGGAAATCCAATTTGGACGAGTGGAAAATTAAGCATTTGTCGAGGCCTGAATGCATACTTTCATGAAGACATAAAAAATATCCTACCCTGCATGGAATGGGTTAAAAAGACGCAACTTGGCACTTGCAAACAGTGTAGACCCAGATCAACATGCAGCAAACACTGTAAATCCAGATTAGGCTGCAACACTGTAGACCCAGATCAGCTTTCAGCAAACACTGTAGACCCAGATCAGCTTGTACAGTTGTGCAGGGTGATCTGAGTCTACATAGTTTGCAAGATAATATTCTTATATTAGTTTCAAATAAACGCACACGACTTAACCCTTAGACCGCTACTCACAACAATTGTCGTCTGCTGTTGCTTTTATATCTTGCCTTATTTCTCAATAAACATGTTTTGACAGCACTTCAGAATCATTTCCAATGTCGTCTGCTGTTGCTTTTATATCTTGCCTTATTTGTCAATAAACATGTTTTGACAGCACTTCAGAATCATTTCCAATGGAAATGATTCTGAAGTGCTGTCAAAGCATGTTGTAAATTATTCAAAAGTGTTGTCAAAGCATATTTTTGATGATAAAAATGCTAAATTGAAAAATTTAAGATAGTGGTCTAAGGGTTAATGTACCCCAGATCTTATGTCTATGCTGGTTATAAAAGCACACTACAAGGTGGGTATATTTTCTTGTCCGCACAGCAATTTATTCAAAGTCTGGATAACCATTTATTAGTGAAATTCAGGGTAATTCTATAAATTTTATTGGACTCCTCTTTACCCATAATTATATGGCTTGTATTCCAATTTGAGTTTCAGGTGGGAATTGGCTGGAGATCTGTGAATACCTCCGGCCACAGCCGGGATAATCGAAAGCTACATATTTAAATGCAAATCTTTAACACAAATTTCAACCAGGGGCGGATCCAGCATTTGGGGAATGGGGGGGGGGGGGTTGTCTAGACCGCTATCTTATTTCTTTTGTCGTCTGCAGTTTATGTTTTATTTTCCATTTTTATCATCAAAAACATGCTTTGACAGTACTTTAGAATAATTTACAACATGCTTTGACAGCACTTCTGATTCTGAAGTGTTGTCAAACCATGTTTTTATTGAGAAATAAGGCAACATATAAAAACAACAGCAGACGACAATTGTTGTGAGTAGCGGTCTAATGGTTAAGGTTTATCTTCCCCAATAAAGGATAAACATTACATTATAATAGATCAGACTGAAAAATCAAGATTTACAGATTATAAACCTTGGAGAGCAGGCATACTACATAAGAAAACCACCTTTGACATATATGTCCAATTTTATTTCAAATGGAAATGATTCTGAAGTGCTGTCAAACCGTGTTTTTACTAAGCAAGAAGACAAAATACTTGTATACAACAACGGCAGACGACAGTTTTTGTTTCTCGCATTCTAAGGGATGTACACACAATGTATCAAATCCAGACATGCAATGTTTGCATTTCTTCATCGACTCATCTAAATAAAATAACCTTTGTCATACTTTGAATACACTTGACTTTGTCTTTCGAGGGTTTCAATTACTTTCTCCAGTGAAGTAATATATATACCGCAATGGCGCACACAGAAAAATGGTCAGTGGAAAAATGGCTACGTCCTTCTTCCACTGCCCCTTTAGCCCTTAGGCTGCTACTCACAACAATTGATGTCTGCTGTTGCTTTTATATCTTGCCTTATTTCTCAATAAAAACATGGTTTGACAGCACTTCAGAATCATTTCCATTGGAAATGATTCTGAAGTGCTGTCAAAGCATGTTGTAAATTATTCTAAAGTGCTGTCAAAGCATGTTTTTGATGATAAAAATGGAAAATAGAAAATAAACAGCAGACGACATTAAGATAGCGGTCTAAAGGTTAAATTATGGCCCATATGTATGAGAGACTTCAGATGCGAAACAAGAAAATGTGGCCGGTCGGCACACAAATGTTCCCTGGACACACGGACACACAGACACACACAACCCTGCAGCACCGAGTGTGAGGACTTCATTGTTCTCTCCATTGTTCCAAGTCCTTGGTCGATCGGTAAAGTACGTACGGAATAAATGGAATTCTGTCGGAGGACTCGGATAAAGCAAAGAAAAGTACGTCAGAGGACTTGAAACCCGTTGTTTGAGTCCTCTCAGTATCGTCTACACCAATCCACATGGACACAGTCCAAACATTATATGCCTCCCAGCTCTACAGTACGGAGCCCTGCAGGGCACGTAGAATTATTTATTTTATTAATTTGTTCCCACCCAAATAACAATTTGTTCCCTCAATTTAACAATTCGTTCCCACGCATTAACAATGGGTACAAATTGTTAATTCGAGGGAACAAATTGTAAAATTGACGGAACAAATTGTCATTTTGTGGGAACAAATTGTTATATTGTGGGAACAAATTGTTAATTCGAGGGAACAAATTGTAAAATTGAGGGAACAAATTGTTATATTGTGGGAACAAATTGTTAATTCGAGGGAACAAATTGTAAAATTGAGGGAACAAATTGTTATTTTGTGTGAACAAATTGTTATATTATGGGAACAAATTGTTAATTCGAGGGAACAAATTGTTATATCATGGGAACAAATTGTTAATTCGAGGGAACAAATTGTTAAATTGAGGGAACAAATTGTCATTTTGTGGGAATATATTATTAATTCGAGGGAACAAATTGTTAAATTGAGGGAACAAATTGTTATTTCGAGGGAACAAATTAATAAAAAAAAATCCATGTCCCATGCGAGGCTCCGTACTACAGAGACTAGGGGCGTAAAAAATATGTTTTGTTTCCATTGTTGGTACATTCAATGGCATTATTAAATCCACTAGTTCTTTAACCCTTTCACCCCTCAGTAACAGGAATAGATTTTGATATGTTAATTTTGTAACCAATCCAATCGTTAAACAAGAAACGAGGCAAAGCCATGAAGGCCAGGTTTTTTCCAAGCATAGACACTGGGATAATATAATTATACCCACTTTTTGTAGGCTAGATGGCCGTGGCCTGCATGTCGCGCCCACAGGTGGAAGACTCGGACCTATGACACCAAAAAAATGCCTATTAAAAAAAATCCCATTACCCCACCCACTTGGTCTCGTACAGTACTATACGCTATATCAAGGTGAGTATAAATAGTGCTATTATAGAAAGAGCCCTCTTTTTTCCGGCTCGCACAAACACAATAAACATCGATTAAATGTATGAAATATGTCTCTGGCAATCGATAAAGGTATTAGGTGCGTGAATATACTCACTTCAAATCGCTGTTTCAAGTATTTATTGAGTTATTCGCGTTTTGATTACCCCATCCAAAGCGAAAGTTGCGTGTACGAAAGAATCTCACACAGAATCGGAGGCCGTCCGGCTGGATTATCGGTCATATTTGGCCGATAGCTGATCGCCAGCTCAAACTAAAGTCGTGCACCATGATCATATACACTAGAGACTCCAACCATACAAAGTTCGTCCAATTGTGATCGTTCGCCGATCTAAAAAACACTTTTTTCTAATTTTATTGACTTTCATTCATGATTCGCGTACTATCAGATTATGTTCTTACATAGACGCTTCGGTGGTTGTATTATGGAAGATAGTGCATTGACCCAGTTCCAGATAATGAACGAAATTATAGAAAAAAGTGTTTTTTACATCGGCGAACGATCACAATTGGACGAACTTTGTATGGTTGGAGTCTCTAATGTATATGATCATGGTGCACGACTTTAGTTTGAGCTGGCGATCAGCTATCGGCCAAATATGACCGATAATCCAGCCGGACGGCCTCCGATTCTGTGTGAGATTCTTTCGTACACGCAACTTTCGCTTTGGATGGGGTAATCAAAACGCGAATAACTCAATAAATACTTGAAACAGCGATTTGAAGTGAGTATATTCACACACCTAATACCTTTATCGATTGCCAGAGACATATTTCATACATTTAATCGATGTTTATTGTGTTTGTGCGAGCCGGAAAAAAGAGGGCTCTTTCTATAATAGCGCTATTTATACTCACCTTGATATAGCGTATAGTACTGTACGAGACCAAGTGGGTGGGGTAATGGGATTTTTTTTAATAGGCATTTTTTTGGTGTCATAGGTCTGAGTCTTCCACCTGTGGTCGCGCCTTGGGGCGAGGCATGGACATTAAAAAAATAGATATCGTAGATGGAAAAACTTTAACGAAAAAAAAACTTTAACCGGACACACGGACGGATGGACGGACATATGCCAAAATGCCAAAATGCCGACGATATCGCGCTTTCCGCAAGCGGGTGCGACAATGATGATAAACACCCATGTGAAGTATCAAGGTAATGGGTGAAGCAGTTGCAGAGATATAGTACACGAAAAAACTTTAACAAATAAATTCAAAGTAATTTGACCTTGACATTGTGCACAGGGGCCGCACGGTTGGGGGTTAGAGTGAAAATATGGACGATGATAAACACCCATGTGAAGTTTCAAGGTAATGGGCGAAGCAGTTGCAGAGATATAGTATAACAAACAAGAGGCCCAAATGGGCCTGTATCGCTCACCTAAAAGCCTCCATAGTGGTCATCTTGATTTCACAAAGACTCTTCACTTACAACTTCAAATGTTCCACAGAATTTGTTGGTACCTTCTGATCTAACATATATTGCGAATGTGCATGTGATTTACTGCTATACCTTCGATTTGATATATAAAATGACCATATTCGGTCAAAAATAAAATTTGAACCTATTTGACCCCTCGGGCCACGCCCATTTTTGACCCAGGGGCCACCATATGAACAAATCTGAAAGAGCGGTAACTATCAATCATTCTTACCAAGTTTCATCGATATCGGCCTGGAGGTTTGTGAGAAGAAGACTTTTTGACAATTTCACCTACTTCTCAACGGCGGCTATCTTGGATTTGGCAATGACCTCCATTTTAACAAAAATGAACAGGCTTCACCCACAGACCATTACAGTTAAGTTTGGCCAATATCGGCCAAGCAGTTTACAAGAAAAAGACGTTTGAAATCTTTAGTAAAAGAATGACCATTTGAACTATCGGTGGCCATCTTGGATGACGTAATCATATGATTTAGACAAAAAATGTTCCAGAGTGATTGTCTCGTCAATACCTTCGATTTGATATATTACATGACTATATTCGGTTAAAATAAAATTTGACCCCTATTTGACCCCTCGGGCAACGCCCATTTTTGACCCACGGGCCACCATATGAACAAATCTGAAACAGCGCTAACTATCGATCATTCATACCAAGTATCGTCGAAATCGGCCTGGCGGTTCGTGAGAAGAAGATTTTTTAAGAATTTGACCTACTTTTCCATGGCGGCCATCTTGGATTGTCGATGACCTCCATTTTAACAAATCTGAAATGGCATCACCCATATATCATCCCTGTGAAGTTTAACCAATATCGGCTCAGCAGTTCGGGAGAAGAAGATGATTGAAAATGTTCACGGACGGACGGACGGACGGACGGACGGACGGACGGACGGACGGACGGACGTTCTTACATTAGGGTACTTATGTGGCTTATCACATGTTAACATGTTAACATGTTAACCCTATCATTTAACAAGTCCATAACCCTGTGGGGCTAGCCACATAAGTACCCTAATGTGTGCCCGGACGGACGGACGACGGACACTTTGCCATAACAATAGCTCACATGAGCTTTGCTCAGGTGAGCTAAAAAGTTTTAACCAAAAAATTTAACCAGACGTACGTTAAAAAGTTAACGTTGAAAATGGCTAAGTCAATTACGTAGAAATAATAGGTGTAGGTAAAAAAATGGTCACATGTTGGATAGTTGTCTGTGGTAGGCACTCCTTGGTTATGAAGCTGTGAAAGTTTGGTGGTCCTAGGTGGTACGGTACCAAAGAAATGGACTTAAACACGAAAACTTAACATTGAAAACGCGAAAACTTAACATTGAAAATGCCTAAGTCGATTGCGCGGAAAAAATGGGTCAAGTTAAAAACAAGAAACGAGGCAAAGCCACGAAGGCCAGGTTTTTTCCAAGCATGGACACTTGGATAACATAATTATACCCACTTTTTGTAGAGTAGATGGCCGTGGCCTGCATGTTGCGCCTTGGGGCGAGGCATGGACACTAAAAAAATAGATATAGTAGATGGAAAAATTTTAACGAAAAAACTTTAACCGGACACACGGACGTACGGACGTACGGACGGACGGACGGACCGGACGGACGGACGTACCAACATTTTGGGTTTATGGGCTATTTGCTATATAAAAGATCAAAGGACTAGCCCCTAAACTTCAAAAGGTTTTATGGGCTAATGGTATAAGTTCAAAGAACTTCAAAGGAAACTAACCCTTACCCTAAGCTCCTAAACCCCTGATGTTTGCCCGGACGGACGGACGGACGGACGGGACGGACGGACGGACGGGACGGACGGACGGACGGACGTTCAAACATTTGGGAGTTATGAGGCACCGCTATATAAAAGATCAAAGGGTTAGCTCCTAAATATCAAAGAGTTAGCTCCTAAATTTATGAGGCACCGACAATATCAAAGAGATCAAAGGTACTAACCCTTACCCTAAGCTCCTAAACCCCCGATGTTGGACGGACGGACGGACGGACGGACGGACGTATGCCAAAATGCCGACGATATCGCGCTTTCCGCAAGTGGGTGCGACAATGATGATAAACACCCATGCGAAGTATCAAGGTAATGGGTGAAGCAGTTGCAGATATAGTACACGAAAAATCTTTAACAAATAAATTCAAAGTAATTTGACCTTGACATTGCGCACAGGGGCCGCACGGTTGGGGGTTAGAATAAAAATATGGACGATGATAAACACCCATGTGAAGTTTCAAGGTAATGGGCGAAGCAGTTGCAGAGATATAGTATAAGGAAAAAGTTTTAACCAAAAAATTTAACCAGACGTACGTTAAAAAGTTAACGTTGAAAATGGCTAAGTCAATTACGTAGAAATAATAGGTGAAGGTAAAAAAAATGGTCACATGTTGGATAGTTGTATGTGGTAGGCACCCCTTGGTTATGAAGCTGTGAAAGTTTTGGTGGTGGTCCTAGGTGGTACAGTACCAAAGAAATGGACTTAAGCACGAAAACTTAACATTGTAAACGCGAAAACTTAACATTGAAAATGGCTAAGTCGACTGCGCGGAAAAAATGGGTCAAGTTAAAAATAAAGTAACATGTTGGATAGTGATATGTGGTGGGCACCTCTTGATTATGAAGCTGTGAAAGTTTGGTGGTCCTAGGTGGTACAGTACCAAAGAAATGGACTTAAACACAAAAACTTAACATTGTAAACGCGAAAACTTAACATTGAAAATGGCTAAGTCGACAGCTGGGAAAAAATGGATATGTGGTGGGCACCCCTTGATTATGAAGCTGTGAAAGTTTGGTGGTCCTAGGTGGTACCGTAACAAAGAAATGGACTCAAACACGAAAACTTAACATTGATTGTGGACGCCGCCCGCCCGCCTGCCCGCCCGCCCGCCCGGCTTTCGCCAATCCAATAGCCTGGATTATTTTTAAAAAAACCGGGCTAAAAAAGTAACATGTTGGATAGTGATATGTGGTGGGCACCCCTTGATTATGAAGCTGTGAAAGTTTGGTGGTCCTAGGTGGTACAGTAACAAAGAAATGGACTCAAACACGAAAACTTAAACATTGATTGTGGACGCCGCCCCTCGCCCGCCCGCCCGCCCTCCGCCCGCCTGCCCGCCCGCCCGCAACCCGCTTTCCGCTTTTTCCGAATCCAATAGCCTGGATTTTTTTTAAAAAAACCGGGCTAAAAAAGTAACATGTTGGATAGTGATATGTGGTGGGCACCCCTTGATTATGAAGCTGTGAAAGTTTGGTGGTCCTAGGTGGTACAGTAACAAAGAAATGGACTCAAACACAAAAACTTAACATTGATTGTGGACGCCGCCCGCCCGCCCGCCCGCCCGCCCGCCGCCCGCCGCCCACCCGCCCGCCCGGCTTTCGCCAATCCAATAGCCTGGATTTTTTTTCAAAAAACCTGGCTAAAAATTAATAAATGTATCTTTAAATTGAAAATTTCTCCCTCAAAGTATACTTTGCTAGGTAAGTATACTTTGCAATGTTGATGAAATAGGCTACAGATGTCAGCTGTCTACATATTACAAATTATTACATGATAGTCATGACCAGCTTTTTACACAGCCACTTTTAAAGGCACTGTATCTCAGATGAGTAATTCAATTCAAGTTAATTTATTAGCATTTAAGCACAATTGGCTTCTCGCCAGAATACATTGTCATTGACGGTGCGAGAAGAATACATTGTCATTGACGGTGCGAGAAGAATAAATTGTCATTGACGGTGCGAGAAGAATAAATTGTCATTGACGGTGCCAGAATACATTGTCATTGACGGTGCCAGAATACATTGTCATTGACGGTGCCAGAATACATTGTCATTGACGGTGCCAGAATACATTGTCATTGACGTTGCCAGAAGAATACATTGTCATTGACGGTGCCAGAAGAATACATTGTCATTGACGGTGCCAGAATACATTGTCATTGACGGTGCCAGAATACATTGTCATTGACGGTGCCAGAATACATTGTCATTGACGTTGCCAGAAGAATACATTGTCATTGAAGGTGCGAGAATACATTCTCATTGACGGTGCCAGAATACATTGTCATTGAAGGTGCGAGAATACATTCTCATTGACGGTGCCAGAATACATTGTCATTGACGGTGCCAGAATACATTGTCATTGACGGTGCCAGAATACATTGTCATTGACGGTGCCAGAATACATTGTCATTGACGTTGCCGAAGAATACATTGTCATTGACAGGTGCAGATTGAATGCAGTTGTCATTGACGGTGCCAGAATACATTGTCATTGACGGTGCCAGAATACATTGTCATTGAAGGTGCGAGAATACATTCTCATTGACGGTGCCAGAATACATTGTCATTGACGGTGCAGAATACAGTCATTGAGGTGCCAGAGTTGCCTACATTGTCATTGACGGTGCCAGAATACATTGTCATTGCGGTGCCAGAATACATTGTCATTGACGGTGCCAGAATACATTGTCTTAGGTGCGAGAATACATTCTCATTGACGGTGCCAGAATTACATGTCATTGACGGGTGCCAGAATACATTGTCATTGAAGGTGCGAGAGAATACATTGTCATTGACTTGGATGCCAGAATACATTGTCAATTGAATCGGTGCGGTCCAGATACATTGTCATTGACGTCTTGAAGGTGCGAGATATCATTGACCATTGTCAGGTGAATGAACAGAATACATTGTCCAATAGACTTGCGGTGAAGAATACATTGTCATTGACGTGCAGAAGAATACATTGTCATTGACGGTGCCAGAATACATTGTCATTGACGGTGCCAGAATACATTGTCATTGAAGGTGCGAGAATACATTCTCATTGACAGTGCGAGAAGAATACATTCTCATTGACAGTGCGAGAATACATTCTCATTAGTGCCAGAAATCATTGACAGTGCCAGAATACATTGTCATTGACAGTGCCAGAATACATTCTCATTGACAGTGCCAGAATACATTCTCATTGACAGTGCCAGAATACATTCTCATTGACAGTGCCAGAATACATTTCATTGAGTGGAATACATTTCATTGACGTGCCAGAATACATTGTCATTGACAGTGCCAGAATACATTGTCATTGACGGTGCCAGAATACATTGTCATTGACGGTGCCAGAATACATTCTCATTGACAGTGCCAGAATACATTGTCATTGACAGTGCCAGAATACATTGTCATTGACAGTGCCAGAATACATTGTCATTGACGGTGCCAGAATACATTGTCATTGACGGTGCGAGAATACATTGTCATTGACAGTGCCAGAATACATTGTCATTGACGGTGCCAGAATACATTCTCATTGACAGTGCGAGAAGAATACATTCTCATTGACAGTGCGAGAATACATTGTCATTGAAGGTGTGAGAAGAGCAAAGGAAATACAAGTCATACTGTGTAACTATCTAACTATATAATTCAATGACCTATATCAGCTATGCACCATTTTATTTGATCAAATTATAAACAGTTTGTGTCTTATGCAATGCAACTATATGCTATTATCGCCAGTGGTAAACAAGGGAAGTAATTTGGTACTGAAATTACGCTATAACAGTATCAGGCAGGACAAATTGTGAAACATATTGCTTTTTAGCTGTGCAATGATATTGTAATTCCACCTATATACAGACATTCCATTCAAAACACTGGTTAAACAAGAACTGGCATCGTTAAACGAAGCTAATCCTCTCGCTGGCAGCCTTAATAAAAAGAAATTCAGTCCTCAATGACCTTGACCTTGGGCGGTCGGATGTGGGTCGTATGAAAAACAAAGCAGCATCTCTAGACACACATTGTGGCCAAATATTATCAAAATCGGTGAAGCGGTTCATGAGTTATTAAAAAAATAATTTTGTTTAACATTTTTGCCTTTCAAACAAGGTGAACATAAGTCCTCAGTGACCTTGGGCGGTCGGACATGAGTTGTATACAAAACAAAGCACCATCCATAGACACACATTGTGGCCAAATATTATCAAAATAGGTGAAGCCATACATGAGTTATTTAACAAGAGTTGTCAGAAGACAACGAAGCTCACCTGTTGGCAGCCTTCACTCAAACTTGGCACAATTGCATAAAAAAACATGAATATTATATAACTTGACCTTGGGTTAAGGGGCGTGCGGTGGACCTTGACATTGGGGTCAGTGGTGCAAGGTGGGTCGTGGGTTTGCTATAGCATAATATAGCATATTAAGATGAATGCATGTATGAAATATCAATGCGCTCCCTGAAAACAGAAGTAAAACAAAATTTAACCCAACGTTAAGTTTATGAACACACTATGTTGGTGATTTTCTACAGCATGATAGCTATTGACATGAGGAATGCATGTATGAATGTGCTAAGTTTGTGACCTTGACCTTGGGAAAAGGGGTGGGGTGTGGGTCATGGATTTGCTGTAGCACAATAGGGGATCATCAGATGAATGCATGTATGAAATATCAAAGCATTCCCTGTAAAGAAACAGAAGTTACACAATATTTACCCCAACGTTAAGTTGATGAACATTCTAAGTTTTTGACCTTGACCTTGGTGTAAGGGTTGGGTGGTGCATGTATGAAATATCAAGGCATTCCCTGTAAAGAAACAGAAGTTATAAAAATACATTTACTCCAACATTAAGTTTATGATGTTGATCTTGGGGAAAGGGGTGGCAGATGAATGCATGTATGAAATATCAAAGCGTTCCCTGTAACGAAACAGAAGTTACACAACGTATATGTACATTTACCCCAAAGTTAAGTTTATGAACATGCTAAGTTTGTGACCTTGACCTTTGGGTAAGGGTTGGGTGGTGGGTTGTGGATTTCCTACAGCATGATAGAGGGTCATCTGAGGAATGCATGTATGAAATATCAAGGCGTTCCATGAAAGAAAACAGATGTTATAAGACATTTACCCCAAAGTTAAGTTTATGAATGTGCTATGTTTGTGACCTTGACCTTGGGGGAAAGCGGTGGGGGGTGGGTCATGGATTTGCTATAGCACGATAGAGTATCATCAGATGAATGCATGTATGAAATATCAAGGCGTTCCCTGTAAAGAAACAGAAGTTATAAAAATACATTTACTCCAACGTTAAGTTTATGATTTTGATCCTGGGGACACGGGTGGGGGGGGGGGGAGGGATTCATTGATTTGCTGTAGCACAATAGAGGATCATCAGATGAATGCATGTATGAAATATCAAAGCGTTCACTGTAAAGAAACAGAAGTTACACAACATTTACCCCAACGTTAAGTTTATGAACATGCTAAGTTTGTGACCTTGACCTTGGGGTTGGGTGGTGGGTTGTGGATTTGCTACAGCACGATAGAGGGTCATCTGTGGAATGCATGTATGAAATATCAAGGCATTTCAAGAAAGGAAACAGATGTTATAAGATATTTACCCCAACGTTAAGTTTATGAATGTGCTAAGTTTTTGACCTTGACCTTGGGATAAGGGGTGGGTCATGGATTTGCTATAGCACAATAGAGTATCATCAGAAGAATGCATGTATGAAATATCAAGGCGTTTCATGAAAGGAAACAGATGTTATAAGATATTTACCCCAACATGAAGTTTATGAATGTGCTAAGTTTGTGACATTGACCTTGGGAAAAGGGGTGGGAGGTGGGTCATGGATTTGCTATAGTACACTAGAGTATCATCAGATGAATGCATGTATGAAATATGAAGGTATTCCCTGTAAATAAACAGAAGTTACACAACATTTACCCCAACGTTAAATTTATGAATGTCTAGGTTTGTGACCTTGACCTTGGGGTAAGGGTTGGGTGGTGAGTCGTGGATTTGCTACAGCATGATAGAGGGTCATCTGAGGAATGCATGAATAGGGTTAGGGCGTTCAAGGCGTTCCATGAAATAAAACAGATGTTATAAGACATTTACCCCAACGTTAAGTTTATGAATGTGCTAGGTTTGTGACCTTGACCTTGGGGTAAGGGTTGGGTGGTGAGTCGTGGATTTGCTACAGCATGATAGAGGGTCATCTGAGGAATGTATGAATGAAATATCAAGGCGTTCCATGAGTTACACAACATTTACCCCAACGTTAAGTTTATGAACATGCTAAGTTTATGAACATGCTAAGTTTGTGACCTTGAACTTGGGGTAAGGGTTGGGTGGTGGATTGTGGATTTGCTACAGCATGATAGAGGGTCATCAGATGAATGCATGTATGAAATATGTAGACATTCCCTGTAAATAAACAGAAGTTACACAACATTTACCCCAATGTTAAGTTTATGAACATGCTAAAGTTTGTGACCTTGACCCTGGGGTCATGGATTTGCTACAGCATGATAGAGGGTCATCTGAGGAATGCATGTTTGAAATATCAAGGCATTCCATGAAAGGAAACAGATGTTATAAGACATTTACCCCAACGTTAAGTTTATGAATGTGCTAAGTTTGGGTAAGGGATGGGCGGTGGGTCATGGATTTGCTACAGCATGATAGAGGGCCATCTGAGGAATGCAACTATGAAATAACAGGGTGTTCTATGAAAGGAAACAGAAGTTATAAGACATTTACCCCAACGTTAAGTTTGTGGACAACGCCGACTCCGACGACGCCGGGGGACTATGCCATAAGCTCTTCTGCATGCAGGCGAGCTAAAAATGAAAGCTGTTACTAACAGAGAGTGGATAATTAATTTAAACTAGAGTTAGTGAGCAGAGGCTCATATCTACCCCCGGCCACTGCCTGGACCGACAAATAAAAACGTTATCGCAAATATTTTAAAAACTTTAACCAAATTTCTATGGAAATTCACCTTGACCATGGACATGAAGACAACGTATACAAAGTTTAAAGTCAATCAGACTTACCGTTGCAGAGATAATGGGTACCCAAAAACTTTAACGCAAATGGGACGGACGGAATGAGGAAAACTATATACCCCTCGACATACTTCGTATGCCGGTGTTATAATATTTTTAAGCATTGATTGTGCAAGCACTGGAGCTCATATAAACCAATGTTATTTAAAAAAAAAATTAACAAACCCTTTTTTTTCTGTGGCATCTCATAGGCACAGTTGGATTCAGAAATACAATACTAAATTATTTTTACTCATCAGTTTCATCACCCTCTGCACATATCTCGGACTCGGTCACTATAAAACTCAATAAATCTATTTTAGGAATGTGGAAAATCTTCTGATTAACCCTTAGACCGCTACACACAACATTATTGTTGTCTGCTGTTGCTTTTGCCTTATTTCTCAATAAATACATGGTTTGACAGCACTTCAGTGTTTTGAAATTACAATTGCATAAAAGACAGAAATTTAATTTGGTTTATGGGTGTTTAACTGCCTATGAACAGCTAAGGTAATTTAAGGCCAGGCCAACATTTCTCATTCACCGACACCGGTATAATACGATATTAATACATGGCTGTGACTGGAGATATTACAGGTTCGATCCAACATTTACCTTGCTGCATTGGTAGGAAAATCCCAAAATCAGAGAACATAATATTTACAGAAATTTTAATTTTCAAATGACTTTACTATGTTAAAATAAAAATATAGGAGTGAGGTTACTATTAGCAGGGGCGTAGCCAAGAGGCAAACGATGTGCAGGCCCGGGAAAAAATTGTCGAGCGAACGTAGCGAGTGAGGCCGCTAGGGGGGTCCGGGGACATGCCTCCACCCCCCCCCAGGATTTGTTTTAATGAGGATGCATTTTCCTGCATTCTGCTGCATTTTAAAGACCAATTCGGACTGAATTGAATGCCAGTTTTTACAACTTTGCCTGGCCATTTTGAATGTTGCCACAAAATAAACAAATGTTGTTGATGTTGTCATCGCGACATCTACCGGTATGCGCTTATATTATATTTATGCATGACCTATAACTAGGCCTATCTGCTGAGAATCTGCTGAGTGTGATGTATTTTAAATGAGTTGAAGGTATGATAACTACTATATATTATATATTAATATAGGTCTATATAGGCCTAGGACGGGTAGATCTAGGTAGGCCTATTAAATATCTCGGTTTTTCTTTTTTTCTTTCTTATTTTTTAGTCAAAACGATGTGCAGGCCCGGGCCTTTTGCCTAATGGCAGCTACGTGCCTGAATAGGTACGAAAGGCTAAACATGTTTTTGCACATCCACGGACAGACCTCGGCAGATTAAAGGTACATGCCCACTCAGTAAGCACAAAATGTTCTTTATAGGAATTAAATAAGTGTATAATTGTGTCACTATTCCACCAGCTCTAAAAATTACAAGTGCCCGGAAAACAGATATAATCATTTATTAATATTTATTTTACTGATAGTGACGCGCGTTGGTATCAGGCTATTTTCATATGCAAATGAGGCATGATATTTTTTACTTATTTATACTAATGAAATGCATCACCTGAAAAAATAATATTTTCGACAGATTATGAAGTATGATCATTGCACATCAAAAATAAATACAGAGAATAAATAGTAATGTCCGTTAACATTTTAAGGAAACACGTTTATCGCCCCTGATATCAGTGTGAACATTTTTGTCTAAAATAAAATGTATAATAATGTCAATCAATACGTGGGGTAATGGTGAATGAATGTTTATTTTGCCAGAAAATGTCATACGTACAGAATATACAAAAGTATCTGTATCACTATAGTATAACCTAATGCGTGGGCATGTACCTTTAACTCTTTCACCTTTCACCCCTAAGTAACTGCAATGGATTTTGATATGTTAATTTTGCAATCCAATCCAATCATCACACATAATGATTTTCAGACCAGTTCATTCATGAACATGGGGTGTTTTTGTTCTCAAAATTACTTGCAAAAAGTGCAGATCCTGATGAGACGGCTCGTCACGAGCCGGCTCATCTGGATCTACACTTTTTGCCAATACCACGTACTATAGTATACAGGCCTGTGGTGTTGAAGGGTTAAGGGGGTGCGTACGCACTCATCGCACCCCCTCTGCGTACGGGCCTCCTACATGTACATTGACCGAATGCGAGCACTTCTGGCTCGTCTCGGTCTACACTGGTCACGAACAAACACCATACCATAAGCCCCATTTCTCCAGTCACTACTTCAGTTGTTCATTGAATGAATATTTAATTTGACAATGGAACCTATTTGGCAAACTGTAGATCACTGCAAAAAATAGATAATGATTCATTAATACATTATCAGATCAGGCGCGGATCCAGGATTTTGTTAGGGGGGCATAACTATTTTGAATACTTAATTGACTAGCGCTAGGGAGGTCCGGGGGCATTCCCCCCTGAAATATTTTGAAATCTAGATCGCATTTCCTGCGTTCTGGCGCATTTTGGAGCAAAAAACGTGCCTTGTAACTTTTAAAAAATCTCTACTCGGTGAATTTTAGGGGGGCGCCCCCACCCCCACCCCCCTGAATCCGCCCATGCAGGTGGTTATAAAATGTCACAACACACACATATTGACTAAATAACCAAATTCATTGCAATTTACTCCTGCATACTCTTGCGGGTGCACCAACCCCGCTATAAATAAACAACCGTGCCAATGCCACACCCCCACAGTGTTGATATCAAGAAAAGTACACAACGAAATTCCATAAAATGTCACATGACAACAGCAGCACTTACCTGTGGTCAAACTGCAGATTTAAAGCTTAATCTCGGTGATTGCTCTTCACAGACGTGTGAATTAATCCAACTGTGACTCAAATACACAAATATCGAAGCCTGTCACGCACAAAAGTTTAGGGTATGAATTGTTTTGGTCCCGTCAGTGAAATGACAGCTCAGTCACGCGGCCTTGAGTCGATGGTTTATTTTTAGATTCTGTCGCGCACCAGTGAACGTCATGCATGCTGATTTGGAATTCCGACGGGGGCGGGGGGTTTTCCAGAGCGTGCAATAATTCGATTGGACTATCAAAATGTACGGAATACCCACCGTGTTACCCGATAAATAGTCACTAGCTTGCAACAAAGTCCGACAACGGTTCTATGGTGTAATGGTTAGCACTCAGGACTCTGAATACTGCAATCCGAGTTCAAATCTCAGTAGAACCTATATGTTTTTTTTTGTTTTTTTTTTAAATTGTAGATACAGCTAATGTACACAAATTATCTCGGTACACATCAAATACAGCAAGTGCTGATGTATAAGTTATTCTTCACATAACATTGGATTTTTAAGGAATTAATTGCACTAGCACAACAGCATTTAGTTGCTGAACAATCCAATATGTGAAAAATAACATACTTAGAGTTCAGCCAAATGTAAAATGCAATGTCCCATCAAAGTATCAAGTGGATTTTCCATTTCCTGTCAAACACATTAAATCTGGTAATATATAACGTTTTGTGATATATGCAAAATAAGTGGAGCACAGTGCTGTCCAGCTATTGGCTTAGAAAATAGGGTGAACTATAAATAGTAAAACTGTCAAATCAACAGGACAAAATCGCTGATTTCTCTGTCAAAAAGGGGAAGACAATCCATCACCCAGGGTGTCAAATCAAAACTCGAAATAACCTTTGCACATCTACTCATTATAAGGAAGCTACCTACCAAGTTTCAGGTCTCTAGCTATTACGGTTTAAAAGTTTTACGAGTTACAAGGCAAAGTATGCCAACAAGTAAAAAAGGGGGAGATAAACCATGATCCGGGGGGCTGAATCACATCTACTCATCATAAGGAAGCTACATACCAAGTTTCAGGTCTGTAGCTGTTACGGTTTAAGTTTTACAAATTACAAGGCAAAGTTGCCAAATTCTAAGTCAAAAAGGGGGAGATAATCCATGAACCGGGGGTCGAATAAAAAATCACAATAAATCTACTCATCTCAAGGAAGCTACATACCAAGTTTCAGATCTGTAGCTAGTACGGTTTAAAAGTTTTACGAGTTACAAGGTAAAATTGGGAATTATAAATCGAAAATGCGGAGATAATCCATGACCTGGCAGTCAAATCAAAAATCAAAATAAACTATGCTCATCTACTCATCATAAGGAAGCTACATACCAACTTTCAGGTGTGTAACTATTAGGGTTTAAAAGTTTTACAAGTTACAAGCCAACATTGGAAAATTCTAAGTTGAAAATGGGGAGATAATCCATGACATGTCTGTAGCTAGAATGGTTTAAAAGTATTATGAGTTACAAGGTTGGTGACGGACGGACAGACGGAAGTTTAAAAGTTTTACGAGTTACAAGGTCGGTGAAGGACAGACAGAAGGTACGGGATGGATGAACAAAGGTAACACTAAATGCCCCCTCGACTATCGTGGTGGGGCATAAAAATAACAAACAAATAGGCCAGGGGCGAGGGGGCGGGAGCCTATGTGTGGGTGGTGGCAGTTGGTGGAGACTGGCAAAGTGTTTCATTGATGGAATGGCGAGCAGTGCAAATCTTGATTAGACTGCAGATGCACAGACTGATCTGGATCTACACTGCTTGCAAACTCCATTTCTCCAATCACAGCCACATTTCATCAACATCGCTGTAAACATGATAAAGTGAACTTATATCCAGCTAAGTGCACTTTGATGGAGTAATTTTCAATTAACACACAGCTCATGGGCCAATGGGTTCAATCTCGCATGTAAACTGCTGCATTGGGGGGAAACTCCCAAAATCAGAACAGTATACATGTACATCAAAATAAATATATATTCAGCCCTGAAATTAGAATAACCTGACCTGGTGCCAGGTCCACACCACACCAAAGTCGCTTGGCCCCTTCGCCTAAAAATAATAGGATTAGGATAATAATTGTATTACTCATACAAGGGATAGGTTGAATCTGGTTATACATTGGAACTTGCAAGATAAATAAACCAGAAACATAGTGGTTTCACGTTTATTCCACCAGATATTATACACAAAATGTAACAGATGTATACCACAATATGTAATAGTGTGCAAAAATACAAATATACATGTAGCTTGTGTTTACCATGCTCCATGGTTACAGGGGGATATACAAAATGAAATATGAATATATTTTTGTTAATAATGAGTGTGTTTTACTGACTGAATCGGAGCTCTAGATAAGGTGCATATTGGTGTATTTTACGCACTTATTTGAGCAGAATATGCATTGATTATCAAATGTGGGACTACAAAATATGTACAGCAATGCATATCATGGATTTTCAAATTGAGTAGTGAAATTACTGTAATACAGTTGAAAATTTACTTAGTTGAACTGTAAAAAGCAAAATTTGCAGCTCAAATGAGTGAATTTAAAAAAAAAAAAAATGGTTTTTTATCATTTCTTCCCTTGTTTGCTTTTTGCAGCTCAAATGAGTTAATTTTTAAAATTGTTTTATTTTTTTTATCATTTGTTCCCTATTTAATAAGGAAGAAAATCAATACTACATTTGTAAAATACGCATTGAATTTGAAATATGGGGGTATACTACTCTTTAGATACAATACTTATCTGGAGCTCTGTGAATGGCAATTATTTTACACTTTTTGCATATGATAACAATGTAGGCTATAAATGTAGGCTATAAATAGGTTAAAAATATCTGACAACCATTAATTATATGTTAATTTTTTCTCTCTGTAAATATCATTAATATGTCTTGGAATTTCATTAGACTTGAGTCTGGAGGATGGAAATCTAATGAAATTGCAACACATATTTACAGAGAGAAATAAGAAAAAATAACTTCTAAATTTGTTGGATGTTATTTTAACTGCAGGCATGCAAACAGTTAATTGTGTTTAATGGCCTTACAACAGCTAAGGTCATTTTAGGCCGGATTCAAGGGTCGAATCACCTATACAGATGGCCCATCTGAGATGGGGGAAAAAATCACAAAATCAGAACCGAATATTTACATAAAAAATATAAATTATATTCAGCCCTTTAATTTAAATAACATGATCATCCAGTGCCAGGTCCTCACCACACCAGAGTCACTTAGCCCCACCTTTAAAAGTAATATGATTAGTACTAGTCTTACTACTTTTGTAATAGGTATAACTGAATTCAACTCTCCCATACAAGAAAGCCATAATATATAACCAAGGACCAAACCAGGGATATCAGGATTCCAGTAAGGATGAACTCCATACAAATGCATCAATGAAAAAAACACAAAAGAAATAGAGCAAGTGGCACAATACAGTTGATGGACAAAGAAACAATTGAAATGTTGTACAAATTCACTGACAAAGAAACAATATGAAAGTATCACAATTTGTTTACATGACAAAATACGTTTCACCACAATACCAAGTAAATACAATGCATGTAAAATGACACACATATCCAGTTATCATTATCTCATCTCCGTCATTTCACCATAATGTTTGAAAGTCTGATAAATGAGATGTTTGTTTGTTTGTTTATTAGTGTTTAACGCTGCGGCCCGCATTTCCCACCCGCTGAGGCTTTGATAGTATTTCAAAGGAGGAAGGGTTAAAGGATGTAATGCCCCAGCAACAGCTAAGGTCATATAGACTCGGAGACGGAAACTCGGTGTCAAGTCTTATCCAAAAGACTACCATACTTCAGATGATAGTTGAATAAACTGATTGGCTGAAAAATAAATAAATAAATAAATAAGATACATGTACATATAATAATATATATTGCCTATTAAAATAATACATATATATATATATAGGCCATGATAAACTTTATTAATTAACCATATGCCTTGAACCCAAATCAAATAGTTTGATGGCCAAGCCTGAGCACAGCTCAGTCTGAACCAATCAAACTGCTTGATTTCGAGCTCAGAAATGTTATAATAACTGTGAATGGTCATATACTGGCCAAAGGCAATATGGACCCTTTTGCCATAAGATGAGTCATAAATATCAACCATTATGGAATGTCAGTTTGTTTGTTTGTTTATTAGTGTTTAACGACCTATCAACAGCTAAGGTCATGTAAGGCCAGGCAAACGGGTTCGATCCCATTTTAACCTGCTGCATTGGGGGGAAAATCCCAAAATCACATATATTCAGGTTTTGGAATGTCAGATGATTTGTTTGTTTCTTTGTCGAGGTTTAACGGCCTATCAACAGCTAAGGTCATTTAAGGCCGGGTCAATGGGTTTAGTACTAAATCCCATATATTACGTGTACAAATGGGGGAAAAATACCAAAATCAGAACTGAATATTTACAATAAAAAAACTATATATTCAGCCCTGAAATCAGAAAATAATCCTGATCTGATGCCAGGTCCTCGCCACACCAGAATCACTTGGCCTCCTCCCAAAAGCAGTAGGATCAGTAATAATCTTACTACTTTTATAATGGGCAATAACCCAATTCAACTCCCAGGTAACAAAAGAGCCAAAGATAGAAACATACATGGGCTGAGGGCCAAACCAGGCAAATCGTGATTCCTATAAGGAGGAACCTCTATCGTTAATTTATGTTCGCCCGACCAACGAATGTCAGATCATACAACACTTTGTGAACATATTCAACACAAACACCATAAATCACAAAATATACGCAAAATCAGACAATTTGATTTGCCGATACTGAGTTGTGTGCTCAGTATCGACCAATGAAACTTTCTGATTTTGAGCACGATACTGGAATGTGTACTCCCATTATGTGCACATATGTATAGATCGGTCAATGAATTTAAGAGACTGTGTTATGCACCCCATTCTCATGCTCAAAATTTAGGAAGTTTGATTTTCGAAGCTGGGCTGAGCTCAGATTAGGCGAATAAAACTGCGATTTAGAGTACACATTTGGAGAATGTGCAAGATGAGATTGCTTGTATCAACCATACTCAATGTGGCTGTGACTGGAGAAAAGGGGCTTACAGGTTTTGAAACCAGTGTAGATCCAGATCAGCCTGTGCATCCACCATTTGCCATTCCATCAATGAAACACCCGTCACACTTCTAACAAGCAATATACCGATATATATAGATAATTATCAGGCTACAGGAATGTGCTATTTGATCACGAGTTACACTGGTCACAAATGCCATAAGCCCCATTTCTCCAGTCACAGCCACGTATGAATGTACAGAATATAGGTCTTTGTTGAAAGGGTTAGGCCTACAACATTGTAGTCGTGAGAATAATATGATACACACATTTTCAATATTATCCTATTATTATTATAATCAATTTGAGAATAATTCGTTCCCTCAAATAAACAATTCGTTCCCATGAATTAACAATTCGTTCCCTCAATTTAACATTTCATTCCCTCGAATTAACAATTCGTTCCCACGATATATCAATTTGTTCCCACAAATTAACAATTCATTAGGGAACAAATTGTTATTTCGTGAGAAAAAATTAATAAAAGAAAGAATTCTATGTCCCCTGCGGGGCTGCATAAAATATTAACGTGTTGGTATATAACAAATGGTCCAAGTCTAGTATTCTGGACCAAACACCACAAGATATAAAGCAGCAGCATTATGTGATATATTGGAATGATCAAAGGGCCATAACTCAATGGTTGTCATCTGGTTTACTGATGTATACCGGCTACATTATCTCCCATGTAACATGATCAGAAACATATAAGACGAGCCATGTGATTTTTTAATTAAAGCTTCTTTATGTTCATAAAAAATGCGGAATTCTATTCCGGAATTGTTTTCCGCATTTGCTATGAACATTTCGTCAAGTTTCGACGTCATTTACGGAAAAGAGAATAAATGTTGTACATATGGTTCATAAGATATTTCACATCATCTTAGGTACACACACTCACATGGCAAGTCTCATACGTGTTAAACACATCATACCTGTAGTTACAATGACCAATAATTCCAGCACAAAAATATTTACACAATTCTCTAACATTTGATTGGTCCGTAGCAAGTCTCTGTACAAAATTTATATCCCAGTAAACTCCCATGCCAAACTACTTTCCATAACCGTCAGGTGCAGTTAAAATAATTCTTAAGAAAACGGAAAACAAACACATTTTCTTGATGAATTTATTTCAAATGCTGGAATTATAAGGAATGAATGGCATTTTTGTGGAATTTATCGGGGATATAAACTTGGAAAAGTTGCGGGAATACTGGACGAGGCCTTAAAAAATTACAATTTTAGAAAAAAAAAAAAAAAGAAAAAAAAAGAATTGTAATTTTTTATCGCTTTGTCCAGTATTCCCGCGACTTTTCCAAGTTTATACCCCGATAAATTCCACAAAAAGGCCATTCATTCCTATAGTATATACAATAGATTGATTGATTAGGGGTTTTACGTCTGTTCAACAGCAAGGTCATATACAGGGTACATACAATAAACATTAATGTCAAACAGATGACTGATAGAACAGTACCAAACAACAACACTAATACATGATCACCCTAAACAGGAGGACACAATTTGTTCTGGGAAACACATATAAATACGAGACATGCCACGTGAATGTGTACTTAAGAGCATGTGTGATATATCATGAAAAATATTTACAAAATTTACGATATTTTCAATTAATGATGTAGAATCTGAAATTTGACAAAATTTTCATAGCATATGCGGAATTCTATTTAGTATTTACTATGAATATTTCGTAAAATATCACAGTATATATTTTATGAAAAATTGTATATGTTCTTTGGTACAAAATCACATGGTGTGTCTCATATATGGTTTCCCACAACAAAGAGTATCCCTATATTTTATAGGGTTAGTAAGGTTCAACTGGTTATATCAATAACAATGTATTTGGATACGATTTGATTTTGGAAACCCCTATAAAATAATAACCCCTATAAAACAAATGCTGTCCAAATATTTAGGGTTTTTATGGTATCCAGACTTTAAAAGCACTGTGTCTCAGATGATGCGTCAGATATTCAATAATTGGTGCTTGCTTTATGGACTTCAAATAAACTATATACTAACACAAGCAACACTGATGTCTGTTTTACTGCCAACAAACCTTTGGCTATAAACACATTAAATCTAAAACATATTTAAATGTAAGTACGGAACATGTACTTTTTTATCACTAACAAAAAAGTCATAATTTTTTGGGGGGAGGGTGACTTTTTTGTTATTGATGAAATAGTACTTCCATTTAAATAGTTTTTATATTTCATGACCTTAATAGGCAAAAGTTTGTCGGCAGCAAACGCTGAACAGACAGTAGTTATTTTCCAGTGGTAAAAATAATACTTACCCAACCCAGATTTTTTCAAGCGACTTATACCGTAGATACAGTTGGGTTCAGAAATACAATACAAATCTATAATTACATTATTTTTCACTTGTTGTTTCGACACATTTTGAGTAAATCTGAAACCTGTCAATGGGAATGTTTGTTTGTTTATTTGTCATTTAAGGTCATTTCAGTGGTTAGTCAATGGGTTTAGTACGAAATCCCATATATTACGTGTACAAGTACATGTACATGTACATGTTCAAGTACATGTACAAATGGAGGGTGGGGGAGGGTGGGGGGGGTGGGGAAATCCCAAAATCAGAACTGAATATTTACAATAAAAAATCTATATATTCAGCCCTGGAATCAGAATAATCCTGATCCTCGCCACACCAGGATCACATGGACCCTTCCCAAAAGCAGTAGGATCAGTAATAATATTTCTACTTTTATAATGGGCAATAACTCAATTCAACTCTCAGGTAACAAAATAGCCAAAGATAAAAACGTACCTGAGGGCCAAACCAGGCAAATCGTGATTCCTATAAGGAGGAACCCCTACCGTTAATTTACGCCGTCACGTTCACCCGACCACCACCCACGTCAATGGGCATGATGTGTCACGTTCACCCGACCACCACCCACGTCAATGAGCATGATGTGTCACGTTCACCCGACCACCACCCACGTCAATGGGCATGATGTGTCACGTTCACCCGACCACCACCCACGTCAATGGGCATGATGTACTGAGTAAGTATAATAAATAAAATAATAACAACAATTTCTGACTTGATAAAACTCAAGCTTCATCAGATATATTGCATGCTATCAAGCGACTCCATGATTCTGGTAGGATTTATTTCCTTGAAGGAAATATTTCCTCCCAGACGTTCGCGAGACGTAATTGACGTCATGTTTTTATGTCATTTCCGGAGAAGCTAAAATTCACATGCTAACAATTTTGACACTGTTATAAGCTGGTCTAAGATCAAATTTCACATTTTTCGAAGAGCATGCAATATACAATTTATTCCACTACCATTTTGAAATACCAGATTTGTTTCCTATGACATCTTGAAATCTGATAAAGAAACTCGTGTATGAGTTTCTTTATCAGATTTGAAGATGACTAGGGATATAAATCCAATATTGCAAAATGAATATATAATAAATACATTTGAAATAGACCAGTGTTACATAAATACGTTACCAAACTTAGAAAATCAAGAGTAATTTCCCTTAGGCCTATTTCTGGCGCATCATCAAATGGATTTTGCCAGTTTGACGTCACATTGCTTAATTTAACCCTTTCACCCCTAAGTAACTGGAATGGATTTTAATATGTTAATTTTGCAACCAATCCAATCGTCACAAATTGTTTCAGACTAGTCCATTTATGATAAAATATGAAAATTACTTTCAAAAAGTGCAGATCCTGATGAGACGGCTCGTTACGAGCCGGCTCATCTGGATCTGCATTAGTTGCAGAAACCGATATAGCGGGCTCTCGGGTTCAAAGGGTTAAACTAAGTAACATGAGGTCAAACCAACAAATTCCGTCAGTTAAAACTTCAAGGCTGCTCAGTAAGTAGTTCTGAGTAAATAACTCTAATTATATTATATTACATCGCATTACATAAGTGTTATGACAGAGTAGCATTTTAACATTTGCGTATGAAGCATTCTTGGGTTACCGTCTACTTCGTGAAGAGTGACCTAAGAATTTTGCTAATACACACTTTATTAGGTGAGTTCATGATAATATTTTTGACTCATCTTGTGGAATTTTCTCAGAATGACAATACAGCGAAGAATGAATGTCAACGCCATGCAGATTATTGCTATATATTAGTGCGCAAAATGCAAATGTTCACTGTTGATTGTGGTGTAGTGACATAGTGCAATCTATTGCCTATAAAGCGAAACACGTGCAGCTGCCCTGTAAGCAGTTCCAAGGTATGTTACTCATGATTTTCAAGTTTGGTATCCTATTTTTAGACAGGTCTATACTACAATAATACAACAAGATTTGACTGATTATGGTCCATTTTTATTGGCCCATTACATTCATATGTGCATTTCGTCACAGCATATATGTGGCTGTGACTGGAGAAATGTAACCAGCATAGATCCAGATCCGCCTGTGCATCCCGCCCAGTCTGATCACGATATGCACTTTTTGCCATTCCATCAATAAAACTCCCATCGTGCTTCTAACAAGCAATTTTCAATCTATAGTAGTGTGAAATTGGATCAGGAGCTACACTGGTCACAAATCCCATAAGCCCCATTTCTCCAGTAACAGCTCCATATATAGTCAAGGGGAAATAAACATTTAATAATTTTCGAGAAGCAAAATTGTGCATACCCAGAAAGCAGCAGGTTAATAATGTATAATTTATTGATCTGTATATTTAACTATTTAATACAAATACATGTGTTATCTTACTTTTTTGTCGTCTGCTGTTTATTTTCTATTTTCCATTTTTATCATCAAAAACATGCTTTGACAGCACTTTAGAATAATTTACAACATGCTTTGACAGCACTTCAGAATAATTTCCATTGGAAATTATTCTGAAGTGCTGTCAAACCATGTTTTTATTGAGAAATAAGGCAAGATATAAAAGCAACAGCCGACAACAATTGTTGTTGTAGCAGTCTAAAGGTTAAATCATCACTTACGTAAGTTCATGTAAGTGATCCAAGTATATTGTTTTCCGAACATTAGATCTTGAGCTTGGTATTACCTCCCGTGTGTATCTCAATTTTTCGTCGATATTAATTTAGAAAAAAAAATGTAATATTTTCTGTAAATTATGTTAGAAGTCGACACAAAATTCAGAGCCCATGAATTTCAGTCAACTTACGATGTAATTTACCAAAGAAATTGCATTTTTAATCATTAACGCCAAAAGATGGCGATGCCAATGCCAAAAGATGGCGATGTCATAAGGGTGTCATACAAAAGCTGGTTCCATATTTGACTTGCTAAAGCAAAATATCATTATTATTTATTTGACAAGTGTAGCCCCTGATTTAGACTAGATGGCCGCGGCCTGCATGTCGCGCCTTGTGGCGAGGCATGGACACTAAAAAAAGAGATATAGTATAACGAAAAACTTAACCAAAACCTTCAAAGTAATTTGACCTTGACATTGGGCACACGGGCCGCATGGGAGGGGGGTAGAATGAAAATATAGATTATGATAAACACCCATGTGACGTTTCAAGGTAATGGGCAAAGCAGTTGCAGGGATATAGTATAACGAAAAACTTTAACCAAAAAACTTAACCAAATACTTTACCCAAAAAACTTAACCAAAAAACTTAACCAAAAACTTTAACCGGACACACGTACGTACGTACGTACGTACGCCAAAGTGCCGACTATATCGCGCTTTCCGCAAGTGGGCGCGACAAAAAATATCCTAAAATTTATCCTACTCGTATGCACATTTTTGTTTGTGAGATAGCAAATTAGACAAGCCTCATTAGCTAAAACACTAATCCCCTCGCTAGCCTTGATAATAAAACACATTATTATTAACTTTTAATGCATACGCCTTACAAACAAGGTGAACATAAGTCCTCAGTGACCTTGACCTTGGGCGGTCGGACGTGGGTAGTATGCAAAACAAAGCACTATCCCTACACACACATTGCGGCCAAATATTATCAAAATCAGTGAAGCAGTTTTTGATAATATGAAAGGTGTTACTAACGCACGCAAGTACATACGTACGCACATACGCGGACTAACGCTATATATCCCCTCTTGCCTATTGGTGACGGGACAAAAAAGATACATACTTGTGGGAGAACCTTTATATTTTCTGAACAATATGGGTACCGGTACATATCCAACTTTCGCGGCCACCTTACCTGTAGAAAGTCTGCATCAGTAGCGGCGAGTTTTATATGGAATTATATAGCACACTATTACCTTTTCTTACGTAACTTTTAAACTACACAACCGATTGAAATGCACAAGTCACATTTTAAACTTCAATTATTGTACTTTATGATGATGTTTCGATCGTGTTTTTAAAATAAAAATATTTTGGTCCTTTTTAGCTTTAAACATAGTCGGTAGTTTTTATATGATTTATATAGCAAATTGTGATTTTTCTTCTCGATTTTCGTTGGGAAAATTGCAAAATCTCTCTTTATAATAATAGTTACAAAAAATGCACAGGTATTTTCAATTAGCTCATTCATTTTTCTATCTATTGATATAAAAATTATGTTTCTAAGTTAATATTATTTTGGTCCTTTTTAGATAATAATAATGACATCATCTGTTTTCATTTTCCAATTAGCGTATCACGGAAATCTTCGGCAATTTCCGTGATATTCGTTGACTGGGCACCTGCTTACGGTCACTCTAAAAGCTTCTGTGTTGCCCGAGGCATGACCGTGTTGTCGGTAAAATTATTAGTGAACAAAGTAACCAACATTTTCTACTGATTTGTAATTTCAGCATAGACTTTGTCTCATTTGATTATCTCGATAATTGCAACTTACAATACTTAATATAATTATACCCACTTTTTTTGTAAAAAAAAACGGGTATATTGTTTTCGTCACGGGTGTCCATCCGTCCGTACGTCCGTACGTCCGTACGTCCGTCCGTACGTCCGTCACGTTTCTTGTAACTCGAAAAACTTTTTCACCTTCATACCTACGCGCCTGATATTTGGTATGTAGCTTCGTTATCATGTGCAGATGCGCAAAGTGAATTCGGATTTTTGATCCGACCCTCCATCATGGATTATCTCCCCTTTCGGACTCAGAATTTCCCATTTTTTCACCTTGCCTAACCCCTCTCGAAAAAACTTGTTTTTCACCTTCAATACCTACGGCGCCATGCAATATTTGTAGCTTTTTTTTCCGTAAAAATCATGTCGCATGCGCAAAGTTGATCAAAGGATTTTTCATCCGGACCCTCCAGATGGATTTATCAAACCCCCTTTCGAATCAGATTTTTCATCCGACCCTCCATCATGGATTATCTCCCCCTTTCGGACTCAGAATTTCCCATTTTTTCCTTGTAACTCGAAAAACTTTTTCACCTTCATACCTACGCGCCTCATATTTGCTATGTAGCTTCGTTATCATGTTCAGATGCGCAAAGTGAATTCGGATTTTTTTGATCCGACCCTCCATCATGGATTATCTCCCCCACCCCCTTTCGGACTCAGAATTTCCCATTTTTTCCTTGTAACTCGAAAAATAAAAACTTTTTCACCTTCATACCTACGCGCCTCATATTTGCTATGTAGCTTCGTTATCATGTGCAGATGCGCAAAGTGAATTCGGATTTTTCATCCGACCCACCATCATGGATTATCTCCCCCTTTCGGACTCAGAATTTCCCATTTTTTCCTTGTAACTCGGAAAACTTTTTCACCTTCATACCTACGCGCCTCATATTTGCTATGTAGCTTCGTTATCATGTTCAGATGCGCAAAGTGAATTCGGATTTTTGATCCGACCCTCCACCCTCCATCAGGATTATCTCCCCCTTTCGGACTCAGAATTTCCCATTTTTTCCTTGTAACTCGAAAAATAAAAATTTTTCACCTTCATACCTACGCGCCTCATATTTGCTATGTAGCTTCGTTATCATGTGCAGATCGCAAAGTGAATTCGGATTTTTTCATCCGACCCTCCATCATGGATTATCTCCCCCTTTCGGACTCAGAATTTCCCATTTTTTCCTTGTAACTCGAAAAACTTTTTCACCTTCATACCTACGCGCCTCATATTTGCTATGTAGCTTCGTTATCATGTGCAGATGCGCATAGTGAATTCGGATTTTTCATCCGACCCTCCATCATGGATTATCTCCCCCTTTCGGACTCAGTAATTTCCCATTTTTTTCCTTCCTGTAACTCGAAAAACTTTTTCACCTATTCATACCTACGCGCCTCATATTTGCTATGTAGCTTCGTTATCATGTTCAGAATCGCAAAGTGAATTCGGATTTTTGATCCGACCCTCCATCATGGATTATCTCCCCCTTTCGGACTCAGAATTTCCCATTTTTTCCTTGTAACTCGAAAAACTTTTTCACCTTCATACCTACGCGCCTCATATTTGCTATGTAGCTTCGTTATCATGTGCAAGATGCGCAAAGTGAATTCGGATTTTTCATCCGACCCTCCATCATGGATTATCTCCCCCGTTTCGGACTCAAATTTCCCATTTTTTCCTTGTAACTCGAAAACTTTTTCACCTTCATACCTACGCGCCTCATATTTGCTATGTAGCTTCGTTATCATGTTCAGATGCGCAAAGTGAATTCCGGATTTTTGATCCGACCCTCCATCATGGATTATCTCCCTTTCGGACTCAGAATTTCCATTTTTTCCTTGTAACTCGAAAAACTTTTTCACCTTCATACCTACGCGCCTCATATTTGCTATGTAGCTTCGTTATCATGTGCAGATGCGCAAAGTGAATTCGGATTTTTCATCCGACCCTCCATCATGGATTATCTCCCCCTTTCGGACTCAGAATTTCCCATTTTCCTTGTAACTCGAAAAACTTTTTCACCTTCATACCTACGCGCCACATATATTTGCTATGTAGCTTCGTTATCATGTTCAGAATGCGCAAAGTGAATTCGGATTTTGATCCGACCCATCCATCATGGATTATCTCCCCCTTTCGGACTCAGAATTTCCCATTTTTTCCTTGTAACTCGAAAAACTTTTTCACCTTCATACCTACGCGCCTCATATTTGCTATGTAGCTTCGTTATCATGTTCAGATGCGCAAAGTGAATTCGGATTTTTCATCCGACCCTCCATCATGGATTATCTCCCCCTTTCGGACTCGGAATTTCTCATTTTTTCCTTGTAACTCGAAAAACTTTTTCACCTTAATACCTACGTGTCTGATATTTGGTTCGTAGCTTCGTTTTGATGTGCTGATGCGCAAAGTGAATTCGGATTTTTTATCCGACCGTCCATCATGGATTACCTCCCCCTTTCGGACTTAGCATTTGGGGAAAGTGGGTATATTGCGATGGCGCGCCATCGACTTTTTCTAGTTTCATCTTAATTTGATTTGGCTAGAAATAATTAATGTACAATGTAATTCCCTTTATACATGTACGTGCGATTTATAAGTGTTGGTCAGACTACGTTAGTTTGCAAGATTACTTACACTGGTTGTAAATATTTGTATCGTTGCAGGTTTTCTCTTGATTTCAGGGCAATATTAACGGGATTTATACCGATTATCAAAACTAATATTGGTGAAAGTGTCACAAATTATAAAATTGTCAATAATTGGAAATGTGTTGATTTTATTTACAGGGAATTAAGCAGAATTATCGCAAATTATTTACTGCAAACTACACTAAACCTCCTTGAATTAGGCTACATGTACATTGCCCGAAATATTAAGTTAAAAAAGTTTGCCAGTCTGAGAATATATATAACGAGTTTATCGGTCATCTGTAATTATTTACCTATAGTGCATGCTACATAATGATTAATGAACAGAGTAAGCCCCGATCAGACACATACACGTACACATTTAGCACAAATAGCATACACGCATATAAGGTTGTCAATAAATGGAAATGTGTTGTTTTTATTTACAGGGAATTAAGCAGAATCATCGCATTTTATTTACTGCAAACAAAACTTCCTTGAACTTCATTTGTACAAAGGAAGAATATTTATTCCACATTTGGTATAAAACATTTGCGATGTCATTTACGGAAAACATATTTAACTTTGGAAATCATTTTCATGTGGTCATAAATGTAATTTTCAATAAAATAAACATGTTCAGGAAGTGAGATACATGTTAACCTGACACGTTAATTTGAATATGACAGTGGTCAATTGTGGACTCGCCACACTACATCTACATGGATTATCGATTTACATATCGATAAAATTGCATACATCACGTGACACCTGTATATTTCCGAGAGATTACAGAAAAAGCCGATATCACGGAAATTGCCGACTGACCACCACGTATTGGTCAGCTGAAATTGACCATGTGGTCACTATGGATTTTGTCCAGGTAAGGTGGCCGCGAAAGTTGGATACCGGTATGTATGCTGTAATTAATATAATTCACATCTAAATGGATTGCGGATGACCATATGACAAACACTGCAGACCCGGATCAGGCTGAGTGGATGCTGACCTGGGCCTACACTGGTCACAAATGCCCATTTTCTTTCTCTTCAGATTTTGTCTATTTCTACCACAGCAGAACATCTCCAAACCGGACACCCAGAAAACATCACAGTGCCTAATTTTGATGGGTTTCACTGACTTTTATCTCTGACGATAGTGTCTGTTATTTATTTGTGGAGCAAAAAACATGTCCATTTGCATGGATTACAGTTGAAACTCTCTAAACTGAACACAATGGAGTGTTCAGTTAAGAGAAGTTTCACTGTATCAGTATCACATCATGAAATATGGCTAGTTGACAGTGTCCTGTACAATGAGATCGCTGCTCGTGGACCATTTCCTAATTAGCTATATTGCTGCTAGTTGACCATGCCCCGGTTGACCAGCTCCCGGGCTAGCGCGACATTTTTGGCTGTCTGAAGTCCGAGCGGTGATGGTCTGTCTTCTCCCGTCACGATTCCTTTTACCTACACAAATACACATAATAATCTGATACAGTAGAACCCCTCCAAACCGGACACCAACGAAACACATGTTATCTCATTTTTGATGAATTTTTTGGTTATTTATCTCCGGTGATAATGTCTGTTCCTGATTGCGTAGCACACAGCTATGGCTCAGAATGATCAAATGCCTGATCTACAGTGAAACCTCTCCAAGGTTTAGAGAGGTTCCACTGTAGTCGGATTGATGTCCATTTACAGACAGTGTGCCCGATATCTCATATATTCCATATGTGGTTTCTCGGTTTATTGACAACACATAACCAATATCAACTAAATACACAAAACAATTGATTGAATCGGGACCTTTCGCCTAGAACAAAATTTGGCAGGGTGCAGGCAGGAAAAAATGCACTTTTCATATTGTACCCATATACATAAGTCACAAGGCTTTCGTGTGAAGAAATAACAAAGAAACAACGTTGTGTATGGAAAGATATGGCAGCACCAAATATTGAAAACTAAGTTGGTTGCCCTCCAATGATTCTAAAGTGCTGTCAAAACATGTGTTTATTGATAATTAAGGAAAAATATGAAACAACAGCAAGTGGCAATGTTTGCTTCCCGCATTCAAAGAGTTAAGATTATCAAAATGAGGATATTACAACACTGTACCTTTGATGAGTCGACTATAATGGCACCAGCGTCGATCAGTTTCCGTTTGGTAGATTCTATGCCGTTCACGTCGACACCGCGACAGGCATCGTCAATGACGATCGTACGGAAGCCGTGTTCCAGTGAATGTAAAGCTGTGTAACCTGGAATGATATATTGACTGGCCTTGAGACAAAGGGACAAAGTTCTATGGTTCACCGAGGAATTTCTAATATTTCTAACCAAGAACCCACTCTTCCAACGTTTCGGCACAAGGCCTTTATCAATACCAATAATAGAAAGTAATTCCTTGATAAAGGCCTTGTGCCGAAACGTTGGAAGAGTTGGGTTCCTGGTATTTTTTAATACATATCGGCACAAGGCATTTATCAAGGAATTAGTTACTACTATAGTAGAAACTAATTCCTTGATAAAGGCCTTGTGCCGAAATGTTGAAAGAGTACAAAATTGTTCAACAAATCGTATTAATGTGGAAAACTTGTTATCAAAGGACATGGTATTCTTTTTATCGGGTAACATTTATGCTACAGAATGAGAATGTGCAAATATGACTTGGTTTTCGTACAAAGAGCGCAGACTTCTTTCCGTTGCATCATTACACGGACATCATTTTGTAACGACACTCGATCAAGAAGACGTCGGTGGAAGTAGTTTTGAATCTGTTGCGAGCTGGATCTTCATATCTAGTCAAGCAAGAATATAGACAATACCAGGCTAGTGTATTTTAATATTAAGTTTATCAAGCAAGGCTAGGAAACACACAGGAAGTCAAGTAAGAATATAGACAATACCAGGCTAGTGTATTTAACATTAAGTTTATTATGCAAGGCTAGGAAACGCACAGGAAGTCAAGTAAGAATATAGACAATACCAGGCTAGTGTATTTAACATTAAGTTTATCATGCAAGGCTAGGAAACGCACAGGAAGTCAAGCAAGAATATAGACAATACCAGGCTAGTGTATTTAACATTAAGTTTATCATGCAAGGCTAGGAAACACACAGGAAGTCAAGTAAGAATATAGACAATACCAGGCTAGTGTATTTAACATTAAGTTTATCATGCAAGGCTAGGAAACGCACAGGCAGAGCTCCAGTTAAGGTGTGTAATTTTATCAACTTTTGGGAGGAATTTTGTTATTTCTTCACCAAAAATGGCAAGTTTGGAGTGCTTTAGAATCGTCTCATTGAGACGATTCTAAAGAACTCCCAACTTGCCATTTTTGGTGAAGAACTAAGAAAAATACCTTGAATATTTAGTCAAATTACGCACCTTAACTGGAGATCTGATAGGAATTACTATAGTTTCCGAGCCGAGCTTGCGAGCTTGATAAATACAGGATGAGCAAATTATGATGTGGTTTTCGTGGAAAAGAACGCAGTCTTATCCCCTTTGTTGGGCCATTACACCGACATCATTTGGTGACGTCATGTGACGCCGTTCGACCAATGAAATGTCAGTTTTAAATTTGTTGTAACCCGGATATTCGTATCAGCTCAATGCCATTATGTTATCAGTCGGTACGTATTGGGCCAATGCAAAGCTCGTTATCAGATAAACAAGACTATAAACAGGATGTATGAGGCCAATGTGCTTGTTACCTGATAAATATGTAATAGTTATAATTAACATATTGAATTTTTAATAAATTAATTTCGAGCGAGCGTTAGCAAACAAAAAATTTGTTTATTAAAAATTAAATATGTGAACTATAACATACGCTCGTATTGTTTACCCAGCCCAGTCGCGAAGCCCTGCCCCTAAATGTGATTTTGAATTGCTATACTAGTATGTGATTGGCGGTGTGACATGAAGTGAGGGGTTAGGGTCTTTGTGAACTGATGACAACAAGGCGTAAAATCAGTTCTAAATATAGCGCTGAACATTTAATGATTAATTTAAATATATATTGGCAAAAGCTTCGAAATATGCGATTAATTAAGATGAAATGCTATTATTTTATTGGTCGAGAAACTAGGGAAAACAATAAAGATAAATATATATACCCACCTACACAGACGTCGTACGCAACCCCGCACACATGGACGTCAGTGATACGATGCTTGGCGAGTATTCGCACCAGGTCCGTCTGTGTTTGTTTGTTATTGTCCCAGAATGCCGAATAACTGTCAACATCCGGGTGCGTTCCCTTGAAGACTGTCACGGCGTTGTCTTGCACCTAAGGTGGAGGTGAAGGTAATTCAGAGCTCCAGATAAGGTGCGTTGCGTATTGGCGAATTTTACACACTTATTTTAGCAAAATACGCATTGATTATCAATAGTGGGAGTACAAAATACTCACAGCAATGTGAAAATACGCATTGATTTGCAAATTGAGTAGTGAAAATACTGTAATAAAGTTGAAAATGTACTTAGTTGAGCTGCAAAAAGCAAACACTGTTTGCTGTTTGCAGCTCAACTAAGTAAATTTTCAACTTTATTAATAAATAAGTGAAGAAGTAATAATACACTCAAATAAGTGGATCTTTAATTTTTTTTTTTTTTTTTTTTTTTTTATCATTTGTTCCCTATTTAATAATGAATAAAATCAATAATCCATCTATTATAATAAAATACGTATTTAATTTGAAATCAGGTGTACAATACTCTTTAGACACAAAGATTATCTGGTAATCTCAGATATCCACACAAAGAAACAGATTAGCAAAAAATAATCATATTTCTGAAACCAATTGTACCTGGTTTCACCTGGAAAAAAAGTGCGCATTGGTAAAGAAATTGTTTATGATTCTGAATAGTGGCTGAAGCAACCAATACGTGACTGTGACTGGAGAAATAATAATGTTTATGGGAATTGTCACAGGTGTAGATCCAGATCAAATAGCACACTCTTGTAGCGTGATAATGATCTATATTGCTTGTTTCTTAGAAGTATGACAGGTGTTTCATTGATAGAATGATGAACAGTGCAGATCCTGATCAGACTGTGCGGATGCACAGGCTGATCTGGATCTACACTGGTCACACATTTCTCCAGTCACAGCCACATATAAGCTAACCATCAGGATCTGCTGTGGTCACCATTACATCAATGAACCACCGCCATGCTTGTAACAAGCAATATACAGTCAAACCTGTGAACAACGACCGGCAAAGGGAAGTGGCCAAAGTGGTCGTTGTTGACAGGTGGTCGTTGTTCCAAGGGTCGAACATTTTCCCGGTTTCACAACGAAGTCGGCCATGTATTTAGCATTCTACTGTAATCTATATGCATGCATAGAAAACGTCTTGGCTGTATACACTTCCACCTGACGATTCGCTAAATTGCACGATCGTGGAGTGTATCTGCTTTCCATCAATTAACAAGAAATGCGTCTGTCGAACGCGGATGCCACCTGCAGCATATTTGAGAAACTGTGACAAAGTGGTTAAGTCATTTAAGTAACCTGGTGAAGGTCAAAAGGCGAAGGTCATATAAATTATGAAAAGGCAGGTGTGGCACACATACCAATGAATGAAGTGTTGAAGTATTGAAGCGATTAAGCAACTTATGTAGATGCTATGGCCAGTTTGAGAAACTGTGACAAAGTGGTTAACCAAAAAGTGTGACGGACGAACAGACGGACGTTCTTACATTACTATACTTATGTGGCTTATCACATGTTAAATATTAGCCACATAAAACGATTTTTAGCCACATAAAACGATTTTTTAGGTGGCTAATTGTAACCAACCCTATCCTTTACCAAGTCCATAACCCTGTGGGGCTAGCCACATAAGTACCCTAATGTGTGCCCGGACAGACAGACAGACGGACGTTCTTACAAATGGATACTTATGTGGCTTATCACATGTTAAATATTAGCCACATAAAACGATTTTTAGCCACATAAAAGGATTTTTTAGGTGGCTAATTGTAACCAACCCTATCCTTTACTAAGTCCATAACCCTGTGGGGCTAGCCACATAAGTACCCTAATGTGTGCCCGGACAGACGGACGGACGGACGGACGGACAGACGGATGGACGGTCCAAACACTATATGCCACCCGTTTCTTCGAAACACGGTGACATAAAAATTGCATGAAAATGGCAAAAATAGTCAATTTATTTTGTTTTGTCATCTTGTTGTTAGTGTTCTTAACCCAGCCTCGCTTTGGAAATTATATACAAAAGGGAGTAATTATCTTCACGATAAGTATATCCCGCTGCTTGCTTTGGTGCACCATTTAATAGCTTGTAAGTGGTTTAATTAGGATGACCATTAGTATTTTGTTTCTTATTCTCAATTTCACACCATCAGTTGAAATTAATGACGGTCATATAGTCTTTATTAAAACGATAGCCTATGTGGCGCGGCCTGTGAAAACCACGAGTTTTTTTGTAACAAAAATATTTCATTGAATGTGTCAAGTCGAGTAACCCACACGAGATAGGTGTCCAAATCAGGAGAGAACACCAGGCTTATTTGCTTTCTATCCAATGTATACTATCCTGGTCAAGCCCGAATATTTAAGTGGCCTATGACGAATTGGAAATGTCCGCTGACGTAATTACTGATGTTTTTAATTAGCATTGTAAACCATGGGCAGACTACGCGAATCCACTGCCTGGTCTGGCCGCTAATGCAATAAGCCGAGATTTGTCGGAGATCGAGACCCAATTCATATAAACACGTTTGTCGTGTCACTGACTGGTTCCCGGTAGTATTGTTTCGCTAGGTTGCGCATCTGACAGGGTACCAGTCTAGTGTGGACTACGTGACTGACGTCAGCAACCGCGTGTATTGATCTTTGATATGGCCTTGTGCCCCGTGGTGTGTTTGAAGTCTTAGTATTGTCACTGTAGACGAATCAGCATCGTGTAAACAGTTTGCCAGCTAATGATGGAGTTTTATGACTTGCGCGGAATTGCATTATGCCTATTGGAATACACGACACAGAATACATATCGGGAGTTACCGTCAATGGAGTTATGCAATATTGTTCATGGAAAATGTTTAATGTCGCCAAAATGACACCGACCACATCAGGCAAGGTAAATGTTTTCAAAAGAATGCAAATGTAATTGATGACTAATTGGTTACGACCAGTTGCAATTCAGATGATAGCGACCAGATTGTGATGAAAGGAAAACAGCGATTGTGGTGCTATTTTTTTTTGCCGACAAAAACATGACATGGTCGCTGTTCACATACAAAAATGCCATGTGGGAATGAAAATAGCTGGTCGCTAGTCGCAGTTCGGGGGTGGTCATTATTCATTGGACGGGGGTTTTAACTGGCCGCTGTGGACAGGTGGTCGCTATTCCCAGGTGGTCGTTAACACAGGTTCGACTGTAGATAATGATCAGGCTACATGAGAGTGCTATTTGATCAGGAGGTACACTGGTCACAAATCCCATATGCCACATTTCTTCAATTCTCCAGTGCTGGCTCACCTTTACATTGAGATCGGGGTGGAGTTCCGCTCCCTGTGAGTGTTGTACACAGTGCCGTGGCCATAGTATCTGTTCCTGGACGACCGGCTCCTCAAACTCGACTATATCCTGAACCTTCGCTTGATCCGCCTGTACCTGGATGGGTAAAATAATAGGGCATGCTATACAGTAGAATCTCTCTAAACCGGACACCCTGGCGACCCAATTGTTTAATTTAGATGGGTTTCCCTGTCATTCATGTCAATTTCATGTCAGTTTATGATTGGAAATGACCAAAACTGTTCAAAGAGCCTCTCTAAACAGGACACCCTGGAGACCCAATTGTGTTTAATTTAGATGGGAGAAATTTTCAATTTAAGGAGAAATTTATTAATTTTTATTTAATGAAATGAAATATTTTCTTACCAAATTATTATACTGAATTTATTACATTATCCCAGCCTGGGCTTCTAAAATTTCAGAATGCCAATCGGTCCAGAGTCCAGATGTAACACTGTCAGCCATTGTCGGCCATTGTCGGGAGCAGACCCCCCCCCCCCCCCCCCCCCCCCCCCCCCCCCCCCCCCCCCCCCCCCCCCCCCCCCCCCCCCCCCCGCGCCCCCCCCCCCCCCCCCCCCCCCCCCCCCCCCACCCCCCCCCCCCCCCCCCCCCCCCCCCCCCCCCCCCCCCCCCCCCCCCCCTATTAAAAACTTTAACTGAAATTTCGAAGTTCAAACAAAGTACTAGAAATAATGGGATAAATGTTGTATTGGGATAAATAAACCTTGTTTATAAACAACAAAAGTGGACAAAATTGTGTATCCACCGGGTGTGCCTAAATAGCGCAAAGATGGAAAAAATGCGAAACGACAGATGAATCGTGATGCCGATTGATTGCAGGTAAATTTTCGGTACAGTAAAATAAATTAAAATTTTACAAGTCTGTGTCTTGTTTCGTTTGTTATTTATTCCTCTCTGCCGGGTTGCCAAGCCGGTAAGTTGTCTGTGAATAACGACAAAATAGTTCGTTGTGCCATTTCAATAATAATCGAATGACGGACAACATAGAAAAAAAAAGCGTTATATACCCACTCGTAATTCATTGCTAATTATGCTATTATCACTGTTCACACCGACTTCAAAATTAATTGTCGGCCTGTACAATTGAATTAACATTCGGTGTTTCTTTAACCCTCAGATCGAGTTCAAAGTACATCGGCGGTGTGATTTAGCACTTCAATTGATCCCTAATCCCTGATCCCTAATGAGTCACGCTTTAACACGACAGACGTACCTTGTCGTTTATCAAAATGTTTGCGAATTGTAGATCATGTGAGCCGGCTCATCAGTATCTGCAGCATTCCTACGTACATGTACATTTTATATACACAAAAATGACCCCTAATACACCTACTTGTTTCCCAGCCTAGCGTCACAGGTCCGAGACTTCCACCTGTGGGAATTCCAACTTGTTTCCCAGCCTAGAGTCACAGGTCCGAAACTTCCACCTGTGGGAATTCCTACTTGTTTCCCAGCCTAGATTCACAGGTCCGAGACTTCCACCTGTGGGAATTCCTACTTGTTTCCCAGCCTAGCGTCACAGGTCCGAGACTTCCACCTGTGGGAATTCCTACTTGTTTCCCAGCCTAGCGTCACAGGTCTGAGACTTCCACCTGTGGGAATTCCTACTTGTTTCCCAGCCTAGCGTCACAGGTCCGAGACTTCCACCTGTGGGAATTCCTACTTGTTTCCCAGCCTAGCGTCACAGGTCCGAGACTTTCACCTGTGGAAATTCCTAATTGTTTCCCAGCCTAGCGTCACAGGTCCGAGACTTCCACCTGTGGGAATTCCTACTTGTTTCCCAGCCTAGAGTCACAGGTCCGAGACTTCCACCTGTGGGAATTCCTACTTGTTTCCCAGTCTAGCGTCACAGGTCTGAGACTTCCACCTGTGGGAATTCCGAGTCACAGGTCCGAGACTTCCACCTGTGGGAATTCTTACTTGTTGCTCAGCCTAGCGTCACAGGTCCAAGACTTCCACCTGCGGGAATTCCTACTTGTTTCCCAGCCTAGCGTCACAGGTCCGAGACTTCCACCTGCGGGAATTCCTACTTGTTTCCCAGCCTAGCATCACAGATCCGAGACTTCCACCTGTGGGAATTCCTACTTGTTTCCCAGCCTTGCCTGATAAACTTGATAGCAAATGACACTGGACTGATATTCTCTGTACATCAGCCCCATCAAAGATATCAGTACCTTACAGTGTGTGTGATCTCATTCTATCTGTACCTGAATACGTGATAATAGGGCAGAGTATATGGACCCCCAGCAAAGACTGATTGATTAATTGATTGGGGTTTTACGTCCATTCAACAGCAATGTCATATACAGGTGATATATGGAATTGATTGGGGTTTTACGTCCATTCAACAGCAAGGTCATATACAGGCGATATATGGGATTTATTGGGGCTTTACGTCCGTTCAACAGCAAGGTCATATACATAATTATGATATAAGGGACTGAATGAGGTTTTACGTCCGTTCAAAGTCATATACAGATATACGGGCACCAGTAAGGAAATGGGTGCCTTAATTAAGGTACATGTATGTGCAACTGGTCTGTATCGGCAGGATCAATAATGTACAGGGATTGACATTGTGTAAATTTACGACGTAAGCCATACCGCTCTACTCCCTGATCAGACTGCGTGCTGGCGCAGTCTTGTCACATTCTACACGGGTCATTATTTGGTCACTTAATGAGCCCTGGTTTGGTATGACACGTCACATAATCTATGAATCATAATGCTATTTGTCTTTATACATAATCTAGCAGAATAATATTCCACATTATTTTCTGGATGATAATGGACAATTCGTCAACTGAATTGTGAACAGTGAAGACCCTGATCAGACTGCGCTGTTGCGCAGTCTGATCTGGGTCGTCACTGGTCACAAATTCAATAAGTCTGGTTTTGTCAGAGCCCACCCATTTGTCAATACTGCGACCTTTCAAACATGCCAGCTTGCGTAATTAAATTTGTAAGTGAATACAGAATGGTGCATCAAATCACTACGCTGTGTTGAATAATTGATCAGGAATGTGTATTTATATCAACGAGATAAAAGGCAGAATTAGTGTCCCACGGCATACAGATTGTCACTATATACTTCTTCTATTTGGTTGTTTTCATGATGGTCTATGACCACAAATGAAGACAAGCCAGGGTTTTATCGCTGTGTTTAAGCCATATATTCTGCTATTTACCCAATAGAGAATAGTGTATGTTTTTCATTCAATTTGAACATATCAATTCCCAAGTGAAATTAAACTTTAAAAGGATCTTCCATTAGTGATTTCCAAATTGAAATATAAACAGAAGTAGTCCTACTGTTTCTGAGCTGAGCCTGATAAACTTGATATCAACAGACACTGGGCTGGTACATGTATACTATTTATCGTGTAACATCTTATGTTAGCCGATGGTCAAATATAAAATAGTTTACACTGAAAAGAATGCGGACTTATTTACGTTGCCTCATGTGATGCCGTTTGACCAATGAAACGTTAGTTTTAAATTTTGTGTAACCTGGTTATTCGTATCAGGTCAATGCCTTATAAAAAAATTATGTTATCAGTCAGTACGTATTCGGACAATACCAAGCTCGAGCTCGTTACCTGCTAAATATATTTATTATGCGATGTACATGTATTTGCGAAGGGGGAAAATGTGACTGAAATGGCACACCAGTTGGAAAGAGTATACATCTATGGACAATAACCTATGGACACCAAATGAGCACTGCAAAAACATGATACATAGTATCTGAATATCCCATTCTGAATACACCTTAGAGTTTTATCACAGTGTCCTTAAAGTAAGTTTGTCATGGATGATTTCTCAATTTTCAATATGTGTTTTTAGGCTTTATAAATGGCAAATGAACTACAGTGAAACCTCTCTAAACCGGACACCCTGGGAGGTCCCCAGGGTGTCCGGCTTACAGAGGTTTCACAGTCAATCAGGCATTTGATCATTCTGAGCCATAGTTGTGTGCTATGCATTCACGAACAGACATTATCACCTGAAATAAATGACCAAGAAACTCATCAAAAATCAGATCACATGTGTTTTATTGGTGTCCGGTTTAGTGAGGTTCCACTGTATACCAAAGTGAAAGGAATTAACATCCCAGCAACAGCTAAGGTCATGTGGAGACCACAGGTCATTGGCACGATGATAGGATGGTGTAATATACAATGTACTGTTTTAAACAATACCCAGAGCCCCAGATAAGGTGTGTATTTGCAAAATACAAAATACGCACAGCAATGTGGATGACAACAGAAAAAGCACCGACTGTCACGCCTGCTTACAAAAAAGTCGCGAGCGAAAAAACAGCCTTACCTTGGACCTGTTAGCCATAGTATGGTTTGCCGGATGCCAGTCCCCACAACAATGAGCGTGCCAATATTTATGGTTAGTATGGCAGTACTGGTTTAATCACAATAACATATTTGGATACAATTTGTTTTGGGAAACCCCTATTTAATAGGGGTTTCCCAAAGCAAATTGTATCCAAATATTTAGGGTTATTACGGTAAGTCACAAGTGAAAAAACAGCCTTACCTTGGACCTGTTAGTTATAGGCCGTAACTTGACGTTATCGATGAAGGATATATGGTTTGCCGGGTGCCAGTCCTTGGTGTATACGATCAGATTGAACGGGACAGAGTCGAGCAGCTTGTTTATCACGGGTATCACCTCCCCGCCTTTATGCCGCGATGGACACTGCTGCAGGGATAGCGACCCGTCGATAAAGTCGTTCTGTACGTCCACCACGACCAGCGCTGAAACTGGCTTCAGGGTCTGAAATATCAATTTAGTTGTTACTATGCAGTGGCTTAGCCAGTGGGGGTGTAAGGGGTGTGAATACACTCGGCATTGTGTTTATATTTATTTAACATGTTTTTCCCGAGTGACATAACTACAAGATGAAAAATATAGCTTTAAAATCACTATAATCAAGAATATTAAATAGAGGATCTCAAACAAGTTTCCATTTGATATGAGATTTATGAAACGAGTCACACACAATTTATAGAGGCGAGGTGCATAAAATTGCGGACAAGTTTCATAAACCTCATATCAAAGGGAAACGAGTTTGAGATTCAGCCTCCAAAGAGCAGCCTCCAATACATTTCAGTGAGCAAACACCATTGACTATTTTCGCATCTAGTTGAAAATCTCCACAGAGAGAAATATTTTTAATCCTAACAATAAAATTATTATAAATATGCCATACGACAGGTTGAATTCCTGTTTTTTGTAAACACTTCATATTACCAAACGAGGGCTCATTCTAACAATTACAGTAAGCTAAATGAGTCATTTATAATGACGTTTAAAACATGATGATGTCAACGTCAAAACATCATTGCTGATCGCGCCATTACAAACGTCATTTGGAACGTCTCTATTTTATTAATTTGACATAACGTTGGCGCATAATACGAATATGTAATTAGGGTGATGTGACCAGCCAATCAAATGCACTCCAGGTGTTATTACACGTGTGTCATAACACATTTATGAAATGGGTTAAAACACAGCATAACAAGGTTTCATGCGATAAATATAGAATTCAATCTTTTTTTTCGGGATAGGATGCTTCCAAACCCCTTTCCAAACTCAATCCACAATCCCTCCCACCACCCCTCCCCCTCGGCAATAACCTGGCTAAGCCACATTAACCCTTAGACCACTACACACAACAATTGTCGTCTGCTGTTGCATTTATATCTTGTCTTATTTCTCAATAAAAACATGGTTTGACAGCACTTCAGAATCATTTCCAATGGAAATGATTCTAAAGTGCTGTCAAGGCATGTTGTAATTTATTATGTTTTTGATGATAAAAATGGAAAATAAACAGCAGACGACAAAAAATTAAGATAGCGTGTAAGTGTAAGGGTTCAAACCTGTTTCTCCAACACATCGAGTATCATCTCAATGACAGTCAGAACACATGAGTATCATCTCAATGACAGTCAGAACACATGAGTATCATCTCAATGACAGTCAGAACAACACATGAGTATCATCTCAATGACAGTCAGAACAACACATGAGTAATATCTCAATGACAGTGAGAACAACACATGAGTAACATCTCAATGACAGTCAGAACAACACATGAGTAATATCTCAATGACAGTCAGAACAACACATGAGTAACATCTCAATGACAGTCAGAACAACACATGAGTAACATCTCAATGACAGTCAGAACAACACATGAGTAATATCTCAATGACAGTGAGAACAACACATGAGTAATATCTCAATGACAGTCAGAACAACACATGAGTAACATCTCAATGACAGTCAGAACAACACATGAGTAATATCTCAATGACAGTAGAGAACAACACATGAGTAATATCTCAATGACAGTCAGAACAACACATGAGTAACATCTCAATGACAGTCAGAACAACACATGAGTAATATCTCAATGACAGTGAGAACAACACATGAGTATCATCTCAATGACAGTGAGAACAAGCATGCATTCATTCTTTGTTAATTTTTCTTGGCCCGTTAAGGCCTGATGTTACGACCTGTAAACATTACAGTGCTGAATTAAATTAGTTTGTCTTTTGTTTTGTTTTAATTTTTTCAATGATCTCAACAAAACATGTTTTGTCAGCAAATGAGAATCATCTCCATAGGAAATGATTCTTATTTACTGCCAAATATTTTGTTTATTTGGTTAGTGGAGTGGATTCCAAAATCAAGGCTGAATATTTAGTACACTTTGAGGGAGAAATTTTCAATTTAAGGATAAATTTATTAATTTTTATTATAATGAATTTATTACATTATCACAGCCATTTTGGCTGTGATAATGTAATAAATTCAGTATAATAATTCTGCATACTTTTAATCATGAAATACATGCAGTCATTAGTTTTTCTACGACATAATGCACTTTGAGAAAAATAAATGATTACTCCCTCAAAGTATACTTTGTTAGATAAGTATACTTTGCAATTGTTATGAAATCGGCTACTGATCGAGTACCAGGTCCAATGAGTCACTTAGCCTCACTCCCTAAATGTAATAGGATTAGTTCTAATCCCTCTACTTTTATAAAGGCAATGTTAAAACAATCAGCAGATGCCCACAATTTGCTTCAAAGGGTTAATAGTCAGTCAAATCAAATAACAGAATTACCTTCGTATTACATGTTAATGATGCATTTTCTGATTAAAACAATATCCACTAAGATGAAGGTACAAGTATCTATATACCTTTTTAAATACATTTTTCCAACACCATCTTACAACAAAATACTCTGAGATTGGTTCATCACCAAGTGACCCCAACCTACCCATGTGACGGGGTATGGGAATAAAATTTATAGACTTGTATCTTCAGGTATGTTAAGCCATAGCAAGTTCTTCCTCTGTTAATCGTCTGAATCCTGGTAGGTTTTGAGAGTGGTTCTATGAAAAAACTGTGTATGCTATTTTACACTATTTACTGGTGAAGTAATATGAAAATTTATTTGGGACTTGTCTAAGTTTTAAATCCGTTCATGAATTTACACTTAATAGGTTTAATAAGAGTGTTTTCTTATTATTATAATTTATGTTAAAAACTTCATCAACCCTTTGCACACTGCAAAGGGTTGAGGAAGTTTTTAACATAAATTTGTTTTGTTTTCAAAGCGTTGTTTGTTTTTACCGGATACGTAAGTAGGTTTTGGCTATCCAGGTGGACGCTTAATAGAGAAAACCAATGACATGGCCGAATTAAATAAGCTGAAATTAAATCTTGTTACTGTAATGTACATGTATTGTTAGTAAATTAAAATTAGTACCAAAATCACTGAATCACACGGAAACTCACACAATTGCAATATTATATCGAGAATATGAACATACACCATATGCAATGGGTGATAATATTTGCCAAAAGTCGTATTTTGAAAATCTGTATTTCACGAATTACAAATTAAACACATTTTCCAGCAAATATGGAATTAATTCCGCACTGAGCTGACAATTGTTCAAAAGACTTTTGGCAAAATCATTCCATAAACTATGCCCTATGGTATATATTACTGTATCTCATAGGTTTCACCCTAATCTCTCCTAGTACATGCTGTGGCTACACAATCTTTTTTACACAAAAAATAAAAAAAAACATTAACTAGAGAAAGTGAACAGAGGCTCACATATACCCCCCGCCACCGCCTGGACCCACAAATAAAAAGTTAACACAAATATTTAAAAAACTTTAATGCAAATTTCTAAGTAAACGGACCTTGACCTTGGAGGCCACATTGGTGTGGTATGGAATGAAAATATGGATGATGATAAGGAAGTACATTAAGTTTGAAGTCAATCCGACATACGTTGCAGAGATAATGGGTACCCAAAAACTTTAACGCAAATCGTACAGACACAATTTCCTAAGTAATTCGACCTTGACCTTGGAAATGAAGGCCGCATGAATGTGGTATGGAATGAAAATGTGGATGGTGATAAGGAAGTATATGAAGTTTGAGGCGAACCCAACTTTCAGTTACAGAGATAATGGGTACCCACAATTTTTAATATGGACGGACGAAAAAACGGACGAAATTACAAAAACTATATACCCCTCGACATACTTTGTATGCTGGGGATATAATAATGCAAGCAGGTCAAAGTGAAATGAGTCTCATATGGTGTACTGCAGTTTCTGGGGGTCGTTTCACTAAACTTTGTACCACTAAAATGTTTGTAAGTGCAAAATTATGATAGTCTGTAAATCACATTAACAATGTTTTCTTGTAAACAATTATTGGATTTATATTTATTGAGCATAGGCTGCATATACTCAATAAATGTAAATCCATCAATTGCAATTTCCAGACGATTCTAAGTTTGTGCTTACGAACATTTAGTCGTATGAAGTTTATTGAAACTGGCTCCAGGTGTACACCACTAGCAGATGATGGTGTCCAAGGTTGGTGGATGTAGCGGTTACAGACTTAAATGTACATGCCCACTTAGTAGGCACAAAATGTTCTTATTAGGAATTACATAAGTGTATAATTGTGTCATTATTCCACAAGTTCTAAAAAGTGCCCACTATACAGATATAATCATTTAGTAATATGTATTTTACTGATAGTGACTCGCAGTGGTATCAGGCTATTTTCATATGGAAATAAGGCATGACAAGTTTTAATTATTTATACTAATTAAATGCGTAGCCTGAAAAAATAATATTTTCTTCGGACAGATTATAAAGTATGCAGGCCTGTACGCAGGATTTTCTATTGGGGGGTACATCAGGGGCGAGCCCCCTGTAGTGGAGCGAGTAAGCTAGGGTGGTCCGGGGGCATGCTCCCCCTGAAAGTTTTTAAACCTAGATGGCCTGAAATGCACTCTCCTGCATTTTAAGTCATTTATATTCGGATTTCAACGGTGGTAAATTGTGACATTTTCATGCAAATTACCTGTATATTAATGCATTTCAAGATTTGTTGAGATTACTGTTTGAAAAATAGCGGACCTCGGCGAATTTAGGGGGGTTAGCACCCGTCGCACCCCCCCTGCGTACAGGCCTGGTATGATCATTGCACATCAAAAAATAAATACAGAGAATAAATAGTAATGTCCATTAACAGTTTAAGGAAACACAGTTATCGCCCCTGATATCAGTGTGGAAATTTAAGTATGATATACAATGCATAATAATGCCAATCAATATGTGGGGTAATGGTGAATGAATGTTTATTTTGCCAGAAAATGTCTCAGATGATGTCTCTATAACATTTTGTGCCGACTGAGTGGGCATGTACCTTTAAAGTAAAAAACTTAACAGTGTGGATGCCACCCACCGCCCGGCTTTCGCCAATCCCATAGATGGATTTTTTTAAAGAATTAAAAAGAAGGCTCATTCTTAAATTTTGATAAAATTTAATATTATCTGAAAAAAAATACAGTTTTTGCATTGTTTATATAGCCGTAAAATTTGGGCAGGTTTCGTGAAACACAGTAATCTGTGATATAACTTAATCCTGTCACTATAAGTGTGTACATATTAGTTAATAGTCACTCATTTTATTATCAATACATATTATTTATAATTTTGTAGTTCTCATAAATCATGGCAACTGAAAATTCCAAGCACCGACATAATTGAAATTTCCCATTAAACATTTTCAGTATTAAAGTTAGATCACGTTAGTGCGCACGTACGCCGGCGCGTGTGGACCATCACACATGTGGACAAACCGTCAACTTGTACATAAGGCAATAAAAAGGTACTTTGTTTCTCAAATACTGCGGTGTCAGAAAAATGAAATTGTTAGAGCTTTTTATCATCATGGACATATAAAAACATGTAAATCACCATGGACATATAAAAACATGTAAATTTACCATTTGATCGATCAAAAACACTGTATACCCTTCCAAAATATGTTGCATCCAATCATATGTGAGGGAAATCTGTTGATTTTACACGCCTAAAGAGGTAATAGTAGCTTTATTAAACATATACGTGAACCACATGTGCAATTGACATGCAAAATGTATCTGGCGACTTGAAAAAACATGAAATATGAAAAAAAACTCCACCCTCCCTCATCACTTTCCGCAAACCCTGTTTCTGAGAACCAAAGTACATTTTTTCATTTTTAATATGTTTTTTATTGCCCAAGCGGACACGGCTGAAAATGCATGACAAAAAAACCAAGATTGCAGTGAATACCTCAACGTAATGTCGGTACATCCTGGGTCACTTCCTGTTTCAAAATACATGTAAAACAGCATAAAGTAAACAATATGTTAATATCAAGTAAATATAATCCACAAATTGGCAAAACGAACCTTACCGTGGCACATTAGAAACAAATATATATCAGGACATTGGCAACCAATATAGATTGTGCAATATTTGGTTTCTGTGCAATTAAATTATTATCAGCTACATCCTTTCAACCCCACAGACTATAAAGCGAACATTTGCAAACACTGTAGATCCAGAGGAGTCGGCTCGTTACGAGCCAACTCATCTGGATCTGCAGTATTTGCAATGATTTTCATGATTTTGAAAAAAAAATACCCGTTTTTCGAATAATGAAACAGTCCAAAAATTAGCACGAAACATTAAATGTCAGATAATTAGGGGTGCAAGATCACTATTGCTATAGTGCTATACTGGTCACACAGTAAAGTACGTTTTGTCAAACAGTCGCTAATATGAGATTAAAGTGACACATGTGAAAATAAGAAACAACGTAGACCATGATCAGTCGGAAATGCATTATTGTACAAATTTTTTATAGATAATAATTTTCACACAATTTCCAAGTGTCAAAATATCTACACATCTCTAAATAATAGCGTAGATCCTGATGTGAGTGTGTAGATCTGTGTCTATGCTGCTCGTTAACTACAACATGTCCAAGCTGTCAGATTCTCTATATCATATGATCCATATTGTATATCTTGAAAAGGATTTAAACATAGTTGTATATAACTGTTTAGCTTTTGTTGTTTGCTGACCTAATAAGAAAAGTCACAGGACACAATAGCTTGTGACTAACCTAAATACTACGGAGCCCCACAGGGGACATATAATTCTTTTTTATTAATTCGTTCCCATGAAACAACAATTTGTTCCCTCAATTTAACAAATTGTTCCCACAAAACAACAATTCGTTCCCACGAAATAACAATTTGTTCCCTCAATTTAACAATTCGTTCCCACAAATTTGTTCCCAAGAATTAAAAATTTGTTTCCTCAATTTAACAATTTGTTCCCACAAAATAACAATTCGTTCCCACAATATAACAATTGATATTTTGTGGGAACAGAATTGTTATATCGTGGGAACGAGGGAACAAATTGTTATATTGAGGAAAAGAATTGTTAAATTGAGGGAAAGAATTGTGATTTCGTGGGAACGAATTAATAAAAAAAGTCCATGTCCCCTGTGGGGCTCTGTAAAATACAGTGTCGGGTTAACAATTCGTTCCCAAGAATCAACAATTTGTTACCACAAAATAACAATTCGTTCCCACGATATAACAATTGTTATTTAGTGGGAACAGGATTGTTATATTGAGGGAACAAATTGTTAATTCGAGGGAGCAAATTGTTAAATTGAGGAAACAAATTGTTAATTTGTGGGAACAAAGTGTTATATCGAGGGAACTAATTGTTAAATTGAGGGAACAAATTGTTATTTCATGGGAACAAATTAATAAAAAAAAATCCATGTCCTCTGCGGGGCTCGGTAAAATACAGTGTCGCACACATGACCTACTGTCATATAAGGATTTAAAGGCAATGTGTCACAGATGATGCCTCAGATATAGTTCTGAGTAAGTAACTCAAATTACATTGCATTACATAAGCGTTATGACGGAGTAGTCTTTCCAAATGTGCATTTGAAGCATTCTTTGTTTACTTTCTACTTCGTGGAGAGTAACCTAAGAATTATGCTAATACACGCTTTATTAGGTGAGTGTATGATAATGTTTTTGTCTCATATTGTAGAATTGTCTCTCAATAACAACATAGTGAAGTATGAACATCAACGCCCTGCAGGTATTTTCTATATTTTAGTGCGCGAAATGTAAATGCTATTACGCAAATTTATACCGTTGACTGTGGTGTAGCGATATAGTGCTACCGGTTGCCTATAAAGCAGAAAGTGTGTAGCTAGGCCTAGGGTATGTTTTGAACTCACAACGATCAGTATTACAGTCCTGTATTCTACCCCCGAGTCACAACCTGCATGATAAATAAACAAAGAAACATTTACTTTTTTGATAAATTGCTTTTAAATTTAAAAAAAAATCATCCTTTTTTCATGAAATTCCGTGAAATAGGCAAAAAAATGTGCCACATTCTGACAAATTTCTGGCCAGTACATATCCTGATCTAAACCAGCTAGCTTGTACCAAAATGACCTATGGCAGATAATATCAACATGAAAACAGGTCATTTTGGTACAAGCAACATCGTTTAATACAGATCAGCCTACACACAAACTGACAATAGCCGACATTGTTCACAACATGATCAATATAACTACATGTACCGCAATAACCTGCAATAAAGTATTCGGACACCACTGGGGTTTTTTTTGTTGGAATATTTGGGGTTATTCAGGTAGATGGTTCTCTTGACCAGGTAGTAAACAAAGCAGACCCTTATCAGACTGTGTGTATTTTTGTAAGATTGTGGTCTAAAGTCTACACTCGTAACCTTAAACTCTCTTAAGTCAAACTTTTGATAACTCAAAGTCAAATTATTGGTCCCAAGTACATAGTTTCTTATATACAATGTTGTTAACTCAAGCCTCAATGTATTTTCCTCAGTCCCCCAGACTTTGAGTAAGCGAGTGTAGACTGTACATGTCATGCATCTATCAATGTCTTCCCCACACAGTGGAGTGCCTGGCATAGAAACGGGAATTAGACATATTCTATATTAGACAGTCGAATGTCTGTCTGTAAACATAAATTTGTGGCTATGACTGGAGAAATGGGGCTTATGGGTTATGCGACCAGTGTAGATCCAGATCAGACTGTGCACGATCAGACTGTGCACATGCACAGTCTGATCAGGAACTGCAATGTTTGCCATTCCATTTAGGAAACACCTGTCATGGTGATAACTAGAAATGTGGCCTGTCGGCACACGAATACCCCCACTGGCAGCCAAAGAAAACGAGGCATTTTTTATTATAAGCCATTTAGCCGAGCGTTAAGGTTTCAAACGCATCAAGCCTGTGACCTTCACCCTGGGCATAGTGTTATAATCCATGCATCGGTGTAGAAGATATAGAGCGGAAGGAAATTTCATAGTGTGATAATCCATGCATCGGTGTAGAAGATATAGAGCGGAAGGAAATTTCAATAGGTTTGACCTTTGACCTTCAACTGTGACCTTGACCTTGGATGTAGGTGCGTGGTTATTGATCGCGACGCACCTTCTCATCATGAGACACATTTGTGCCAAGCCATTTGATAATACATGCATCGGTGTAGAAGATATAGAGGGAAGGGAATTTCAATAGGTTTGACCTTTGACCTTCAACTGTGACCTTGGACGTAGGTGCGTGGTTATTGATCGCAACACACCTTCTCATCATGAGAAACATTTGTGCCAAGCCATTTGATAATCCATGCATCGGTGTAGAAGATATAGAGCGGAAGGGAATTTCGATAGGTTTGACCTTTGACCTTCAACTGTGACCTTGGACATAGGTGCGTGGTTATTGATCGCGACCACTTTCATCATGAGAAACATTTGTGCCAAGCCATTTGATAATCCATGCATGGGTGTAGAAGATATAGAGCGGAAGGGAATTTCCAACAGACCGACCGACAGACCGACAAGCTGACTCCTATATACCCCCAACAAACTTTGTTTGTGGGGGTATAACAAGCAATATAAATTGTTATCAGGCTACAGGAGTGCGCTATTTGCTCAGGGACTACAATGTTCACAAATCCCATAAGCCACATTTCTCCACAGTTATGTCTAAATCCCATGGCGGCTGCAGGGTATTTCTCCAATAGAAACATGCAGTACTGACTGGACATCTAATCTTCCTACCACTGGTAATTTTTAGCTAATTCCTTCTCTTCAATTTGTTACCAATAAAATTACACGGGCTTGCCCAATACCGCCCATGCCCCCACCCCACAAAAGCAGGGAAAATATTGATAGGTGCATAAAATAGCAGTATTCTAACACAACACAGTGAACTGAACGTTTCCTATCCCAACACTTAAACCTTTCACCCCTAAATAACAGTAATAGATTTTGATACGTTAATTTTGCAACCAATCCAACCATCACAAAATGATTTCCCGACTAGTCCATTTTGAAAACAGGGTGTTTTTGTTCTCAAAAATATGAAAATTACTTGCAAACAGCGCAGATCCTGATGAGAAGGCTTGTCATGAGCCGGCTCATCAGGATCTACACTATTTGCCAATACCACATACAGGTCTGTAGTGTTGAAAGGGTTAAAATTGTAAGATGACCATATACAATGTATAAAAGGAGCAAACGTCACATGTTTATAACGACATGTACAATAGAAAGATATGTTTATAACCACACGTAAGAAATGTACAATAATAGTAACTTTCTCAAGGCATTAAATTTCATATGGCCTGTTGACAGAAAAGGTGTGTATATCTGTATGTGATTTGTATGCATAAATGAACATGTACAATGATGCAGATTAAACTTATGTTTCAAATAAAACTTAATACTTTCAACACCACAAACAGACCTCTAGTGCTATGCATGCAAATTGTGTAGATTCAGATGAGCCGACTCGTAACGAGCCGTGTCTCATCAGGATCTGCACCGTTTGAGGATATTTTTTTTTATTTCTAAAAACAATACCTTTTTTTCTGATAAATGGAATAGACCGAAAAATAACATGGGAGTGTCCATTCCAGTTACTTAGGGGTGAAATGGTTGAAAGACACCGACTGTTGAATCCAATTAATTTGAATGGGAAAAATGCACCGGTTTCCTGACGAGATGCCACTCAGCTATACTTAGAACTATCGCATAAACACATCTTTTTGTCTAGTAATCGGTGCAAATTTCTTGCGCCGGTTACTAGACGAAAATGTGTTTATGTAGTATCTTCTGCATGTAGCTGAATGGGAATTTGTCAGGAAACCGGTGCCTATTTCAAAGTGAAATATTTTATGCTTGCACAGAATGCAGCACAAATGGGATACATGTATGCAATAAGTGGTTCAGTTATGGTGTGGTTTGGCGTATTTTACCACATTATTTTAGGTGAATAAGCATGGGTTTTCAAAAGTGAGAGTACAAAATACTCGCAATAATTTGAAACTACCGATTGATTTTTAAAATGCAAATATAATATGCTTCTAAAGAAACTATAAAACTGTACATGTATTTGGGCTGTCCGAAAAAACTACAAACATTTTGAAAAAAATATACTTGTTATCAAGCCAAGTGATTATTACTGAGTTGGGTAAAGTATAAACTTTATTCAAACTGCTTTTTCATACAGCTAACAAGCAATATGCTGTGGTATAATAAAAGAAAATAATTTAGTACCTATTTTATATTGAACATGCGTGTGATAAAATGATAAATTCAGTAATTGGCAAAACTTAAGGTATTAGGTCATAGATAGATACACTTCACTTCAATGATAATTGCTTCATAAGAGTGATGTAATACATAAATATAACATATGTGAATACATTGCATTGTCTTGTTACTGAATATTATATGGTACATATATAGAGTTGCCATCTCCGCCATCTTTGTATGTACAAGCTATCGTACAGTTTCACCACTTCGTGTGTTTGACACATACAGCAAATAATATGACAGTAAACCAAATAAAATTTGGTGCAATACATAATAGACAGATATAGCACAAACCTGTCCTGAAAACTTACATATTTTACAGTTTGGTGTAATATAATTGAGGAGTCCATTCTCCTGGCTTTTCTACATGTGATTAGCTACATTATGTCATATGTTCTACTTCACATTTTGAGTTCTTTGTTAAATGACAGAACAGGTGAAACTCACTGATGGCTGGAACATACAAAGATGGCTGACTTGGCCACTCCAATTGACGTATAGGATACAGTAACGAGGCAGTATTCACACATATGTAAAACATATATTCTATCACATTTCCAAAGCAATTATCATTGAATCAAACAATGACATGCTCACATGTATCAAGTGTGCAAATATTGAAGCATTCCATCCAGTAATATTAAAGTTATATCAAGATGAAGAAACTTGTACAAACTTCTTGACATTTGTTGACACGGATGACGATGCGGACGACAGAAAAAGTGGTGACTATTGTCAAGCTAAAGCAGGTGCGACACAAATATGGCTAAGTGTTTCTGCAACCATGTGAAGGTAAAAAAGGTCAAGTTACTGGCAGCATGAGTGTGTTCCAAATGCTCACATGTATCAAGTTTCCAAATATTGAAGCAATCCGTCAAATAATATTTAAGTTATATCGTGATGAAGAAACTTGTCCAAACTTTTGGACATTTTTTTTACGCGGACAATGATGGAAAAGCGGCGAAAAAAACGCACTGAATTTCAAATCAAGCAGTACACTGCATTGTGTACTCTTTTGAGTCAAAAGAGTAGTGTACTCCCTGATTTGAAATATAAGTTTTGTTTTTAAAATTCACACAGAGCTTATCTGGAGCTCTGTACAATTGTTGTATATGTTGTGAGGCTGCATTTTTCAGTGGTAGCGTCTTTTTTTGTATTATTTAGAGTAACATTTCATCAAGGGAAGTAATTCTGCTTATTCCGTAATTTGCTATATAAACTATACAAATATTCTACAAACAATTTGTTGATACATTTAAGAAAGTATATACTAAAACTAGAAAATGTGTTCATAGAACACGGATGCTCCACATATCGCTTTGAAATTATTTTTTTACCGGAGCGTTAAAGTTTTTGAAGCACCAAGTATGTGACCTTCACCCTGGGCTTGGCGGGGGCAGGACAAACGTGGATTTGGCACAGGGCAGTAGAGGACCATTAGAGCAATGCGTATATGAAGTATGAAGCTGATCCGTGAAAGGGAACAGAAATTATAAGATATTTACCCGAGCGCTAAAGTTTTTGAAGCACCAAGTATGTGACCTTGACCCTTGGCTTGGCAGGGGCAGGACAAACGTTGATTTGGCATATGGCAGTAGAGGACCATTAGAGCAATGCGTATATGAAGTATGAAGTTGATCCGTGAAAGGGAACAGAAATTATAAGATATTTACCCAAGCGTTAAAGTTTTTGAAGCACCAAGTATGTGACCTTGACCCTGGGCTTGGCGGGGGCAGGACGAACGTGGATTTGGCACAGGGCAGTAGAGGACCATTAGAGCAATGCGTATATGAAGTATGAAGCTGATCCGTGAAAGGGAACAGAAATTATAAGATATTTACCTGAGCGTTAAAGTTTTAGAAGCACCAAGTATGTGACCTTGACCCTGGGCTTGGCAGGGGCAGGACAAACGTTGATTTGGCACAGGGCAGTAGAGGACCATTAGAGCAATGTGTATATGAAATATGAAGCAGATCGGTCGAAGGATGAAGAAATTATGAGACATTTACCCGAGCGTTAAAGTTTTGTGACGGACGGACGGGACGGACGGGCGGACAAGGGTAACACTAAATGCCCCCTCCACTATCGTGGTGGGGCATAATAAGTGTCTCAGATGTGTGGGTGGCCTATGCGAAGCATTGGTACGCAAAATTTACAGAATAAGTGTAAATTACTTGTATTTCTATTTCAATTTTACTCTACCCAATACCAAAAAGATGCTACCTTCTCAGCCCGCAGCCTATATTGTAGTTACCTGTTTAAGCCAATAGTACCCACATCGCCGGAAGTCATCGTGTCCTAGTTTCCCATCCTGAAATAGTACCAGTGAACTAGCTGTGGATTGGATTTAACCCTTTCACCCCTAAGTAACTGGAATGGATTTGGCTATGTTAATTTTGCAACCAATCCCATGGTTATAAAATGATTTTCAGACTAGTCCATTTATGAAATGGTGGTGTTTTTGTTATAAAAAATATGAAATTACAAAAAGTGCAGATCCTGTGAGACGGCTCGTCACGAGCCATCTCATCTGAAACTACATTTTTTGCCAATACCACTATACAGGCCTGTGGTGTTGAAAGGGTTAATTTGATATAGTAGTGTCTAATGTCTAATATAATGTTCGGCATACATTCCTATAACCATCCATAGTTGCTATTGATGGTTTCACAATAATGCAGTGTTACATGTACTGCAGATATATATCTCACAAGTATATGTCGCTGGTACTGGGCACTTTGTGACCAGTGAAGCTCCTGATCAAACAGCACACATGTCACATGATGTGCATCCTAATAACCATCTACCGGTGCACACGTGTAGCCTGATAACAATCTACCGGTATATTGCTTGTTAGAAGCATGACGGGTGTTTCATTGATGGAATGGCGAACAGTGCAGATCCTGATCAGACTGTGCAATTCAATTGAATTATCCGAAAGGGGTATTACTTTTAGAAATAAGAAAATAGCCAGAAATAGTGCAGATCCTGATGAGACGGCTTGTCACGTACTGGATCTATACTGTTTGCAAACATTATGATAGAGGTCTGAAGTGTTGAAAGGGTTAATCTTCAAAAGTGTGATTTATTTTAATTTACATCTGATACAATCAGGTAAATGACATTGGCTTTAGTAACTGAAAATAAATAAGTGAGTCTACGTTTCTATTCATATTCTTACATATTGTGTAGGGGTGAAAGGGTTAACCCATACAATGCTGAATTAAATTTTGTCATCTGTTGTTTATTTTTAGTTTCCATTATTCTAATTAAAAAGATGGTTTGACAGCCATGTGTCAAACCATGTTTTTACAGAAAGAAGGCAAAATATTAAACAACAGCAAACAATAATTCCCCCCCCCACGCAGGTTTCATTAATTATACCTTATCCTCATCGAGGAGGTTGAAAATTCTTTGTCCAACGTCATCAGAAAATGGGTGAGTTTTGGAATGGAACAAGTCTTCTAGAAGTCGTGATAGTTCGTCCAAATTGAGGGCATCATCCCTGAAATACAGTGTCATACTTCAACCACGGCGTTAAAATTGTACCAAAATATGATTGAGAAATGTTGTATGCGTGACTTAACTATTTCCCGTTTCAATCGCCCAACTATGTCATTTATTTCCATAATACTTCAACATTATCCAGAGCTCCAGATAAGCTGGGTATTTGCTCAAATACCCAATTAAAATTGCCAAAAACCCAATTGAAATCAGGGAGTATCAAAAAGCAATAACATGTTTGTGGTACCTTTATCATGCTGCAGAAAACAATAAACAGACAACAAATATAGCATCTTTTTCTTATTTTCCATGAAAACATATCTTGGTATTTCATTAGAATTGTCTCCAAGGAGACAGGGTTAGGGTAGGAGACAATTCTAATGAAATGCCAAGAAATGTTTTCATTTCGAAGCAAACTATTCAATAATTGCTGTTTGTTGATGAGTAAATAGTAGTAGCGTGATTTTATTTTACCCAATTAAATTTTGAAATACCCAATTGCTTCAGAAAAGATGGAGTGACAATACTCAATTACTAATTCCTTATCTGGAGCCCTGATTATCTGCATCTGTGTAATTGAAATCGGATGTTATAACATTTAGTAGTCTCCCATCCCTCACTGAAAGGAGCAACATAGTGAAAATATTGTAATAAAGTTGAAATATACTTAGTTGAGCTGAAAAAAGCAAAAATTTTTCTTGCAGCTCAAATAAGTGAATTTTTAAATGTTTTTTATTTTTATTATCATTTATTCCCTATTTAATAAGGAAGAAAATCAATAATACATTTGTAACAGTAAAATACGCATTGAATTTGAAATCTGGGGGTAAAATACTCTTTAGATACAAAACTTATCTGGAGCTCTGTTTCATACAGTGTTCGAGGCAGGATATAAGCATTTGCTTATATAAAATTTGTAGTGTTTTTCCTTATTTTTTTCAACATTGTGCGGGATCATATTTTATTCACAAGTACATTTACATACAACAGATACAATTGAGATTACAGGTAATTAACCGGTACCCATTTACAGCTGGGTGGACTGAAGCAATGCGGATAAAGCATCTTGCTCAAGGACACGACACACACTTCAGGCTCGAACCCACGACCGTAAGATCAACAGTCCGATGCCCCAAACCGCTCAGCCACGCGCTCCATGATTAATTCATATACTGTATTGATGCCATGATTGCATAAACGTTACGTTAATACAAATAAAGTTAATAAATTAATGTGCTGAAGTATTTCTAAGAGGAAAAGTGTCGCCCGATGTGGGGTTCGAACCCAGGACCCCCGTAACACTAGCATGGCGCTCTTACCCACTGAGCTAGCCGGGCGATCATGTCTCACCACCACACACGGACACTACACACCACCCCTTCTTATCCTTTGGTAGTTGCAATGGTAACTCTTGCAATCTACTCCCGTACCGTCCGACAGTACGGGAGTAGATTGCAAGAGTTACCGTTCACTAATCCTTTTGGAGCCAGGCATCGACCACACAGCTTGATGAGGAGTATAGCCTGCAACCCAAAGCACAATCCTGTTTACTTCTGACACTATTGAAGTATTTCTAAGGGGAAAAAGTGTCGCCCGATGTGGGGTTCTGACCCACGACCCCCGTAACACTAGTTCTGTGTGACAAAATCTCAGCAACTTTGTGTTTGTTGTTGTTGCTAATAAAGAGAATAATAGATTGCAAAAATAGATTTGCCGCCGTTCTATCACATAGAAATACCGTAACACTAGCACAGCACTCTTACCCACTGAGCTAATTGGGCGATTGTACCCCACACAGATAATACGGTGCAAAATTTTATTCAAGATGGATGAGTAGTTCAAAAGATAATGGTCACTAGTTATTGACACACCCTCGTATTTTCTTTTTAAAAAACCTGACTGGTTCCTGTGCTGGAAACTGGGGCGAACTGATTCGGGGACGTGTGGTGAACAGGTGACATCGATCAGTCTTTTTTTTTTATAGCAGATTGTACATAACATGACAACAGTTAAACTTCACACTTCGTACCTGTCTTCATCGTAAATTGAAAAACATTCATCACACACAATGTCTGATGAATCAATCTTGGAGACAACAGATTCAGGAAATCTCTTGACACTTGCCATTTCTGTCACAAAATAACTGTTTACATTGCCTCCGAATCGATTTTACGGGAATTGCCGAACAATTTCTTATTACGATTTTAATGAACAGAACCGAGGATATCCGACTTACGATCATTGTCGAAGTTTCATCCGAAAGAGGTCGCTGGAACTGTTTATGCTTAAATGATGTATTGAAGTGAAAATGAATAATGGAAAAAATAGCCGTAATGGGGGTAAAGGTTGAAAGTCGCGACAATGGAATTTCAAACAGCGCAGGGGGAAATCTGACCTGTTTCCTATATAATTTAATCATTTTTGAACGCTTCAAACAACTAAATTACAATCGCTAAATCAAATTTAAATGCAGATTTACAATGTTAAATGCTCATTAAAAAATATTCTTATCACCATTTAGTATTTTCGTAGTTCTAAATGTGAAATATTCTGGCATAAAAATGATGTATTTTAGAGCAAAATGTATCGATTTAATTACCCCCAAGCATATCGGGTCACGTGCCTAGTGATATGTCACGCCGACTTCAAGTTTGCATGAGACAACGTGGCAGACGCAAGAATCCGGTACCTACGTCCAATGTTAATGTCACACTGGGAGATCAAAGGAAAATAGGAACAAAAATGTGTGTTAAGGCCATAATTGTATACAAATTGATTCTCAAATAACTATACACATGCCTGTTTGTGGGTTGACCTAAGAATTTATTTTTAAATATGTTAAACAGTAAACCAGAGATACATGACATTTTTTCGAACTATAACTTGTGTTAATGCATAAAATAGACTTTAAACGTGTAATACACTGTGGAATACAACTCATAATTCATAATAGTCATCCACATAATAGTCGATCTAAAATTGGATTTTTTCTAGTACCCCAATATGGAAAGATGGTGGTAAAGCAATTTTAGTAAATTTTCGGTCTGTGGCCAACTTCAGCAAGCGCAATGTCATCAGTCGTAATCAAGTTTCTTGTTTCTTGTTGAGGCTGAATGCCATATAACCTCACTGTTTTTTCTTCTGAGTAATGTAAGATTAATAACACATACATTGATGTAGTTGAAAGGGTGGCCGTTTTAAGTTATAGTTCGGTATTGTAATTTAAGATTTGAGATTGATTTTTCTGCCAGGATATATATAGTGTCTCTTTGGCCACTACATACATCATTTTCTTTTGCTGCTAGTAGCACATGTTCATTCAACTGAATTAATTAATTATTTCTATACATGTAATATGGAAGATTCTTGTTTGCAATTGGATGCTCTCATCTTCATAAAGTGTGCAATGAAGGTTGTGGGATGTGAACTCAACACACAAAGTAAACCAGTGGCGGTATTTTCTGTTATTCAGATAATTGTAATAGTACTAGTCTGATCAGGGCATACATCGGTCGTAATAATTATTGTCATGGACCGTACTATGCTGGTCACGAATGGATCGACAGTTGATGACATGATGAGTAAATGTACAACTAATTAATAAATACGTCATCTTCAACCAACATATTCCCTGACCAGCCTGCGCATCCGCACAGTCTGATCAGTGCCTACGTCTGTCGTGATTCCATCAATCGAACACTGTTTATATATGTACCCTGAATGACAGCTATTGTTGCAATAGCTTTGTGGTAAGGCAATATTATTCAATGACACAGATAAGTATTATATACCTGTAAAATGCCCTACTCCCAGAATGGTTCAGCTGTGTGAATTTGACATGTGGTCTGGTCTGTGATTTGGGATTAAGAGACAGCACATGGCCTGGGCTAACCTCTGGTGACCCCTCTTCCAGAACCCCATAAATCATGGTCAAGCCTCATCGGTCATTACATGGTGGCAAACTCGGCCATGCATGCAATGATTCACAGTTTAGAGGGTTACTGTTATTATTATGCAACCCAAATAAATATAGTGGCCATGCATGGCTATCTGTACAAATTAACATTACAACAATATGATGAATCTCGGATAGTGCGACTATACAGTACTACTGTCTGTTTCATGAAAACTGTCCAAATTGTAAGGCTATATAAATAATGCAAAAACAATATATTTTCGATAATATTAAATTATAGCAAAATTTAAGAATGAGCCTACTTTTTATTTCGTGAAATTTGGTCCAATATTGATTTTATTGTGACTGAAAAACATTTTCCACAGAGTGAAGATGTCTATGGGGATTTAACATGGGGACATTTTTCTAATTTCAGAAATAGTTGACCGATTATCAAAAGGTAACTTGTTTTCTTAGTTAAATCATTTACAAGCTATCTATAGTTAGATTTTCCTCCAGGTTTTCCACCTCTTTTTCCCCCGTGTTAGATTCCAATAGCGAACTCATTTTTCGTAATAAAATCAACTTTTGACAAAATTTCACGAAATAAAAAGAAGGCTCATTCTTAAATTTTGCTAAAGTTTAATATTATCGAAAACATATTGTTTTTTAATTGTTTATATAGCCGTAAAAGTTGGGCAGGTTTCGTGAAACAGATAGTAGTGTGATCGGAATGACGATCTACAATGGTGGCACATGCCATTTTCTATTATCAACCCGTGCCCACCAAAATATAGTGCCTCTTAACAAGAGGCATTATTATCAAGGATGAATGTGGCTGTGACTGGGAAAATGGGGATTATGGATTTTTTGCGACAATTGTAGATCCATCTAGATCAGCATGTGCACTATTCACCATTGTTCTTGTTCTTGTATATATATTCTGCCTTCGTAGGCACACCTAGTATGTCACTAGTAGCATATTTCACCACAGTAGTTAAGTTCGTGGATAGTTCATCACCAAATACAATTTTTGAATATATATACTGGAAATTTATAATTTTTAAGGAGATGAAGTTTATGTGTGTTGCATTGTCCTATTTGAAGTATTTATGCGGGGACGTTTCGGCAGTAGTTCCAGCTTTTGGTATCTGGTGCCATGTAGTGTATAGCAGAGACGACGACTGTTATATTGCAGCAGTTCCAGATATATGTTAACTTCCTCTGAGGTAGTATCACTTTTTATTATGTTACAGTCCACAATAAGTTGTAATAAGCTGTGTTTGGTAACACTTGGGCACTCATCAATTAGAGAGTTCAGTATTTTAACTATGTCCACCATAATGGGTTCATGTATATGTATGTGTGTGTGGGTGTGGGTGTGTGTATGTATATATATATATGTATGTATGTGTGTGTGTGGGTGTGTGTATGTATATATATATATGTATGTATATGTGTGTGTGGGTGTGTGTATGCATATATATATGTATGTGTGTATATGTGTGTATTGGTATATATGTGTGTGTACATATGTATATGTGTATGTACGTCTGTGTGTGCCTGCGTGCGTGAGTGTGCGTGCGTGCGTGCGTGCGGCACGCACGTGCGTGCGTGCGTGTGTGTGTGTGATTGATGAATGGGGGCTGGGCTAAGTGATGTGGTGTGTGGTTGGCGGGTGTATGGATGGGTTGATGTGGTCCACTAATTCAATGGACCTGGGCTAAGTGATTGAGTGAGTCAGTGGGGTGAGGTAGTCAGCTGGTTGAGAGTAGTTGTGCAAAATCGCCTCCTTTTGAGCGTTTTTTTTTTTAGCTTTACTACAGGGACTCCGGAGCTACCGGGGGAACTGGAGGTTTCCTCCACCAGGAGTAATTGCTTTTTATGTCGAAATTGACAATCTGCATTACTTCAATGTAGACAAAAATCAAACGATTTAATGTGTATTAGTCTATTTCGGCCAAAATCTGACGGTGTGGTAGGTGACTCAAAACTAAACTAAAATTAAATAAATGCTAGTAAAATAACAAAAGCAAATATATATATAAAACCAAATTAACAACACAAAATCAGCAACCACGGTTATCATGATAGGTTAATATAGCATTCTGATACAGCACACTAACATAGGGTGGGGGTGGCACGTCAAATACCATACCGTCAGAAATCACTTTCTTCTTCTCTTCTCTTCTCGATGGTGATTAAGTAGGATTGGGACTAAATGTGACTATAAGTTAATTACGTAGAGCACACTTGCTAGACATTAACCCAGATAGTACACTCGCCACTTAATTTCATTTGACCAGTCCGTATGCCACTCAAAACGCACAAATCACGTAAACTAGTATGGGTTCCCCTCAATCATCTATAATCGATACCCAGCCATACTATGTCACACACATATAAGCTGATAGGTGCTATAGGAGGCCTCAAAGTATAGGTTACCATACCTGCATAGATTCTCCTGTATTTGACGCACATTTTTGGAGCCTGAATTATAAATGCAACATTTATCAAAATTCGGAAATATAAACCAGACCGACGACCATCGGCCTGCTTCTTTACTGGGGTATATATCCCGGGTATTGAAGGTGTCCGAGCCAATTCCCACCCTTAAATATGAGCCGAATGAATGAAATGAATGAATGAATGAATGGGTTCACGCTGTTCACTTATTTAGCTCTTTACAGTCGAGTAGGAAGTGCTGAAGATCCTCATCTGATTCATGACATAGTAAGCAGGTTTTGTTGACTTCGTTTTGGTTGAACTTAACTCTGTTTGTTTGCAATATGTAAGTCCCTGTGATAATTTTCACTTTAACTGGGATGCGGTTCACGTCTCTGGAGCCGTTTTTATATGGGACTATCGCAGGGTGGCATTTTCCTGGTACGAAGTGTTTGGACAGTTGGTTCAGTGATGAATATTGTTCTGCCTGATTAACAATATTTTCTTTCCATTTCTCATTCACTGCTCATTTCTTCAATGAGACACCCGTCATGGTTCTAGCATGCAAACATTACCATTATGATGCTACAGGAATGTGCTATTGGATCAGGAGCTGCACTGGTCACAAGTACTATATACTCCAATTCTCCAGTCATTGCCGCAAATGACAGGGAAACACATCACACTTTTGGTGAAATATACCCTCATGCATGGGAGTATAAGCTTAAACCCACCACAACTGTATCATTTGGTAGGTCTCTCTCGTAAACTCTCGTAAACTGGACTCACAGCGCACCTCTTCCCGCTAAATATATGTTAACTCTTCCCATTCTGCAACTTATTTACACCATTGCGCCATTTAGGCATTTTACCGCCGTAAGTGACTGGTTCTACGTTTATTACAGTGGAAACTTTGCTCAGAAATTCTTCACAGCCGATCTCTGTTTCAAATCGAAAGCGAAAGTGGAGGGAAGTGCGGGAATTTGTGGAAATAATTTTCTTACCGCGGCAGCCGAAGGCCATTGTGAATACGTGTACATTATCACTGCCCGGACAATGAAAAATCGTTCATTCAACACTACCTGCATGAATATTTTAAATTTACAAAACTTATATGCTGACCGTATTAAAGGCTTTGTGATTATTTTCTTTGCTAACTTTCAGTGTCATTAGTTTTCGTGGCACACAATCGGATGAACATCATTATTTAATATCTTCGGGTTATAAATATGTAAGACTCAGATATGTTGTCAGCCCCAGAAATCCCAAAATGGGTGTATCTGCACATTCTGTTTTGATTTTCAAGCCTGAATGACATCAAAGTTAGTACCCTGGCCGTATGCGTCCAGATAAAAAAAAGGGAACTTGATAGGATACAGAAAGTATTTCCGTGCGGATTTGAAATATTTTGTACTTTTAGCACATTTCATACTGCAGATTTAACACTTTTGTGACGAAAAATATAAATAGTTCCTTTATATCTACCGAGTACTCTAAAGTACATTATATATGTTTCTACCACTCGCTGAGACGGTTCAGTTGAGCGATAACAACGTATACTTTGTACTTGCTTAAAATTACCTATTTCATGATGAAGAATCCAAATTTTTCTGGGGAAAAATATAAGTGTTTCCTTTATTTCTATTCTAAAGTTCATGTTGTTATACTCGTTGAACTGACTCGCCGAGACGTTTTAAATGAGTGGTAACAACATACATGTACTTTTAGGAAGAAATAATAAAAATAGATACAATAATTTGTTGAGAATTTCTATAACTGTGTATCTGTATCCTGCATGAAATGGGTTAAGCAATTAATATCCTTTCTGAAGCACTATCGTTTTGCTCTGCATGGAAAGAATGTAACATTTCACCACGTCTTTACCTGACAAAAACACCATGTCGTTACTTCAATCATTGGACGAGGAGCTGATATGTGCTGTGTGCCTGGAGTTTTACGAAACACCCCTCTTGCTTCCATGCGGTCATAACTTCTGTAAAAAATGCCTAGTCAACATTTCCGAAAGCGCTTCCTTCTCGTATATGGCCCTGGGACCAGTGAGTTCTCTGAGCTGTCCGGTGTGCAAGGCTACCCTCAGCTTGAGGAAGACGGCAATAAACCAGCTGCCGGTCAACCGAATCCTGGAGAGCATTATATCGCTCTACAAATCCAACAGTCCCGTCGACATATTTGACAGCGCGTGGAACTCCGACGCTGATATCCAGGTATGGATAATGCTGAGCAGTCTCTGCGAAACATGTTAAACCGATAGGCATGTCCGGTAAAGTTGCCTTCTGTCCGACAGATAAACCAGAAGTGGGCGGACCGAATGTCCGACTATTAAAAGTAAAAAAAAAAAATGTTTGTTTTAATTTTGTTTTAATTTTCGATTCCCCTTCCTTTGGTATGTCCATCTCTGGTTTTATGATGCCTAGCAACTAGCTAGCCTTACTTACATGACCAATATAACTAGCTAGCCTTACTTACATGACTGATACAACTAGCTAGCCTTACTTACATGGCCAATAGAACTAGCTAGCCTTACTTACATGACTGATACAACTAGCTAGCCTTACTTACATGACCAATATAACTAGCTAGCCTTACTTACATGACTGATACAACTAGCTAGCCTTACTTACATGACCAATATAACCAGCTAGCCTTACTTACATGACTGATACAACTAGCTAGCCTTACTTACATGACTGATACAACTAGCTAGCCTTACTTACATGACTGATACAACTAGCTAGCCTTACTTACATGACTGATACAACTAGCTAGCCTTACTTACATGACCGATATAATGAGCTAGCCTTACTTACATGACCGATATAACTAGCTAGCCTTACTTACATGACTGATACAACTCTTACTTACATGACTGATATAACTAGCTAGCCTTACTTACATGACCGATATAACTAGCTAGCCTTACTTACATGACCGATACAACTAGCTAGCCTTACTTACATGACCGATATAACTAGCTACCCTTACTTACATGACCGATACAACTAGCTAGCCTTACTTACATGACCGATATAACTAGCTAGCCTTACTTACATGACTGATACAACTCTTACTTACATGACCGATACAACTAGCTAGCCTTACTTACATGACCGATATAACTAGCTAGCCTTACTTACATGACTGATATAACTAGCTAGCCTTACTTACATGACCAATATAACTAGCTAGCCTTACTTACATGACCGATATAACTAGCTAGCCTTACTTACATGACTGATATAACTAGCTAGCCTTACTTACATGACCGATATAACTAGCTAGCCTTACTTACATGACCAATACAACTAGCTAGCCTTACTTACATGACCGATATAACTAGCTAGCCTTACTTACATGACTGATACAACTCTTACTTACATGACTGATATAACTAGCTAGCCTTACTTACATGACCGATATAACTAGCTAGCCTTACTTAAATGACTGATACAACTAGGTAGCCTTACTTACATGACTGATACAACTAGCTAGCCTTACTTACATGACTGATACAACTAGCTAGCCTTACTTACATGACTGATACAACTAGCTAGCCTTACTTACATGACTGATACAACTAGCTAGCCTTACTTACATGACTGATACAACTAGCTAGCCTTACTTACATGACCAATATAACTAGCTAGCCTTACTTACATGACTGATATAACTAGCTAGCCTTACTTACATGACCGATACAACTAGCTAGCCTTACTTACATGACCGATACAACTAGCTAGCCTTACTTACATGACCAATACAACTAGCTAGCCTTACTTACATGACTGATATAACTAGCTTGCCTTACTTACATGACCGATATAACTAGCTAGCCTTACTTACATGACTGATACAACTCTTACTTACATGACTGATATAACTAGCTAGCCTTACTTACATGACCGATATAACTAGCTAGCCTTACTTACATTACTGATACAACTAGGTAGCCTTACTTACATGACTGATACAACTAGCTAGCCTTACTTACATGACTGATACAACTAGCTAGCCTTACTTACATGACTGATACAACTAGCTAGCCTTACTTACATGACCGATATAACTAGCTAGCCTTACTTACATGACTGATACAACTCTTACTTACATGACTGATATAACTAGCTAGCCTTACTTACATGACCGATACAACTAGCTAGCCTTACTTACATGACCGATACAACTAGCTAGCCTTACTTACATGACCGATATAACTAGCTAGCCTTACTTACATGACTGATGCAACTAGCTAGCCTTACTTACATGACCGATACAACTAGCTAGCCTTACTTACATGACCGATACAACTAGCTAGCCTTACTTACATGACCGATGCAACTAGCTAGCCTTACTTACATGACCGATACAACTAGCTAGCCTTACTTACATGACCGATACAACTAGCTAGCCTTACTTACAACCGATATAACTAGCTAGCCTTACTTACATGACTGATATACTTAAAAGCTCATATCACACTCAAAATCAATTTTATTTTTTGAAATTTTTCAAGTTTACCAGACCAAATGTCCTGTAAAGCTTTTGCAGTTTCGCGGAGACTGCTGAAGTAAATTTTGTCGTCTGCTGTGTATCATTACGCCCGTACAAAATCTACCCTTTTCTGTATTGAAATAAATGTATTGGTATTGTTATGATCTCAGACCTAGGAGACAATTTTACCCTTTCACCCCTATGTAACGGGAATAGATTTTGATATGTTAATTTTGTAACCAATCCATTCATCACAGATGATTTTCAGACTAGTTCATTTATGAAAAGGGGTGTTTTTGTTCTCAAAAATATGAAAATTACTTGCAAAATGTGCAGATCCAGATGAGTCCGCTCATCACGAGCCAGCTCATCTGGATCTACACTGTTTGCCAATACCACTATACAGGTCTGTAGTGTTGAAGGGGTTAAATACCAACTTGAAGCAAAAGGCGTAACAGTATGCAATGCCAAATTTCTTACCTGGAGCTCTGATTGATAAGTAATAGTCTGGCCATTTTCAAGGGTTGTTTTCTGCAGGTTGCGAGTAGTTTAGATAATCTCAGCTATACAGATAACTTTTACTATTTCATAGATCTATCTTCAGAGCTCCAGATAAGGTGCATTTTGGCATATTTTACATACTGACTTTAGCAGAAATATGTGTGAGTGCAAAATACTCACAGCAATGTGAAAATATGCATTGATTTACAAATTGAGTAGTGACCATACAGTAATAAAGTTGAAAATTCACTTAGTTGAACTGCAAAAAGCAGTGAATTTTTATGCGAAGAAACGGGTGGCATATAGTGTTTGGACTGTCCGTCCATCCGTCTGTCCGCCCTGACGGTACTATACTTATGTGGCTAGCCACACAGGGTTATGGACTTAGTAAAGGTTAGGGTTGGTTACAATTAGCCACCTAAAAATCCTTTTATGTGGCTAAAAATCCTTTTATGTGGCTAATATTTAACATGTGATAAGCCACATAAGTATAGTACCGTAAGAACGTCCGTCTGTCTGTCCGTCCGTCACACTTTTCGGTTAACCACTTTGTCACAGTTTCTCAAATATGCTGCAGGTGGCATCCGCGTTCGACAGACGCATTTCTTGTTAAATTTGTTTTATTTTTTTATCATTTGTTCCCTATTTAATAGGGACTTTTAAGAGGGACGAAAATTAATAATACATGTACATTTGTGTCAGTAAAATACACATTGAATTTGAAATCTGGGGTTATAATACTCTTTAGATACAAAACTTATCTGGAGCTCTGATTTTTTATATTTTCTGTATCCTAGATGGATACAGAACATATAAAAGACAGATGATGTAGTAAAAGTCATGCATATAGTCGAGATTATCTAAGCTGGGTTGCTCATTAGACGAGTGACTAGTCCATACCAATATCTGGGGGGTGAAAGGTGAATTATCTTCATGCAGATTGTCAGCTGTTGAATAAGATACTGCAATGCACTAGTGACTAATCCATTCCAGTATCTTGGGGGTGACAGATAAATTATCTTGTGAATGTTACAAACTGTCCCCTAAGATATTGGAATGGACTAGTGACTAGTCATTCCAATATCTTAGGGGTGACAGGTGAATTATCTTCATACAGGTTGCCAGCTGTCCTACCCACCACATCCCAATGGATCAGTACTGCGTGGTTTGTGACGTCACCGTATGTAGAAGCTGTGAGCCGACCCACAATAAAACCAACGGCAGACATCGCATCGAACCAGTGACGCAGATAGCCACAAAATATCAGGTTCATATAACAGATATTGGTGAAAGTGTTGCAATACAGTCTACACTCCAAGTAACAGACGAAAATTTAACCCTTACAATGCTGAATTAAATTGTGTCGTCTGCTGTTTATTTTTTATGTTCCATTTTTATACGACAGTTTTTAAAAAACGGTACATATTATGTTTTACCGTTGGTGGGCGGACGGCTGACAACTCCTCCGAAACCGTTCAGTCGATCTTTCTGAAACCATACACACGTCTTCTACACATATTGAAGATGTGCACCTTGGTGTTTTTAAGCCGAAAAAATATGTTTTAACAAAAATATCACCTTTTTAACTTAGCCATTTTTTCTACATTTTTCTATACAATTCTATATATACGGTACAGAGTTTGTGTACACAACTCCTCCAAAACCATTCAGTCGATCGTTCTGAAACTATACACACGTCTTCTACACATATTGAAGATGTGCACCTTGGTGTTTTCATGCCGAAAAAATATTTTTTTAACAAAAATATTACCTTTTTAACTTAGCCATTTTTTCTACATTTTTCTATACAATTCTATATACGGTACAGAGTTTGTGTACACAACTCCTCCGAAACCGTTCAGTCGATCCTATATACGGTACAGAGTTTGTGTACACAACTCCTCCGAAACCGTTCAGTCGATCGTTCTGAAACTATACACACGTCTTCTAAACATATTGAAGATGTTTTCATGCCGAAAAAATATTTTTTAACAAAAATATCACCTTTTTTTTAACTTAGCCATTTTTTCTCACATTATTGTATCCAATTCCCTATCATTTCTACTTTACACTCTACTTTTCTATCTCTGTCTAAATTAGTATACATGTTTAGCACAACGAGATGAAGAAATAATGCTATAGACTTTCAAATTAATGTTTATTGCCTTGGTGACAGCTTCACATTTCTGCATCTTCGCTGTCTGGCCAATATTCGACGGGCGTATTTTGTGACTTGCGGCACTCTTGTTTTTATATAAAAACATGTTCTGACAGCACTTTAGAATCATTTCCAATGGAAATGATTCTAAAGTGCTGTCAAACCATGTTTTTATTGAAAAAAAAGGCAAAATATTAAGCAACAGCAGACGGCACTTTTTGTTTCCAGCATTCTATGGGTTTATCATGTTAATGACAATTTGAGTTGAGAGTTATTATATAGAAAAACAGGTACCAGTACATGTGCTTGGGACCATGAATTTGACTTTGAGTCGGGGCTCCAGATAAGGAATTAGTAATTGAGACATCAGCAGATTGCAATTATTGAATAGTTTGCTTCGAAATGAAAACATGTCTTGGCATTTCATTAGAATTATCAATGAAATACTAAGATGTGTTTTCATGGAACATAAGAAAAATATGCTATATTTGTGGTCTGTTTATTTTTTTCTGCAGCATGATAAATTTACCATAAATTTTGTATTGCTTTTTGTTACTCGCTACTTCTGATTTCAATTGGGTTTCTGACAATTTTAATTGCGTATTTAAGCAAATACGCAGTTTAGGCCTAATTAAAATATTGTTTGTTTGATATTTTTTTCCCTTTGCGTCGGCCGGCGAAGAGGGGCTTTCCGATTTCAACAGTAACATTTTGTGTATTTCTAGTCCTGGCGGAGGAGCATGGGACATGCTCACTTGTTTCAAATAAAATTAGGAAATTGTCAAATACATTGACGTGGAAGGCTGTTTTGGGAGAAGTATTAATAGATAAATCGAAGCTGTTTGTATAATGGAATTTAATATCAGAGCATGAATCAAATACTATGGTCGTCAACAGGAAACAAGTTGTATGACCTAACAAAGGTGTTATGTACGAATGTGCAAAAAAATAAAATTTATTTTTTAATCTCAAATAAAACAATTTACCTACCTACCCAAGCCTGCAATGTTGGGTAGGTAAAGATCAAACAAACCCTATTTTAATTTAGGCCTTATCTGGATCTCTGTTGAGTTATCAGTATGTTTGAGTTAAAGGTACATGCCCACTCAGTAGGCTCAAAATGTTCTTTATAAGAATTAAATAAGTGTATAATTGTGTCACTATTCCACCAGTTTTAACAATTACGAGTGTCCACTATACAGATATAATCATTTAGTAATATTTATTTTACTGATAGTGATGCGTGGTGGTATCAGGCTATTTTCATATGCAAATGAGGCATGACATATTTTAATTATTTATACTAATTAAATGCGTTCCCTGAAAAAATAGTATATTCGACAGATTAGGTATGATCATTGCACATCAAAACATAAATACAGATAATAAATAGTAATGTCTGTTAACATTTTAAGGAAACACGGTTATCGCCCCTGATATCAGTGTGAACATTTACGTTTGATATAAAATGTATAATAATGCCAATCAATACATGGGGTAATGGTGAATGAATGTTTATTTTGCCAGAAAATTATTTATCTGATATAAAGAACAGTTTGTGCCTACTGAGTGGGCATGTACCTTTAAGAGAGTTTGATGTAACGAGTGTGGACTGTATGTGATTAATGGAGACAAAATGCTGTGATTTCATTGGGGGAGAAACTAGGGCAAACAATACTCCCTGATGTGGCCCATTTCTTCACTCCAGGGATTAATTTACCATACACTCAGCGGCCGAATTCCGGCCCCTTCCCCAATTGCTAGGGCCGTTTTTTCTTCCCTAACTTATGAACAAATTGCCAATTGAAAAGTAAAATAAAATCAGGTATCAAAGTTTACCAACATTTGCTTTTCTATTTGCTTCATATCTCAATTAAAGTATAATATTATGTTGTTACCGTAGAGAGTTGTAACAGCATAATATACTTTAATTGAGAAATATTAAAAATACATTTAATAATATTTTTTATACTTGGATGATGAAATTGGCTTAACAGAAAAAAATGAGATGGAAAATGCCCAATTTAGTACGATTTTACCCAAAATGGTTGAAAAGGACCCCTTCCCCAAATGGCTGGCTTAATCCCTCCACTCAGTTTTAAATTGTTTATTACAGGCAGACATAGCTGACATTCTGACAGAGATTAAGATGAAGAACGTACCCCTGAATGACCGTATAAAGAAGCTACAGGAAAGCTTGGATGGTGTGGAGGTCAGTGGTAGAAATATTTGATAAAACAAGTGTTCTGGAGCTCCAGATAAGGTGCGTATTGGCACATTTTAGCAGAATATGCATTGATTATCAAAAGTGGGAGTACAAAATACTGACTGCAGTGTGAAAATATGCATTGATTTTCAAATTGAGTAGTGAAAATACTGTAATAAAGTTGAACATTTACTTAGTTTGCTTTTTGCAACTCAAATACTAGTGATTTTTAGCTCACCTGAGCGAAGCTCATGTGAGCTATTGTTACCGCAATGTGTCCGTCGTCGTCCGTGAACATTTTCAAACGTCTTCTCCTCGGTAACCATTAGGCCTATAGTCACCAAACTTCATGGTCAAGGTCCTTAGGTAGGGGGATTACAAAATTGTTAAAATGACGTCATTACGTAATCCAAGATGGACGCCGTCTAAAAATAGCACAAATTCTTCAAAACTCTTCTTCTCAAGAACCGCCAACCGGATTTCGACAAAACTTGGTAGGAATGATCGATGTACAATGCTCTTTCAAAGTTGTTAAAATGGTGACCCCGGGGTCAAAAATGAGTGGCCCGTGGGGTCAAATTGGGATAAAATTTTATTTTTGACGGAATATGGTCATATCATATATCAAATCGAAGGTATCAACGAGGCGATCACTCTGGTGCATTTTTGTAGAAATCGGCTGGTTATGTCATCCAAGATGGCCGCTGAAAGGTCAAAAGGTCGTTCTTTTATTAGAGATTTCAAAATTCTTCTTCACACGAACCACTTGGCCCATGGTGGCCAAACTTCACAGTTATGGTCCATGGGTGAAGCCTTTTCAGATTTGTTAAAATGGAGGTCGTCGCTAATCCAAGATGGCCGCCGTCTAAAAATAGCACAAATTCTTAAAAAATCTTCTTCCCATGAAGCGCCAGCCGGATTTCGATGAAATTTGGTAGGAATGATCGATGTACAATGCTCTTTCAAAGTTGTTAAAATGGTGACCCCGGGGTCAAAAATGGGCGTGGCCTATGGGGTGAAATTGGGTTCAAATTTTATTTTTGACCGAGTATGGTCATGTCTATATCAAATCGAAGGTATCAAAGAGGCGATCGCTCCGGTACATTTTTTGTCGAAATTGGATGGTCATGTCATCCAAGATGGCCACCGAAAGGTCAAAAGGTCGTTCTTTTATTGAGAGATTTCAAAATTCTTCTTCACACGAACCGCTTGGCCCATGGTGGCCAAATTTCAGTTATGGTCCATGGGTGAAGCCTTTTCAGATTTGTTAAAACGGAGGTCGTCGCTAATCCAAGATGGCCGCCATCTAAAAATAGCACAAATTCTTAAAAAATATTTTTCTCATGAACCGCCAACCAGATTTCGACGAAACTTGGTAGGAATGATCGACGTAGAATGTTTTTCAAAGGTGTTAAAATGGTGACCCCGGGGTCAAAAATGGGTGTCATGTCATATATAAAATTGAAGGTATCGATGAGGCGATTGCTCTGGTGCAATATTTGTCGGAATCAGATGATTATATCATCCATGATGGCCTCCAAAAGGTCCATTTATTCGAGATTTTGAACTTGTTTTTCTCAGGAACCACATGGCCGATGCTGGCCAAACTTCATAGTAAGTTAAGATCCTTGGGTGAAGCATTTTCAGATTTGGTAAAATGAGAGTCATCGCTTAATCCAAGATGACCGCCATCTAAAAATAGCACAATATGAACTCAATGTCACATCTCTGGTTTTCAGGTGAGCGAATTAGGGCCATCATGGCCCTCTTGTTTAATTTTTGTTCCATTTGTTCCCTATTTAATAAGGAAGAAAATCAATACTATATTTAAAAAAGTAAAATACGCATTGATTTTCAAATCTGGGGGTATAATATTCTTTAGATACAAAACTAGTCTGGAAATGTGGCTGTGACTGGAGAAATGGGGCTTCAGGCTTTTGCAACCTGTGTAGATCTGGATCAGCCCGGTGTTTGTGACCAGTCAGTGTAGCTTCTGATCAAATAGCACGTTTCTGTAGCCTGATAACGATCTATATTGCATGTTAGAAGCATGACGGGTGTTTCATTGATGGAATGGCGAAAAGTTCCAATCTTGATCAGCCTGTGCAACAGCACAGTCTGATCAGGATCGGAACAGTTCTACACTGGTCGCAAAAACCAAGCCCTATTTCTCCAGTCACAGCCACATATTGTTAAATGGCTGCTGTTGTTTGACACCACTCACAGCCGTGTTCAAGCGTATAGCACGTGTTGTTTGACCGAGGCTGTAGACAATGCTCATTCCAGGGCCAAGTCAACACCTACATATTGCATATGTCGCATGAAATTACTAGAATGCGCCATTACGTCAACGGATCAGTTAACAACGGTCGCACTGAATTTTTTCAATTAATGCAGCTGCATCACGTGACGTGTACTGCGGTGCCGGAATATGTATGAGTAAATCAGCAATTTGAATGGAGCAGATTATCAAAGTACATTGCAGATTATCAAAGTACCGAAAGTACTGCATAAATGCTCAAATTGCATGATATTTTACCCACGACTGGATATGGTTGAACCTTAAATTGTAATTGGGGCCCAAACCTGGAATATTTTCCCCAGGATCTGACGGGATGTGTCTGTTCCACGTTTTTCTGCTGACCTCGGTAAAAACGCAAAAAAATACATTGGGGAAAATGTTGCCCTATTGATTTTGGTAAATAATATATATATATATAATATATTATCTTCAAATAAGTTTGGATTTTTCATAATAAAATTAATAAACTGCAAAATTCTCTTATTTTTTTTTTGGGAAGTTAACTTTTTGTGTGAAAAGTTTATGATTTTATTTTTGTTTTTTTCTAATGTGTTCGGTGAATCGGTGCCTGACGTTACAAAACGTTTTCTGTACTTGACAAATTAACTATTCATTCCCACGAATTAACAATTCGTTCCCGTGGGAACGAATTGTTATTTTGTGGGAACGAATTGTTAAATTGAGGGAACAAATTAATTTGTTTGAACGAATTGTTAAATTGTTTTTTTTGTGGGAACGAATGAATAAAAAGAATAATTCTACATCCCCTGCGGGGCTCCGTAGGGATTAGCTTGGTAATTATTTACTAATATGATGCCCTTGTTATACAGATGAATGAAGAATGCCTAAAGAAGGAGTTAACAGAAGGCGTTGGCAGCGTGATGTCGGCGGTGAGGAAGCGACAGGAGGAGCTACAACAACAACTACGGGTGGACATTGCAGACACCCGCCGCCCTGTCATCGACCAGCTGGCCAGGTGTACGGACGTGAAGACGCTCATACACGAACTCATGAAGAAACTGTCCAGTATAAAAAAGACTAGGAACGCTGGGATGAAAATTAAGGTAAGGCCACGGAAAATTAACCCTTATAATGGCATGCTGAATTAAATTTTGTCATCTGTTTATTTTCCATTTTTGTCATCGAAACATGGAAATGATTATAAAGTGCTGGTAAACCATGTTTTTGTCTCATCCACGATATAAATAATATAAATTTAACTCGTAGATTGCTGCACCCGAAACTTGGTGTCTGCTGTTGCTTTATATTTTGCACTCTTTCCAAAAAAGCTCTTTTGAATCATTTCCAGTGGAATTGATTCTAAAGTATTGTCATAACATGTTTTTGATGACAAAAATGGAAAATAGAAAATAAAGAGCAAATTATAATCGAGCAGTGTAACCCTTTCAACACTATAGACCTCTATAGTGGTGTTGTCAAACAGTAGATCGAGATGATGCACTGTAATTTCCATATTTTTTAGAGAGAAAAAAACACCCCCATTTTATAATTGGACTAGTCTAAAAATCAGTTTGTAACAATTAGATTGGTTGGAAAACTAACATATCAAATCCATTTGAGTTACTTAGGGGTGAAAGGGTTAAAATGAAATATATTTCATGCACAGCTGATGAAGAATGCGCGGAAACAACTGAGCCACCTGTTGAACGTCGACTTCCTGCTCGCCTTCCAATCAAAGACGCCACCACAAGCCACTGCGTTGTCCTGGCAATTACCCACACAGCCGTTCTTGGACCAACTTAACTGTCTCAAGTGGGAAAAAACAGGTATTTACCATTTGCCAAGATCTTGTTGTTTTGTTGTTGTTACTGGTGAAATGTGCACTGTTCACCTTTTATGTACAAAAGATATTTGAGGTAGTCGCCATACTGTTCATCGCATGTTCTTGTTTTTATACCCAAACAAACATGAAATACAAATCGGGGGTATATACTGTCTGTTTTACGAAACCTGCCCAAAGTTTCTCATACCTTATATCTCCACAACACTTACTCTGATTTACTTCAAACTTCAAATACCTCTTTATTATGATCCATATTTTATTCTATAGCCCACCCATGTGGCCCACATGCTCAAGATCAAGGTCAAATGACTTTAAAATTTGCGTTAAAGCTTTTATATACCTTATCTCCACAACCCTAAATTCAAACTTCAAAGAAATACACTCCGAGACCATTAAATTCCTCGGCGGTCTCGACATGCTGGCCTCGGCCATCTGGTTATTGTAAATATTCAGTTCTGATTTTTGGATTATCCCCCCATTTGTACAAGTCATATATGGGATTTAGTACTAAACCCACTGACCTGGCCTTAAATGAACTTAGCTGTTGATAGCTGTTAAACCCCAACAAACAAACAATGACAGGAAAAATGAGATATGTGACATTTGTTGCTAGCCTAAACGTTGATTTGCGACTGACTGCAGAAATTGGTCTTGTGACATTCGTTGCCAACCTAGTTCCTGACCTGTGAATGGAGAAATTGGGCTTATGACTTTAGTCATTTGTTGCCAATCAACATGTAGAACTAATGACTGCATATATTTGATGATTAAAAGTATGCAGAATTATTATACTGAATTTATTACATTATCACAGCCACAATGGCTGTTATTATGTAATAAATTCAGTATAATAAAAATTAATAAATTTATCCTTAAATTGAAAATTTCTCCCTCAAAGTATACTTTGCTAGATAAGTATACTTTGCAATGTTGGTGAAATAGTCTACAGATCTGTGACTGAGCTCACCCTCAACCAATCAAACTGCATGATTTTCAGTATGCGATGAAGTAAAGTACATTTTGAGTTTTATAATCGCGGCCTGCGCGTCGGAACAGTTTAGATTCTTATAAAGTTGTGCTATTGATCACTAGCCATTGCAATGCTGAATTAGATTTTGTCGTCTGTTGTACTCTCCATTTTTTCTTGTCAAAAACATGGTTTTACATTTCTTTAGAATCATTTCCATTGGACCTTGTTTATTGAGAAAGACGACAAAATATGAAACAACAGCAGACAACACTTTTAGATTCCCGCCATTTAAGAGCTACGGTAGACACACTGATCCATATCACATTTCTCTTCCTCTTCCAGGTGTGGCAAAGCCTGCGACTGTCAATGCTGCCACACAAACAATAGATGCTACTCCCAATACATCTAGTATTTATAAGCCACATGAAGTTGACTTAGAAAGTGAAACAAAATTCTGGAATTTGGATAACAATTGGATGTTACCTGCTGGAGTTAATGAGCTAAGGGACAAGCAGCATAGATCGCGGTCATCCAGTGCAAAGGGTGGACATAAAGGAAGACAGAAGAAATACTCTAGCAGTCCACTCCGGACATCATCAAGTTTAAAGCCTGTTTTTCCTGTAGACAAAGAAATACATGTTTTAACAGTTTCAGGTAAGGCAGATGAATATCAACAAGATGTTCACAATTTGGCAGTCGGAGAACGCGACACAACAGAACACGATTATCTGAAATCTGGCAATGTCTCGAGCAAAGCTTGGGTATTCAACTTTGACTCTAAAGCTGCAGGTGACACATCTAACCTCACACATAGTTTAGATGCCATTTCACTTAGTAAGAAAGCTGCGGGTGTTAGAAAGAGTTACCCACCAGGTTCGGGTAAACAGTCGCATCTCTTAACAAGGAACGATCATTCGTTTAACTTTGTTCCAAGAGTTCCTAGTGAGACTGCCACAGACATTGGTAATAAACGACTAGAAATAGGCAACACTGATAAAACTAGCCAAGTGTTAGCAACTTTCGTTGCGAGAAGGAAAGCCACTTCACCATCTAAGTCTCCTTCAAGGTCAAGACTAGAAGTGGAATCCTCACCTAGACTTCATGAGGAGAAATCCCAACTGTCCACCTCTTTAGTTGCTACTACTACATCCTCATTGTCGGAAGCTTTCAAACAGATGTCTGTTAACAGTTCCCTGTCGCAGGATCTTCCTGGAACTATGGAAGATAACAGTACCACAGGTCCTGCTACAGGGACAGGTTCCACTCCAACAATATCATCTTCAGTCATTTCCATTCCTGCTAACAACTCACCGCAAATGTCTACCAGCACAGCTGCGCCCAATTCTGTAGGGAGACCGAAAATCTCATTTTCCATTACCCGTACATCGTCAAGCAATTCACCAACGTTTTCATTAAGTAAATCAAGCGCTGCATCAGCACATGAGACGTCTCTTGTGACGTCTTCTTCGCCGTCCGAGTTAACACAGGTTTGTGACTCGGACACATTCAGTACGTGTTCCGAATCTTCCATACCGCATCCGTGCATCCATGGCTTTTGTCACGGTCCACATCCTGATGGGCGTATTGATACCGGGAGAAAAATTAAGAAACTAGTACCTAGAAAGTTAAGGAGATGAATCCTTTTCCAAGTATTCTTCACTTATGATTGTTGAATTAGTTACCGGTCGCAGTATTTATTCTATTAGAGGGATGGGCCATAGCCGCAAGGGAGTAAAATTCCACTCGCCCACTCGCAATGGCGAGTGCTTATCGTCCTCGGACGAGTGGAAATTACCGTCCGCTAGTCCGACAGGGTGAGTAACTTTTTACTCTATCTAAATCCCTAAAACATATTTGAAAAGTGTCTTCAAAGGTTCAAATTCTCTAGATGCAGGTAATTTATTATTAATCCAAAGTCTCTAGGTGTGATGGGGTATTATCCTGTCGATTAATATCAAGTAATTCGCATTCAATAGATCGGAAGTCTTGAAATACGTTTCAGCCATACATTACAAATTGGCGGGCAAGGGAGGTAATCCAATATGGTTATGAAATTACTATTATACAAAATCCATAATTTCTAAACTTCAAAGGTATATATTTTGTTATTTTCGATATTACTATTAAACATTAAAATAAATTGAGTACCGGTATAATGTTTTAAATTAATTAATTTAAATAACTACAATAAATAGATATGTGTAAATTTTAGGAGCGAGATCCAGTAAAGCTAAAATAAACATCGAACAGGTAAGTTAGGTAAAGTGAAATATCTAATAATACAATAGTGTACAATCATTTGCTCCTAACTTCACACTAGTCGACATAGCTCGATGGGTTAGTGAGAGCACTGCTAAATCAATGTAAATTTTTTTCTGGCAGCTAATCGCTAATTCAAAACCTGAGATGAAATTGTGAAAATATACACATAAGTGGCCAGAAATAACCGTATAAGTTACATTTTGTTTATTTTTCTTTGAACTGGCTTGACAGTGTCCAGTTGTTCACGAGTACGATGATATATATATACATCAGCACAGATACTGGCTCGGAGACACCGCACCGAATGCCGGTGATATTTGACTGTCTGATTAGTTTGTCACATCTAAAGTATGCAGACTTAAACTCACATGTCTCATTCGCAATACATGTATATGTGCACGATATCAACAGGGCACAAAGGAATTTACGGTTATTTACTTATTTAAAGATAGTTGAACAATCTTTTGATGTAGATGTGTGTGAAAATCGCTGGTAATAACGATAACTAGCCTAGTTTACCTGTTCTCTGGAAATGAAATGTTCCAGCAAAGTCTCGTTATCAAAATCTATCTATAAATAGGGGCTTTCCAAAATGTACAGTGTATAAACATATAGGGTTATTAAGTGGTATTGATTCAGTGAAATGGACATGTTATAATTATATACAGTCAAGTCACATGGATTGTGCAGGGCGAGTGGTAAATTGGTGTAAGGGCAAGTAGCTTTTTGCTTCTACTAGTCCTGCAGGGCGAGTGGATTTTTCCAAAGTTTTACACCCCTGTTGCCTATGGCCTAGGGGATATAGCATTGGACTTCAGTACTGGAGGTTGTGAGTTCAATCCTCACATGAGGCATGACAAATACTTACATAGTATTTTCATTCCACTGGTGTCGGATGAGACTTTAAATCGGTCCCGTCTCTATATGACCATAGCTGGGAATTTAACCTATTCACTTTCATTTTATAATATTAGAAACATTGGAGGATTGAGGAGAAAGCAAAAAGTTTTGTACAGCACCTCATTGTTAACACGGTAAAACAATTTTATTTTAACCCTTAACCGTTAAAAGGCAGGAACCGAATATTGTCGTCTGCTGTTGTCGTGTTTGATCTTCTTTCTCAATAAAAACATGGTTTGATAGCACTTTTGAATCATTAGCCAGGTTTTTGGGAAAAAATCCAGGCTATTGGATTGGCAAAAGCCGGGCGGGCGGGCGGGCGGCCGCCAGCGGGTGGCGTCCACAATCAATGTTAAGTTTTCGTGTTTGAGTCCATTTCTTTGTTACTGTACCACCTAGGACCACCAAACTTTCACAGCTTCTTAATCAAGGGGTGCCCACCACATATCTCTATCCAACATGTTACCTTTTTTTGAACTTGACCCATTTTTTCCGCGCAGTCAACTTAGCCATTTTCAATGTTAAGTTTTCGCGTTTACAATGTTAAGTTTTCGTGTTTAAGTCCATTTCTTTGGTACTGTACCACCTAGGACCACCAAACTTTTACAGCTTCATAACCAAGGGGTGCCTACCACATACAACTATCCAACATGTGACCATTTTTTTTACCTTCACCAATTATTTATTTCTACGTAATTGACTTAGCCATTTTCAACGTTAACTTTTTAACGTACGTCTGGTTAAAGTTTTTTGGTTAAAAGTTTTTCGTTATACTATATCTCTGCAACTGCTTTGCCCATTACCTTGAAACTTCACATGGGTGTTTATCATCATCCATATTTTCATTCTACCCCCCAACCGTGCGGCCCCTATGCCCAATGTCAAGGTCAAATTACTTTGAATTTTTTTGTTAAAGTTTTTTCGTGTACTGTATCTCTGCAACTGCTTCACCCATTACCTTGATACTTCACATGGGTGTTTATCATCATTGTCAGCGCGATATCGTCGGCATTTTGGCATACGTCCGTCCGTACGTCCGTGTGTCTGGTTTAAGTTTTTTGGTTAAAGTTTTTCCATCTACTATATCTATTTTTTTAGTGTCCATGCCTCGCCTAAGGCGCGACATGCAGGCCACGGCCATCTAGTCTACAAAAAGTGGGTATAATTAGGTTATCCAAGTGTCTATGCTTGGAAAAAACCTGGCCTTCGTGGCTTTGCCTCGTTTCTTGTTTCCATTTGAAATGATTCTAAAGTGCTGTCAAACCATGTTCTTGATGAGAAAAATGGAAAATAATACATAAACAGCAGACGAAAAAATCTAATTCAGTATTTTTAGCTCACCTGAGCGAAGCTCATGTGAGCTATTGTTACCGCAATGTGTCCGTCCGTCCGTCGTCCGTGAACATTTTCAAACGTCTTCTCCTCGGTAACCATTGGGCCTATAGTCACCAAACTTCATGGTCATGGTCCTTAGGTAGGGGATTACAAAATTGTTAAAATGACGTCCTTACGTAATCCAAGATGGCCGCCATCTAAAAATAGCACAAATTTTTCAAAAATCTTCTTTTCAAGAACCGCCAGCCGTATTTCGACAAAACTTAGACAAAACTTGTTAAAATGATGACCCCGGGGTCAAAAATGGGCGTTGCCCGTGGGGTCAAATTTGGGTCAAATTTTATTTTTGACCGAATATGCTCATGTCATATATCAAATTGAAGGTATCAATGAGGCGATCATTCTGGTACATTTTTTGTCGAAATCGGATGGTTATGTCATCCAAGATGGCCGCCGAAAGGTCAAACGGTCGTTCTTTTATTAGAGATTTCAAAATTCTTGTTCACATGAACCGCTTAACAGTTATAGTCCATGGGTGAAGCATTTTCAGATTTGTTAAAATGGAGGTCATCGCTAATCCAAGATGGCCACCGTCTAAAAATAGCATAAATTCTTAAAAAATCTGCTTCTCATGAACCGCTGGCCGATGTACAATGCTCTTTCAAAGTTGTGAAAATGGTGACCCCGGGGTCAAAAATGGGCGTGGCCCGTGGGGTCAAATTAGGGTCAAATTTTATTTTTGACCGAATATGCTCATGTCATATATCAAATTGAAGGTATCGATGAGGCGATTGCTCTGGTGCAATATTTGTCGGAATCGGATGATTATGTCATCCATGATGGCCACCAAAAGGTCCATTTATTCAAGATTTTGAATTTCTTTTTCTCAGGAACCACATGGCTGATGCTGGCCAAACTTCATAGGAAGTTAAGGTCTGATCGACGTAGAATGTTTTTCAAAGGTGTTAAAATGGTGACCCCGGGGTCAAAAATGGGCGTCATGTCATATATAAAATTGAAGGTATCGATGAGGCGATTGCTCTGGTGCAATATTTGTCGGAATCAGATGATTATATCATCCATGATGGCCTCCAAAAGGTCCATTTATTCGAGAGTTTGAACATCTTTTTCTCAGGAACCACATGGCCGATGCTGGCCAAACTTCATAGTAAGTTAAGATCCTTGGGTGAAGCATTTTCAGATTTGGTAAAATGAGTCATCGCTTAATCCAAGATGACCGCCATCAGGTTAGGTGAGCGAATTAGGGCCATCATGGCCCTCTTGTTAAGTGTTAAGTTTGCTTGTCATTTTCAAACGTGTTTGTATTGTCAGTTATCAAACTTTATTCCATGAATACCAACCGTTCTGTTTGCAATATGTATTTTCGAGTATATTTGCTTCCATTGGTTACAGGGCTCCAGATATGGAATTAGTAATCGAGTATTGTCACTCCATCATTTCTGAAGCAATTGGGTATTTCAAAATTTTCATTGGGTAAAATAAAATCACACTACTGTTTACACATCAACAGACCACAATTATTGATTAGTTTACTTCGAAATGAAAACATGTCTTGGCATTTCATTAGAATTGTCTCCTTGGCTCCTTGGAGACAATTCTAATGAAATACCAATATGTCGTTTTCATGGAAAATAAGAAAAATATGCTATATTTGTGGTGTGTTTATTGTTTTCTGCAGCATGATAAAGGTACCAACTTTTTTTATTGCTTTTTGATATTCACTACTTCTGATTTTAATTGGGTTTTTGGTAATTTTAATTGGGTATTTACCGTAAGCAAATAACGCAGCTTATCTGGAGCCCTGGGTTACCAGTGGGGGTATTCATGTGCCAACAGGCCACTTGTTTAGCTTTATTTACTTATAGGAATGAGTGACATTTCTCCAGGGTATCAACTACATGTATATTTTCAATTTGTTTGTAAATGGCTGAGCCGTACATGCCCACTGTATTATTTGTATGTTTATGCCCCACGATGATTGTGGAGGGGGCATTTAGTGTTGTCCTTGACCGTCTGTCCATCACCAACCCTGTAACTTGTAAAACTGTTAAACCATACTAGCTATAGACCTGACCTACGATGAATAGATACTTTTAAACCATACTAGCTATAGACCTGACCTACGATGAATAGATACTTTTAAACCATACTAGCTATAGACCTGACCTACGATGAATAGATACTTTTAAACCATACTAGCTATAGACCTGACCTACGATGAATAGATACTTTTAAACCATACTAGCTATAGACCTGACCTACGATGAATAGATACTTTTAAACCATACTAGCTATAGACCTGACCTACGATGAATAGATGTGCAAAGTTTATTTCAATTTTTCATTCGACCCCCGGGTCATGGATTGTCTCCCCCTTTTCGACTTAGAATTTTCCAATTTTGGCTTGTAACTAATAGCTACAGACCTGAAATTGGTATGTAGCTTCCTTATTACGTGTAGATGTGCAAAGTTTATTTCGATTTTTTATTCGACCCACAGGTCATGGATTATCTACCCCATTTCGACTTAGAATTTTCCAATTATGGCATGTAACTCGTAGAACTTTAATCCCTAATAGCTACACACCTGAAACTTTGTATGTGGCTTCTTTATGATGAATAGATGTGCAAAATTTATTTAAATTTTTAATTCGACCCCCGGGTCATGGATTATCTACCCCTTGTCAACTTATAAATCAACAATTTTGCCTTAATTACTATCAAAGCGATATGTGGGGCATCCGTGTACTATGAACACATTCTCTAGTTTTGCTTTATGTTGTGTATCGGTAGTGAAGTAACCTATGTATGCATGTATAGTGTTGTATTTATTACATTTCAAGATATTATATGCATTGATTTATCTGCGAGAGAAAATGATGCCCTTGTTCTGATGATTACACTGCCAACTACTTGTTGGTCTTGTATGTTCATGATTACAAAACACCTATATCTTTGAGTGGTCATATTTCCAAGTTAGAGTGGAACCTCTCTAAACTGGACACCCTGGGGATCTCCCAGCGCTTTAGAGAGGTTCCACTGTATGACTCAACTGTTACATTGCCAACTACTTGTTCATGATTAAAAAGCACCTATATCTTTGAGAGTTCAAATGTCCCAAGTTACAGTGGAACATCTCTAACCCATCCAGGGTGTCCAGTTAAGGGAGGTTCCACTGCACGGTTTAACTGTATTGGAGTGTTCGTATGTCGAAGTTGCAGTGGAACTTGTCTAAACTGGACACCCTGGGTGTCCGATTTAGAGAAGTTCCACTGCACAGTTTAGCTGTATTGGAGTGTTCGTATGTCCAAGTTGCAGTGGAACCTCTCTAAACTGGATACCCTGGGGACCGACCAGCGATTTAGAGGTTCCACTGTGTGGCTCGACTGCAATTTAAAATAATATGCTCAGGAGATATTCATTTGACCTACCACGATAAAAAAGATGAATTATGCAGTTTGTGACCAGCATCGCCCCAGATCAGGGTCTTCGCAGTTCATTATGATACGAAGAGAATAAGTTTGTATGCGTCTGCCGAAAACTTTACATCAGTATGAAATTTAATAGTGCGCTTGCACACTATATAGGAACTACATTGTCAAGGTGTATGATCACGTGATTACAACAACAACAAGTAATGCAACTTCCAGAAGCCCTCTGTTTCAAACTACGTATTCTTTTATTTTGTCCTTATTATGTAACAGATTTTGATCAAATGTGGTGCATCAAACTCGTCTTGTTAAGCTGCATCTGGTGGCCTCGGTACTTTGGCCCAAACTTTTGTCGTTTTTGCGAAGAATCGATTTCCGTATCTACCGACAAGGAAATCGATTCTTCACAAAAACTACACAAGTCTGTGCCAAACTCCCAGGATCACCAAATGCAGCTCATGAAGACGCGTTTGCTGCGCCATATTTAATCAAAATCCGTTGTCTATTAAGGAAAATATCAAATAATACTTACTTGAGTGGGCACGCTTTTCACACTTTCAGCCATTGTTGTTGTTGTAACCACGTGATCACACACCTTGATTGTTCAAAATAGCAATAAGCACCTTCTTTTCGTGGCTGGTCAAATTGTATGAATGTACTATTTAAACAAAATGTTTTTAGTGGAACTATACATTTATTTTCTTTTTTCTTTTCACTTTTGTACCTTTATATTCAGTTTCTAATAAAATTAAAAATCAATTACCTGTGTCTTACTTTTGATGCCAAGTTTTGCTAAGTTGTGTCAGTGTGCCACATATTAGGAGATCATGTGATGTCTAGTGGCATTAACAAGGTGCATGCATGATCACGTGGTTATAACAACAATGGCTGAAAGTGTTAAAAGCTTGCCCACTCCAAAGTAAGTATTATTTGATATTTTCCTTAAAGCGGCTCCACTCCAGATGGGATTACAGTGTACTGTATTTTTTTCACGCGATGTTTACCTGCATTTGCTATATATCTACACATTGCGAGCTCATTTTCGGTTGGTGGATGTTTATATTCGCGTTAAATCGTACTTTATACGTCCCTATACGAAAGGGCTTTTCCGTTTCCAATTCTATTTTTCTTACGACCTGCTTGCCGTACGTAATCCCACGCGACACAAATGGCCCACAAATCATACTTCCGGGCATGCGCACATCGCGTCCAGCTATATCAACAACAATGTCCGACTCTGAGGTAAGTCGATACATATTAGCGTTATACACAGGCGTTCTATATGAAACGAATGTGTTTCAACATCAATACATTTCCAAATAACTTACTTTTACCTAGGGCAGACCACAGATGTTGTTTAAATATGTAGAAAGTATGTATTTTGTAACGGACGTGCTATCGCATCGGCAATTTTCTTCTGAGGGACCGTCTCAAAACACACAATTTGGTGGCCAAGACAGTCAACTGCGCATGTGCATGATACCACGTGACGGGCAATATCAGTATAGCGCGAATTATAAAAATAAATGGGAGTAACGCGCGCCACTCCCAACAAATTAATTAATATTAAATAAATAAATATCTATACTGGCCACTTATAATTTTTAAACCTGTCGCAATAGTTACATCATTAGGTACTTATTTATTTAAAATAGTATCCGTTTTACCCCTCATCTGGAGTGGAGTCGCTTTAATATGCAACAAATAAAAGAATACGTAGTTTGAATCGGAGGGCTTCTGGAAGTTACATCACACAATTTACGTCACTGACGTCAGAACGTTATGACGTTTACCTGCACAGACTTCTTTTAACTTCGTTGAATATTCAGGGAATTTTTAATGAATATGGGAATGCTAATGACATTTAAATTTGTTCGGAAAGCCTTAGGCGGCAGAATTAGTCGACACCATTGTAACGGATTTTGATGAAATATGGCGCAGCAAACGTGTCTTCATGAGCTGCATTTGGTGGTCCCGGGAGTTCGGCACAGACTTGTGCAAAAACAACAGCAGTTTGGGCCAAAATACAGGAGGCCACCAAATGCAGCTGAACAACACTCGTTTGATGCGCCATATTTCATCAAAATCCGTTACAATGGTGTCGGCTAATTCATGTATAATACATCAAGTACATTTACAAATGGGGGAAAATGCAAACATCAGAACTGAATATTTACAATAAAAATCTATATATTCAGCCCTGAAATCAGAATAATCCTGATCTGATGCCAAGTCCTCGTCACACCAGAATCACTTGGCCCCCTCCCAAAAGCAGTAGGATCAGTAATAATCTTACTACTTTTATAGTGGGCAATAACCCAATTCAACTCCCAGGTAACAAGAGCCAAAGATAAATTTGTACCGGAGGACCAAAGCAGGCAAATCATGATTCCTATAAGGTGTCATTAGGGTCATTACGGTAATGTATGAACTGACAGTTGATGTTGGCAAATCATGATTCCTATGTGTCATTAGGGTCATTACGGTAATGTATGAACTGACAGTTGATGTTGGCAAATCTTGATTCCTATAAGGTGTCATTAGGGTCATTACGGTAATGTATGAACCGACAGTTGATGTTGGCAAATCTTTTGTGGATATGTTCACATTTACTGATGTGTACACATAGGTAGAGAATGGTAACATCAGTGAACCATGTTAACCCTTACACTGCTATCTTAATTTTTTGTCGTCTGCTGTTTATTTTCTATTTTCATCATCAAAAACATGCTTTGACATGTGCTGTTGAACAATGTTTTTATTGAGAAATAAGGCAAGAGATAAAAGCAACAGCAGATGACAATTGTTGGGTCTAGCGGTCTAAGGGTTAATGTGAAAAGCAAATTCATAAAAAGCTTCATACAATGAGGGATTGTAGCTAGTTATCTCGCGTTGAATTTATTTAGACATCCGGTCCAACTTGTGTACGGTACTTTAGTGCCTTACTGCTTGTAAAAAGAGCGAATGTAGCTCAATTTGTTATGAAAAGGTGCAATTATAGTGATTTCGACTAGTGTTGATCCAGACATGTACATATCTACGCAATCTGATCTGGGACTACATTATTTGCCAGATTCATACTTTCACAGGTATTAATGTTACTGCAATCAGTGGACTCGGATCAGACTGCACATATCTGGGTCTACACTGTTTACAAAATCCAATTTGTGTGATATTCAGTAAGAAATGAACACTGAAATACAGTATAGGACCGGACCTCTATAAATAGATTTGCAAAGGGACATAACTAGTTACGATCCCTCAATTTTTATATGAATGTTTACTGAAACGGGCCCTGGTTTACAAAGAAATAAATGAACGCTTACATTCTGATATGTTTTTATTTCTGTGAAAACTATGTATGGTGTTGCTAATAGACGAGGTATGTTACAAAATTCACGAGGTTCAATAAACGTTTTCGTAATTTGTTTTCTCGGAAGCCAAGATTCAATGTAACATCCCTCGTCCATAGAAACAGACCTAATAATGCAGTAAGGCTATGGAATTCATGTGGTCGTTTGGTTAAATTTTTAAAATCGGTTAACACAAATTGTCGTCTGCTGTTTTTTCTCTCAAATTCCGAAGAAATTATACTTTGGCAGCACATGAGAATTGACTTCACTGGTGCGCTGTCTAAGCACGTTTTAATCAGGAACATATAAAATAAACAGCAGACTGCAAATTTAATTCATAATTGAACGTGTGTATTTCTGGACGTATTTCTGGGATGATAGATTCACCAGGTTTCTGACATAAAGGGTTATCACTCACCCACACAAGATTACAGACTGAGACAACTTATATGCAGTCTATGTACCCGGTAGTTGTTAGAAGAATGTCAAGGCGAACTTTGGCAGACAGAAATAATGTATCAGAGCTCCAGATAAGATGCGTATTGGAGTATATTTACGCACTTATTTGAGTACCGGTAGTGAAAATACTGTAAAACATTTGAAATTTACTTAGTTGAGCTGCAAAAATCAAACCTTTTGCAGCTCAAATAAGTAAAGTTTTTAATTTGTTTTTATCGTTTTTTCCCTATTTTATAAGGAAGAAAATCTAATGCATTTGTAAAAGTAAAATACGCATTGAATTTGAAATCTGTGGTATAATACTCTTTAGACACAAAACTTATCTGGAGCTCTGTGGTAGCATTACAAGCTACATTTTTATATGGAAAGAAATTGGTATACGTCACTGAATATTGAGCCAATGATCATCCTACAACTGTAAACATATAAACACAATGTAACTACTCTATAAAATCACACTTGTATATGGAAACGGATCTATTAAAACTTCTAAACTACAATGTATCATACGCCAGATTACACTGTCACAATATGGCTGTCAGTGGCTCGTCCACAGATTTAATGGAAACTTCCCTCATATGGTGAATTAAATTATATTTTTGGGCACAAATACACGACCGCCTGCGCTGATCTTGCCATGATTGTCAATATATCTATTACAAAAACTTAAATATTGTCAATATATCTATTACAAAAACTTGAATATTGTCAATATATCTATTACAAAAACTTGAATATTGTGCTTGAAAGCAAGCAGTTTGATTGGCTGAGCCTGAGCTGTGCTACAGCTCAGGCACAGTCAATCAAACTGCTTGATTGCAAGTTGATAATGCCAATAGATAGATGTTCAGAAATGCTGACATCTTGGCAAGATTAACGCAGGCAGTTGTGTAATGCACGTAACTGCATGAATTGGATGCACCATCATATCTGAATGCAAAGTCATAGCCAGAATGATTTGATTGATTTCTTGGTGTTTAACAGCCTATCAACAGCTAAGGTCATTCACAGCGCGGACCAACAGGTTCGCATAGCCAGAGGTTTTATTTTCCTGGAGGCCTAGAAAACGGCTTAAAACCAACCCGTGTAGTTTTTGCCTCATTATTTTTGATCATTGTGATATTAATGCTAACCAATATTTTGCAGTTATACATTATTGCATATGCTTGCTTTAATCAAGTCGCTGTGATCGAAATAAAACATTTCCATAAAATCTGTGGACGACAGTTAGCAGGTGGTTGATATTACAAATTGTCAATGTCATCGACGAATGAACTGTGACGTTCTTGCTGAAAAATGATTTTGAAAATAACCCAACTGTTCTATAAATGATGCCAAAAACGTTACATATTTCTTAGGATTTTTCGCCATCATTTGACATAATTTACAGGTGTATAATAATCACCTCCAACAAAAACCACAATAAGAAATTTTCTACATGCAATCAAGTCTGGCATGTCCCGACAAAAAGCGGCTTATTGAATGTGCGACCAGTGTAGGCCCAGATCAGACTGCGCAAATGCGCAGTCTGATCAGGGCCTACATTGTTCGCTTTTGTTTTTTCAGGAACAGTGTGGATACTGCCAACGATACGGTAATATCACATCCATATCAGGCTCAGTTAGTGCCAATTCAGGGGTTTAAGACTGCCCTTTTTCTCGCCACAAATGGTGCCAAACAGCCACCTTCTCACCTGCTGCCACATAACAGCTATCACGATAAATATAACGAAAAATATCACAGAGAAATTGTAAACATAAACTTTTTGCTAACACTTTCAATGCTGAAATAAGACAACGGATGCATTTTTTTTTTAATATTTGTAATGGTGACGAAAACGTTTTGTATAACGGAAAAAATACTGAAATAATCACGCTTTGAAAGATTTGCAATAAACACATTCGTATTTCATAAGTTTTATATTAAAAGAATATGTTTATGGTCGTAATAATATAGTTGTATATACTTTGAATCATCTTGTACGTTTCAGAAAAGATACATGTACAATAAAAAATATTAAGAAAAACAATTTGTAGTTAAAAACAATGAAGAGTAAACATTACTTAAAATGTATAAACATATGCTGCGAGAAGCTTCGATATTTGTGATTTACTTTCAAATGGATGCATTGGTTTTTTGACAAATAAATGTATGGAGTGCAGAAGATATGTTTACTTAATACAAAATGACTGCAGATCACAGCAAACCGATATAAATAGCCCAAAGCACCAACCTAAACAATGACAGACAGACGGACGGACAGACGGTGTTAGTTATTAACAGTGTTTCATAGTCACTTAAATGAGGCAAAACAAAAACAAGACCGGGCCTGATTGCTTAAAACCTCTGTTAGCTTAACAGACTGTTAAATCCTAAACACTGATAATCTTGTATGTTTTTAAAGATTTAACAGTCTGTTAAGCTAACAGAGGGTTTAAGCATCCAGGCCCTGGTTGTAAAATATAATAATCACAGTTAAAACTGCCTCAAATTAAGCAAATGTGAATATTTGAATGATGCTAAAACACAGAAATAAAAACCGTAATTATATCGTGTTGAATTTGGCCCCATATAGGAATTCACTGATGCCATATTATGTACTAATATTAACTCATTGCACTCGGAACACAATTTTAGGCATACAAAATATTTTAGTTCTTAACAAAAGTATATGTTGTGACCACTCATTTGAACCGTCTCGGCGAGACGGTTCAACTGGTGGCCACAATATATACTTTCGAGGCGATACAAGAAAAATATGTTGTGTTCAAAATCGGACATTGCTGACCGTCTAGCCACCGACTTAACCACCTCCTATTCCATATTATAGTAAATGTGTTTGACATTTTTATTTAATTTTATAGTTATTATGCTAATTATGTAATATTATAGAGATAAAAGACAAATATTCATATGAAAAATGGTGTACCATTAGAATGCAGCAAGTTAATAATAAGATACGGCTATCACATTGGAGGGGAAATATGTACCATACTGTCGTATTTACACGATTTCCATTCCAATGAATTTAAGTTCAATATGTTAATTGCTCCTATGTACTAACTTCAAAAATTATATTAAAATAGTTAGGCGATATGGTTTGTTAGTATAATTGTTTTAGATTCGAAAATAAAAGTAACATAACTATACATATATTTTACAGTATAATAATTAATAAATTATATTGATGGTCTCACAAATGATTGATCAATCTGGTTCAACATCCAGGCCATATACCACGGAGCCCCACAGGGGACATGCATTTTTTTATTAATTCGTTCCCACAAACTAACAATTCGTTTCCCTCAATTTAAGGGAACAAATTGTTAATTTGTGGGAACAAATTGTTAAATTGAGGGAACAAATTGTTATTTCGTGGGAACAAATTAATACAAAAAATAACTCTACGTCCCTACAGGCTCCGTAATATACAGACAGGTCTCAATGAAAAGCACTATTATGTGAGAAACATTTGACTTGCAATTAGAGGTATATCAAATATAATTTCTTCTTGTGTTCAATGAATAAAACTGGTCGTAACAATATATTATAAATATACACGACTATGTATGTGCAATATATATATACAATAACAAATACATGTAAAATGTATGTAGAATGTGTAATATCTCGTCCCATACCCGATAATTGTATAACAATTTAGATCTTGTATCACTGCAAGTATATTGTCATCATTATAATAATGAATAGTCTTATTCATATATATACTTTACATTGGGATTTTACCATGTATAAGCGTCCGAATCGCAGGAATTTATTTTAAGAAAAATCGTAATTGGCTGTGACTGGAGATATGGGACTTATTTACTTTCCGACCAGTGCAGATCCAGATCAGACTGTGCATATGCGCAGTCTGATCAGGGCTTGCACTGTTTCGCCATTCAGTAAATGAAACATGTCCTGTTCATAACAAATAACCCTCACTAAACTTCGTACGACTAAAATGTTCGTAAGTGCAAAATTATGATAGTCTGTAAATTTCACATTAACAATGTTTTCTTGTAAACAATTATGGAATTACATTTATTGAGCATAGGCTGCATATGCAGACTTTGCTCAATAAATGTAAATCCATCAATTGAAACAGGCCCCAGATCCTTATCAGGCTTCACAGGAAATAGCAGGTCATAAGCCGCAAAAGTCCAACTTCTCCAGCCACATATATATATTTCTCCAGCCACATATCTATATTTCTCACACAGAAATGTTTTAATAATGATGTTAAAAGGGCCTCATGGGAGATTAGGCTTTGCCTAAATGAGTCGCCCTCATTAAATAAAGTATATTATTATTATTAATATTATTAATAATGTAAACTTGCATCCATGGGATTGGTCGTTGTGTTTGAACTAGATGGCCGTGGCCCGTGTTTCTCGCCCGCCTAGGCTTTGATAGCATACCGAAAAACTTTAACTGAAAGATCTCGGACTCGCGTACGTATGGACATATGCCAATATGCTGACTATATCGCGCTGTCCGCAAGCGGGCGCGAAAAAAAATGAACAATTTCATATGTACAAAATATGCAACAATGTTATGTTACATTTGCAACCTGTAGCCCACATCGTGTCTGTTCAAGCTGATCTGGGTATATGCTGGCTAGAAGGCAAAGTCGTTTCTTTTCTCCACGAGATGACTCAACCATGGTATGAGGATTGTTATGAAAACAAATGTTGAAACTACCGTCTGGCGTGAAACCTTTCTAAATCTTTAAACCTACACATCTTTCCAACAATCTATAACACAGTGGGTGAAATATGTCAAGTGCACCTGCTATTTTGTCTCGCTTCAACTAACATTTTTCAAAATATCTCCGCAATAACAGGAGCATTCTTGATGCGATAAAATGCAGATACCCCGGGTACTTATGTGCCATCGCCTGCCGATGATATGGTCCTCGTAGCTGGATTTATTTAGGAGCACATCGAAATGACGACAGCTACGAGGATGTTCTCACCATCGTCACCGTGAAATTTTGGCATATCTGCATTTTATCGCATCAAAATTACTTTAGTGCAATGCTGTTTAGAAAAATGTAGGTTTAAGCAGAGCATTCTGGGAAATTTGTGGGCTATAAATAGTTCAAAAATAGCAGAGAAAAAATTACCATATTTTCTTTTATTTCTCCCTGTAAATATCATGAATATGTATTGGAATATCATTAGAATTGAGTCCTGTGGAGTTAAGTCGAGAAAAACAGCAGGTGCTCGTGATGTACTAAACATGTACCCACCGTGTATAACCATGGTTATATATTTAGCTTTCTTACAAACGTTAGCTCTCCAAATCTGTACAAGTGGAAAAAACATTTTGTAATACAAACAACGAAAATCTCTCCACTCTAAAATGTGTGACATTCAAACCAGTGATATGCATACAGTCTTAACATTCATTAAATATAAGATACCTAGACATATATATAGCAAAACTACATCGACCTTTAGATTCTTAGTATTGGATATGAAAAATGAAAAATTGATATCAGATGACCTTTTGATTGACTATGGTATAGCCTGATTATTTTATTTAATGGCCTGTCAACAGCTACAATCATTTAGGCCTGTTTAAGAATAAGGTCACGGTGAAAACAAAACTCAAATATAATTGTCTCCAGTATGACAAGTCCAATTAACCCTTTCACTCCTAAATAACTGGAATGGACTGTGATATGTTAATTTTCCGACCAATCCAATAGTCACAAAATTATTTTAAGACTAGTCCATTTATGAAAACGTGGTGTTTTGTTTCTATAAAATATGAAAATTACTTGCAAAAAAAGCTGATCCTTATGAGACGGCTCGTCATGAGCCGGCTAATCTGAATCAACACTGTTTGCAAACACCGCTATAGTGGGCTGTAGTGTTTGAAGGGTTAAATAAGGTCAAATTCAAAGGTCACCATATTTTTGCTATATATAAAAATCACCTACATGATACTAAACATGAATAATAATGAAATATAAACAATACTATGTTTGCTGCAAAGAATACTTCAAGAGCAACAAATTTTCAAATTATGTAGTATAACATTTATAACCCATTTTCTTCTTCCAGTTCTTAATGATTTATGAAATATATATTGTGACTATTTGAGTTTGGATCAAATATGCGACACGATATACGTTTGTGGAGAAATTTTCAACAGTGGTGTGTGGTCTAGAATTAAATAGGTAACACCTTTATATTAACATCTCTCATTAGCAATAACTAAACATTGGATAATTAAAATATAATTTATCAATATATTAAATATAAACTAAAAATAATGGTATAAAAAAAATAATATTCAAATACTTAAATAATTTTATTTGTTTAATCAAAACATGTTGTGCTTGAAATTTTCTTATCTCCGACTATCAGTTGTCTTTTCACGTATATATCAAACCAAAAACAACCATCTTCTGCAGTTGATAACATTTATTGTAAACAAACTTGTTCAGGTGTCATTATATCTGTCTTGTCTTCACACTAATGTCTTGCTGTTAAGGTACGTCTACGGTTGATTACTTAGTATAAAATCCTTCTCTGAAATGGAAAAAAGACAAGCATAGTTTTAGAAACGGAAAATGGTGCATTCAAGATGGTGGTAGACAACTATAACTGTTAAATGACATGCCTAATTATTGTACGATATCTGTTCCAATTACGGTCCTGGAAAATCCTGGTCCCAAGACTAGGATATCCTGGGATTTCCCTGGATTAACCCTTTCAACACGACATACCTCTATAGCAGTGTTACGAGCCTGCTCATCTGGATCTACACTGTTTGCAAACACTAAAGAGGTCTGTAGTGTTGAAAGGGTTATAACCCTTAGACCGCTACTCACAACAAGTGTCGTCTGCTGTTGCTTTCATATCTTGCCTTATTTCTCAATAAAAACATGGTTTGACAGTACTTCAGAATAATTTCCAATGGAAATGATTCTGAAGTGCTGTCAAAGTATGTTGTAAATTATTCTAAAGTGCTGTTAAAGCATGTTTTGGATGATAAAAATGGAAAATAGAAAATAAATAGCAGATAACAAAAAAATTAAGGTAGTGGTGTAAGGGTTAATGTCACCACAGCATATTACAATGAATGCATGTAGTTGACTATTAAATGATGTTTCAAACATAAGATTAACGTGTTAACCCTTAAAAGGCGGGAACCGAAACTTGTCATTTGCTGCTGTTTCATAATTTATCTTCTTTCTCAAGTAATGGAAATGACTGTAAAGCATTGTCAAAACATGTTTTTGATAACAAAAATGAAAAATCAAATATAAACAGCAGACAACAAAATTCAGTATTGTAAGGGTTAATAAACAGGCTGTCACCAGAAATACTTTTTATCCAACATAGTGATAACACAGCATAAGCAGAATGATACAAACAGCCAAACTGCAAATGGCACAAGCATAGCTTAGCTTTGATATTCATGTTAATACATTTTTTTTACAAAATAATTCGTTTTCTGGTAGCGCAATTAATTTTTTAGACTTACAAAGCATGGTTTATTCAATGTCTAGTAAAGTGTCTATAGAACCAGTATAGGAAGAAGTGCAAGTGATTTAACCTTTAAAATGCTGAATTAAATTGTGTTGTCTGCTGTTCATTTTTAATTTCCATTTTTCTCAACAAAAACATGTTTTGACAACACTTCAGAATCATTCCAATGGAAATAATGTGCTTTCAAACCATGTTTTTATTGAGGCAGAAGACAAAATATAAAACAACAGCAGACGTCATTTTTTGTTTCCCGCTTTCTTTAAGTTAAACCCATTCAAGGCAGAAAACACACAATAGTGAAAATACTTCATATTCTGTGTTGTTTTTATATGTGGCTGTGACTGGAATAATGTTAGCATGTTAATGTGAAGACAAACCTGTGAGGGGCGTGGCTAGTATCGCTTGGGGCTAGAGGAGCGACTGCGACGGGTGGGGCTGATCGAGCGGGACCGAGATCGGGACCTGGGGCCAGGACTCATGGACCGAGCCGGGCTTCGGCTGCGACGGGCCGAAGACTGTGGACAATACAAATTATTTGGATGTTTTTTGTTTTTTTTATCAAATTCATGCTGTATCTTGTGTATTTAAATGATTCATACAGATTGACAAATATAATATATATTTATTGAAACCGGAATGAAAAAAAAAAACCCACTCATTTTCTAAAAAAAACAACAAAAAAACAGCAACTTTTGTTTATTCAAAATTTCATCACTATAACTCTTCAACCCTGCAAAAGTGACAATGTTATCAACCACCAACAAAGAGATGGTTAAAATGTTGATTTTATTTTACTTTTTTTTCTCCGTTAAGTGTTAAATTTGTTGCATAGATATGAAAATAACATTTCTATGAAAACAGTATTTGAATTTTGCTCAGCATGAATTTATTATTACTCAACCGAATTTAGAATTGCTCATAATTTTCTTTTAATGTAGCAAATTGTTCATCGAGTGATTAAACAGGTTTTAAAATTCATTTAACAAGGCCTAGGGTACCCATCTCCTGTGATTGTGGTCACCTGCAGGTAGAGTTAGTAGATATTAAAAGTATGATTTGTTTTGGCAAAATGTGACTAATTTTTGATGTGACTTGAGAAAAGGGGCTTATAACATTTCCACTCCAGCTGAGCTCCTGTAGCCGATTTCACCAACATTGCAAAGTATACTTTAGTAGCAAAGTATACTTTGAGGGAGAAATTTTCAATTTTATGATAAATTTATTAATTTTTATTATACTGAATTTATTACATTATCACAGCCAATTTGGCTGTGATAATGTAATAAATTCAGTATAATAATTCTGCATACTTTTAATCATGAAATATATGCATTTGTTAGTTCTATATGAAATAATGCATTTCAGGAAAAATAAATGATTACTCCCTCAAAGTATACTTTGCTAGAAAAGTATACTTTGCAATGTTGGTGAAATCGGCTACAGGTATGTAACTCAAGATGGGCAGGAAGTGTGTTTTCGTGCCCAGTTAGCTCAGTCGGTAAAGCGATGGTACGGTAAGCCAGAGGTCCCGGGTTCGAACCCCGGGCTGGTGCACATTTTTCTCACCTGTGACAATATTATTCTCGTACAGCTTGATAAGATTCTATACTGTTTGTTAGAAGAATGATGGGTGTTCACCGATATATAACAGCAAACAGTGCAGACCCTGATCAGATTGCGCAGATGCGCAGTCTGATCTGGATCTACACGGTTTGTAAAGGCCTTAAGCCAAATTTATAGTCACAGCAAGAATTGAGGATTTTTAACCAACTTGAAAGCAAATTTCTGCAGCCTGATAATGTTCAGCGGAAGAACCGTGAATATTTGTCCAGTAAATAGCAATGTGCAGAATGTGCAGCTTTTCTCTACTATTTGATCAGGCTTCACCAATTTATGTGATTAATTTTGCCAGAACACAATTGAGGTAGTCGATGGTTTTCTGAAACTGTAGAAGTATGTTAATGACATATAGAGAGTATGTGAAAATGGTATAGAAGCAATCGTGTCAAGCCACGGTCAGTGATATGAAACACACAGGTATTGCGTTTGATTTTCTAGACTATATTTTTTTCTATAAACGACATCGGAGCTTGCAGAAAATATCAGCTTCATTTGATTTGTAATTTCCGATGCCAGCTGATGGTTATCAAAATCCAACACCACTTATATTTGTAGTTGTATGTATAACTGAAATGAAACGCTACCAGAAGCAACGACAATTCAGTATCACTGATGGATGTACGCCGTAAAAAAAACTTAATTCATTTGACCTTGACGATGAGTATGGGTTGGCTATAGAATGAAAATATGGATGATGACAAATAAGCATATGAAGGATCAAGCCTGTCCAACTTACAATTAATAGGTAGCCGAAAACTTTAAAGCAAATCTCTGACAGACAAACAGACGGACAGAGTAGCGACCATATGAAGCCCGAAAATGTTTTCAGGGTACATAAAAATTAGCACGTCAGAGAAAATTACTGCCATACAAGGAAAATATGATGGTTGATATGAAAAGTTATTAATAGGAGAGATAGCTCAATGAAATACACAATGTTTGCAACCAGAAGCAAAGCCGCCAAATAGAAGAGCATTCGTAACTCCTAAATCCTAAATAATTTGCTATATGCCGTGTGATTTTGTGAACATGTGCAATATCTTATGAAAACTATTTACAAAATTTTCTGTAAAGTTTTCGACGTTATTTACAGAAAATATCACATATCTTAGGAACAAACTCGGCGTGTCTCATATATATTCATTTATCACATGGTTATGTGATCAAATGACTCGAGTTACGAGTGAGTACATGTTTATATTTGAACCACGTCATGTGATTTTGTACTTTCAGACATATGTGTAACTTCATGAAATACGTTGATTTCCATAAATGGCATCAACATTTTACAAAATATTAACATTATAGAACATTATAACAGAATATTCTGCATGTACTCTGAAAATTTTGTCGACTTTTGACTTTATTTATGAAAAATATTGTAAATTATGTAAACGTATTTAATGAAATTACGCAGATGTCCGAAGGTACAAAATCACATGGCTCATTTACAAGTTGCCACCTTACCAGCGAGGCCCCGCGGCGGGTGACACATTCGCCCTTCATGAGACAGCGGGGGCCCTGCATCAGGGATGGCCAAATGTGGTGGTTCACCAGGGGAGCTGTGTACTCCGAGTCGTAGCTGCGGCGGTACCTGTGGACACAGACAGGGTATAATTTTCACAATATACGTAACGATGTCTTATAATTAGATTATCGAACATGGAAAATCAGAAGTAAGTTCCCAAACTACTTACGGGGCATCGTCGACATTAGAATCTGCAGAGTTTGTCAGTTTAACATTGAATTACGTTGCCCAAAGCCCACAGTGGATTTTCCATTTCATGTCGAACAGGTAGTCATTAAATCTGGTAATATGTAACTTATTAGGTTAAATCTTGTAATATTAATAGTGGAGCGCGATACTGGCCAGCGATTGGCTTAGAAAGAAGAGCGAATTATAAGATCAACTGTCGCACATTGCACTCACTTTGTGCTGTCGTAGAGTTCGGCATCGGTGGCGACGGACATGTCAAGGGGGTGGGCGAGGGCAGACATCTGCCAGGCCAGTTTCACCGCTTCACGGATGAATGGCTGGATGACAGCGAAGGTCGCATCTGGCGGCAGGAAGATGCGGGGGTTGCGGTTGAGTGCACGGATCACGTCCTAAAATAACGACGGAAAATGTGAAACGGTTTAACCCTTACAGTGCTGAATTAAAAAATTTGTCGTCTGCTGTTTAGTTTTTACTTTCCTCAATTTTTCTTATCAAAAACATGCTTTGACAGAATTTTAGAATCATTTCCAATGGAAATGATTGTAAAATGCTGCTAAACCATGTTTTTGTTTAGAGAAAATACAAATAAGAAACAACAGCAGATGACAATTTTCGGTTCTGCTCGATTTCAAGTGTCGATCGACACGACCTTAGCATTAAAAAATACATTTCTATCCCATCACCCCAGCAACAGTGAATGCCTTATATGTGGCTGTGACTGGAGAAATGGGGCTTACCTGGATTTGTGACCAGTCAGTGTAGCTCCTGTAGAATAACACATTTCTGTAGCCTATTAACAATTTATATTGCTGGTTAGAAGCAGGACAGGTGTTTCATTGATGAAATGGCGAACAGTGCAGATCCTGATCAGATGTACTGCGGATGCACAGCCATATAATAGAGATTTCAAGTCTCATTCGGAAGAAAAGTGAAAGTTAATGGGTTTAACGTCCCAGTCACAACTAAGATCATATAGAGACGGGACGACAGTGGGATGTAATGACTATGAAAGTATTTTTTTATGCCTAAGGCGAGGTTTGAACACACAACCTCCGGATTGGACGTCAGGTGTTTTAACCACTAGGCCACACCCATCCCCTCATTCAGAAGAGCAGGGAGGTATTTTTTCATGCTAAGGGCGTGGATTGACCCCACGACCTTCGGTATTGAAATCACATGTTCTAACATTAGACTATGAAGACATCCCACAGGCTTATGTAGTTTCTGTTAAGTGTAGAATCTGTACAGTCTGATCAAGGCCTACACTGTTTTTTATGAAGTCAGAAAAACATATTGGCTCAGCTACCTCAGACACCATAAGGATATTGACACACACATACAAATTGTACTATACTCATACGAATATTGACACACACATACAAATTGTACTATACTTATGAGAATATTGACACACACATACAAATTGTACTATACTTATGAGAATATTGACACACACATACAAATTGTACTATACTTATGAAAATACCAATGACAAGTTTGTTTTAAATGTATTTCGGAATGTAATTGAAGGTCAGTGGCAAAGGGGGGCCAACTCCATGAGGGAGTTAGCCCCCTTATTCCATTGACCCCTTCAATTAAGTGTTGAACCATGGCCATCAATGGTGCATAGTGACTGCTTTATGTACATGTAAACACATGATCAGGAACATAGAAATTACACTATTGTTTTTAATAACACAAGATGGAATCATTTTTAAGAAAATACTATATTAAAAGGCAAGTTGCATTTTGTAACTGCACTGCTATCATAATCAAAGGACTGAATGTCCTGAAATTCTTCGCAGTATGTGTTTGTGGATGACACATAAGACAAATAATTAATCTAGAGAGGAAAGAATTTCCAAAAAATAAGCGAAGGAATTTCACAGCAGCAACAAGTTAAAAATATTTTTTTTTTGAAAAATGCAAGATTGTATTCGCGCACCGAACGATGGAGTTATGAATCGAGAATAATCGAGTATGGCGGTTAATATCGCACCCTTAGACTATGGAAACATTGGCAATAACATAAATTTAGCACAAAAAAAACCAAAACAAACAAAACATTGATCACACTGAAAAGTCAATCAAGCTAAGTTGTTAGAACTATTTTTTTATGGCGTAAGACTGTTGTTTTCAAAATAATTATGTGCTGTGACCGACATGTATGTTTTAACACTGATGGTCTCGGATAAGTAAGAGTAGAGTGTACGCTATTCTCCATTTGGTTACAACTGCAGTAGATCCGCAACAGTTTAGTACTCAACATTATGTGTCATCTCATAACTAAATGTGAAAATCAAAATGTGTTTGGCGAGTGGTAAATAAAGAATTAAGAGTGCACGGATGAATGAAGCTAAAGCATGAGGTTTGTTTAAATAATAATATAATAAAACCATCGCTGTTGTATTTGTGTGTGGAATGCACAACAATTGGTCGCAACTTTACAACAGACTCGATGTGTCCCCACAATAAATGCAACAGCAGATTGTTTCATTACTTATGTACACCTTGCATTTCCTGATAGTTTCATAAATGTAAATATTGCATGAAAATGAAGTACCATCTGGCTCTACGTCAGTTAAGAGTATGCATTTACTGTCAACGTCATTGATATTAATAATGTCAAACAAACTATAACTGACCAACATATACATATTTATCGAAACTTAAATCAAAAGGTTGGATATGGGCTTTTATCAGGTAACGAGCTTCGTATTGACCGATAATGTTCTGACTGATAACATATTGTTGTATCAGGCATTGACCTGATACAATCATCCGGGTTACAACAAAGTGTAAATCGACTTTCCATTGGTCGGACGACGTCACGTGACTTTACCGAATGACGTCAGTGTAATGACGCAACGTAAACAAGTACGTGTTCTGTCCATAGATACGTCCATAGACGCGTTCCGTCATCTATGGTCATTTTCGAGCATAAAACGTTACCTGATAAATAAAATACCAGGCTACTGTCTTTTGATATCAAGTTTATCAGGTTCGGCTTGGAAACGGTAGGAGTTCCTCGGCAAGCCTCAGAATTCCTACGCGTTTCCTAGCCTTGCCTGATAAACTTGATATCAAAAGACATTAGCTTGGTTACAATTCTCCATATGATGCAGAGCTCAATGGCAGAGTAAATACCGAGTGGTTAATTCCACACTCAGTTGTATCATGTGACTGACAGGAAACCTACTGTCTGTTCCACATTTTGCTGCCGACAAACTTTTGGCCATTAAACACATTAAATATTAAAAATATATAAATGTAAGGAGTTTTTCATCCTCCCCAAACAAAATTATTTGAAGAAATTCCATCAAATATTGATTTTATTGCGAAAAAACAATTTTCATATGGGAATTTAACATGGGGGCTAAAAATAGATTTTGTTTTAAATATTTTATTTGAGGACCGATTTTAAAATTCTATTATTTGTTTTCTTATTTACATCATTTCCAAGCTATCAATCTACCCAGGTTTCGGAGTCAATTTCCAATTTTTTTCGTTTTTTTGACTCCTTCCCACTGCTTCCACCTCTTTTTCTCCTATGTTAAATTCCCATAGGAAAATTGTTTTTTTCGCTATTAAATCAATATCTGATGGAATTTTATTTTGGGGATGGTCACTTTTAACAAAAAAGTACTTACATTTAAATATTTTTTAGATTTAATGTGTTTAATAGCCAAAAGCTCGTCGGCAGCAAAACATGGAACAGACAGTAGGTTGGTTGCAAAATGCAAGAACAAGGTACATAACTCAAATTTTACTACGACTAAACCACGCCAAGAACATGCAGGCATGCATTATCAGTAAGCTCCATAGACATGATTGAATACACCAGTAACCGATTTCACCAAAATTGCTAAGTATACTTTGAGGGAGTAATACATGTAATTATTTTTTCCCGAAATGCATTATTTCATATAGAACTATCGACTGCATATATTTGATGATTAAAAGTATGCAGAATTACTATACTGAATTTATTACATTATCACAGCCAAAATGGCTGTGATAATGTATATAAATTCAGTATTAAACTATAATAAAAATTAACAAATTTATCCTTAAATTGAAAATTTCTCCCTCAAAGTGTATGGTACTTAGCCAAATAGGTATACTTTACAATTTTGGTGAAATCGGCTACAGAATATGCCAGCCGATCCCTGCCACCAATGCATACAACAACACAAAAGTTATTCCTTTCAACCCTAAATAACTGGAATGGACTGTGATAAGTTCATTTTCCGACCAATCCGAACGTCAACAAATTATTTTACGACTCAACCCACTATGATTTGAGAAAGTCTTACAAAACTTCTAAACAGACAGGGCAATTTTAGGTGGGGCCCGATTAAAACTAGCAGAAAGTGCCAATCCTTATGAAACGTCGCGTTACAACACGGCTCATCTGGATCTACACATCTACAAGGGTTAATGTATTTTTATTCAGTTCAAAGAATTGGTTGGGTTCAACATGCTGATCATCGCCATGGCCATCTAGCTCTTCATTACTGGGATCGCCAAGTTGTAATGGTATAAGTCAATTTATTTTCCTTCGTGGTGAAAGTTGCATTTCAAACAAATCTTAACACATTGTACCCCTTCCTCGTGCAATGGAACATTCATTTTGGGGACAGACTGATTGTAATAAACTATGTATACAGAGGATATTCCATTGTACATGTTGAATAGCAGGAGTCTACGTCGGCTTCTGCAAACATAACGACTGAGCGAAGCGAACAAGTGGATTACACGGATGTCGTAATGGACAAGAGCGTAATTTTCGCCTGATATTCGAACATATACAATGAAATATCCTCTATATACATAATTATACCCCCGGCATACGAAGTAAGTCAAGGGGTATATGTTTTCGTCATTCCGCCTGTCCGTCCACATGTTCGTTTGTCCGTAAGATTTGCGTAAAAAAATTGTCGCTCCAGGCGGCGGGTATCCGGGGGTATCCGTGAGCCTCTGCTAACTTGCTCTAATTTATTACAATCTGTAGTTACTGAGTCTGTAATTATGACAATGATGCAAATTATATCCTTCATTTAAATTTCACCCCAAATGAAAGAACCGGCCCATTCGCCCGTGCGGTTTTCATACCCAGAGAACGAGAGAGACAAGTCCATTGCCCACCTGCAAACACGCAGGGCACAGATGATGGGAAACATCAAGGGAATTTAAATGGTTCACATCTAACATAGAATGTGTGACAGAACGGGGATTTAGAGCTCCAGATAAGGTGTGTATGTTAGCTCAATATGCATTGATTATCAAAATTGGAGTACAAAATACTTGCAGCAATTTGAAAATACTCACTGATTTTCAAATTGAGTAGTGGAAATACGGTAATAAAGTTGAAAATTTACTTAGTTGAGTTGCAAAACGCAAACATTCATAGGCGAATATGCCTTGAATTTGAAATTTGGGGGTAAAATAGTCTTTAGATAACGAGATGGCCGCGGCCCGCATGTCACACCAGCCGAGGCCATCGATAGTATACCAAAAGACTTTATCCCAAAAAAACAACTTTAACCCGGACGCACGTACAAGTACGGATGTTCGTACATACGCCAATGTGCTGACTATATCGCACTGTCCACGACTTATCTGGAGCTCGGGGGATTTGTCTAATAACTCATCGCTATAAAGTTCATATAGTGGTAATAATTCTTTCCAGCATTGTATCATAAGTATGTGTGATATCTAACTACTAATATCAGGTTGTACTTATCGAGCACATATTTTAATGACTGATTTAATAGATCTTGGAGAAACAAGTCGCAATATGGGATTTATTTATTCAGACAAATTATTAAAAATTCAATATTTTCATTGGTTCAAAACCAAGCGAATAAAGCACAATCAATTGCTTGAAAATACTAGTGTACCTATGAACAAAGACTCGTGCGTATTATATGAAACAAAGACTGTTGTATTGATTATATGAACAAAGACTCGTGCTTGTATTGTATTATATGAACAAAGACTCGTGCTTGTATTGTATTATATGAACAAATACTCGTGCTTGTATTGTATTATAGAACAAAACTCTGCTATTGATACGACTCGTGTTGTATTGTATTATATATATTGTATTATTGAACAAAGACTCGTGCTTGTATTGTATTATATGAACAAAGACTCGTGCTTGTATTGTATTATATGAACAAAGACTCGTGCTTGTATTGTATTATATGAACAAATACTCGTGCTTGTATTGTATTATATGAACAAATACTTGTGCAATTTAGAACATAATGTCTAACTCAATATATCAACAATGGCATCATTATCACTATTGCTAATCCACTCGCTGGCAGCCTTGATAATAAAAAATAATAATATTTGTTCAACATTTTGCCTTACAACCAAGGTGAACACAAGTTCTCAGTGATGGCGATCGGACGTGGGTCTTATGCAAAACAAAGCACAATCCCTATGCACACATTGCCAAATATTATCAAAATTGGCGAAGTGTTTCATAAGGTATTAAAAAATGACAGATTTTACTAATGCACACACGTATGCATGTACATGGACTAACGCTATATCCCCTCTTGCCTATCGGTAAGGGGATAACAAGAGATTCATCATGTTAAATAATTTCATACACTAATACCTACAATTTCAAATTTTCCTGTTTTATAGATATACCGTTTACAATTCCATCTACTCTATACTTATTTCTATCCAAATTGGTGTACTATATGCTAGCATTGTTGCTGATTGAAAGGGTCAGTGGAAGAAGGGGGATAACTACTTGAAAAAGTTAGCCCCCTTCTTCCACTGACCCCTTTCAATTCTCCAACTACCTTCGTGTATAAACTAGAGGATGAAATGTGCTTATTGAATGCTGAAAGATACACGAGGTGATAAATGATGGTGATGAGACAAAAATTATCAGAAAACAAAATGTTTAGAAAACAAAAAGATTAGAAAATAAAAGCCATTAATTATGTTAGAGACAAAATGATTGACAATATATGTGCGGAATCACTTGCTTCAAAGGACCAAGCACGACATCAAAGATTGAAATATGAGCAGGAGGTCAGTTGAGCACTAATGTGTACTTCACACTTGTATCCCAATAAATAGCGCTTAATTTGGGGGGAAATTCAATGATATTTTCATTATATTTATCTACTGAAATGACAAACAATGCTCGACTGATTGAGAATAATTTATCATTCAAACAGAATTCAAATTCTGTACTCCACTTGCATTAACACAATTCAGCCCTTTGCTATCTTGGTGTCAAGCATGCCTGGGGTGTTGAAAGGGGTAACCCACTCAATTCACATTTTGACATCTGTTACACAAATGAGATCATACAATTAGAATTGGTAATGCTTGAAATACTTCAGACAACAAACTAAATGGTATATATGAACTTTTGAAAGAATCTTGTTTTTATGAAGAAAACCTCTTAACATACTGCAAACAATTTGCAATTTAGTGAACATACTGCATAAAATGTGCAGTTTAGCGAACATACTGCAAACAAATATGCAATTTAGTAATCCAATTGAACACGATCAAACACTGGCCAGGGATGAAATACTAAACACTAGACTAACAGAAAACAAATGACTTCCATTCTCTGAAGCATGTGACACCGAGTGGCAAAAACTGTGTAAAAGCATGCGTAGACACACAGAGAGCGACGACGACGGTGTAAGGTGCGGCACATGTACTACATACCGACACCATCCCGGGCAGGTCATAGAGGTCACAGTTACGGTTCACGTAGTCCTGTACCGCCTCCTCCAGGGAGTCCGGCCCCATATGGGTGATGGCCAGATTGGCCCGCACCTTCATCTTAAACTGACGGAACGCGAGCTTCGCGACGCTGAATGCTTCCTATTGGACAGAGAATCGAGGTTAAAGGCGGCTGCGTATCGAGCATACTTACAGAAACCATGCCGGGAAGGTCGTACAGGTCGCTGTTACGGTTCACGTAATCCTGAACAGCCTCCTCCAGAGTCTCGGGTCCATAGTGGGAGGACACAAGGTTTGCTCGCACCTTCATTTTAAACTGGCTGAATGCCATTTTAGCCGCATGGAATGATTCCTACAGAATATTAAATACATGTATCATAATATCCCTGAATATTCAGACACCATTTATTTGGGGTAATGCCTAAAAAATATATGATTTCCCAACAACAGTGAGTGTGCCAATATTTAGGGTTAGTATGGCGGTAGTTGTCTGATCACAATAACAATGTATTTGGATATAATTTGTTTTGGGAAACCCGCACCCTAACCCTAGCCCCTATTTAATAGGGTTTTCCCAAAGCAAATTGTGTCCGAATATTTAGGGACCGGGCACTTGTGTTGAAAAGAGGCAAAGCATACAGAATAAAGGAATTAACAGTATCTTCGAAGTAATACATGCAATAATTGCTATCATTTGATCAATACCATACAGTATTAATTACTTTCACTGTAATTTTGCAGTTTTAGCTTTACAAAAAGTAAATATCGCGGAAAATCCTAGTGTCCGGAAAAATGGGTCTCCTCCTGTATTTTAATTGGCCTTTTAATTACCCCTTTTCGGGCCCCATTGTCAGCAGTTACCTCCCACTATACTAATGAATTTTATGTTATTCAATGTAAGGCGAGCCGACGTATTTGTTAATGTGAGAAAAATCACGGTCAGATGTAAACGTTGAAAATTATTGCGAAAAAAACACGATTTTTTGCCGGAAATGGGTAGCCTACTAGTAGATGAATAAAGTCATGACGAATGAGTTAAAAGAAAACAGTGTAAATCATTATCATAATTTAATTTAGAAGTAGAATTAGTAAACACGTGATCTGATGATACCCAGAATGATTATGGTGTGTACATACCATAATCATTCTCAGTATAATCTGATCTGTACAGACACATTCTAGCAATTTCAATGTTGAAACTGGACCATATCAAATGTGGTCAGACCACCATGTTTTTAACTGACATTAGCTTAGCCAATTGCACATATATAACAGTTGCTGTGGCTTAATGGATAAGGCATCCGCCATGCAACCGGGAGGTCAAAGGTTCGAGTCTCTGCTCGGGCTTATTTGGCCGGTTGGTGAACCACCAGCTAGTTAAATAAATATTACCAATTGTCTACAATTAGGGATGTGCTGCTGTTGGTTGATATTGGTAAGTGGGTGATCAGGGTGATAATATACAAAACACGACACATGTGTGTTTATTATATGCAACCAACAGCAGTACTTGCCACATATATTACATGCTACCCAGTGATTTACTGCGATTCTGGACGGATTTATTTTTTACTTTTTACATCATTTCTGGTGAAGAAACAGCATGTAATATACAATTTATTCCACTACCGGATTTATTATTATGGTAGTTGAATAAACTCTATATATGCAACCAACAGCAGTATTTCCCAAATATATTACTTTTACAACACATACCCTGCGACAAGTGAAAACAAAATAATAGTACAAACCTGGACTGCGGCAAAGATGATTCGTTGATTGTTTTCGTAGTCGTCTGAGTAGCGTCGGAGCGTGTCCATGGCGTCGAGGCGGTCCTGGGAGAACGTGTCATTCCAGCGTGCGGTCAGGTTCCCCTGGCGAACTCGCTGTACGGGGTCGTCGATGGAGAGTGGCGAGCCGACTCGCGGGGTGTAGCGGTATGCAGACAGCGAGTCATACGTATCCCTGTGGGAATAGACGGTACAAGGTGAATGACTGAGAGGGCCGTAAGGTATAGGGATATTTAAGGAATAAAACAATGGGCTGTTGCTTTTACTGTAGTATGAAAGATATGTGATCTGTTCAACGGATCAAATGTTTTTCATATTACAGTAAACACAACAGCCCATGGTTTTATTACTTATATTTTCATTGCATGTTCTGAATGTAAAAATGTAAATAGACAAATATGGCACTAAACTTAAGATTCATCTTCTTTTACGTCATTTATCGCAATTCATGCAACAGTCGGTCAATAGGCTGGCATTAATCATGTCGTGAAAATCAATGGTGTCAAATTATTGTTAAGCTGAGTTTCTACATAATACAAAAATACTTTTAAGAAATGACATAAAATGATTATCTGAATCAATATGTATACAACAAAATTGCTGATGATACATGCAGTTCATTACATTTTGTTTGTAAAACACGGATATGCCCCCCTTGGCATGCGTGACTGTAAGAGTGAGTGAGTGAATAGGGTTTAACGTCCGCTTTTCTGACATAGAGGTACAAGCCTCAGGGAGTCTACACGCAGACGGGTCAACGGGGTCGTGTCCCGTATCCACCTGTCCGAGGGGGGTAAATCCCAACTTCAGAACTCAATATTTACAATCAAAATATATATTCAGTCCTGAAATTAGAACAACCTAATCTGGTGCCAGGCCCTCGCCACACCAGCATCATTTATCCCATCCCCTAAAAGTAATAGGATTAGAGCTAATCTTACTTTTATATATGGGGCAAATCCCGACTCGACTCTCACATACAAGAAAGCCAAAAATGTACATGAGGGCCAAATCCGGTATAGTGGGTTCCAGAAAGTATGAACCCAATCGTTAAGCCAGTTTAGTCGCCTTTTACGACAAGCAATGGCTACTGCAGCACTATTCTCAGGATCAGTTGATCCCGCCCCGGTGCCTGCACGGGGCTCGTGACTGTAAGAAATGGCTAAGCGTTTCAGCGACCTTGTGAAGGTCAAAAAGGTCATGGTCATGTTAATAGTCATGTGAGTGTGTCACATATATCCATATGTAGGAAGCGAGCCGATGTTAACCCTTAGACCGCTACACACAACAATTGTTGTCTGCTGTTGCTTTTATATCTTGCCTTATTTTTCCAAAAAAACATCGTTTGACAGCACTTCAGAATCATTTCCAATAGAAATGATTCTGAAGTGCTGTCAAAGCATGTTGTAAATTATTCTAAAGTGCTGTCAAAGCATGTTTTTGATGATAAAAATGGAAAATAGAAAATAAACAGCAGACGACAAAAAATTAAGATAGCGGTCTAAGGGTTAAAGTAATCCATGTAGTAATGTTGAAGTTATGGCATGATGGAGAATATAAACCAGATGGCCGCGGCCCACATGTCGAGCATTTGATGGTCTCGGAGTGTATTTATTTGAAGTTTGATGCCCAATAAGCATACAAAGTTTCAAGCAAATCTGACTTACGGTTACAGAGATATTAGGAGAATGAATATATGGATGATGATTAATAAGCATAGGAAGTTTCAAGTCAATGTGACTTAGGACTGCAGAGATATAAGGTATTTAAAAACTTTAACGCAGATTTCGGACGCAAACTTCTAAGTCATTTGACCTTGACCTTGGGCACAGGGGCCACATCAGCGGGATACAGCATGAATATATGGATCATGACTAATAAGCATATGAAGTTTCAAGTCAATGTGACTTAGGACTGCAGAGATATAAGGTATTTAAAAACTTTAACGCAGATTTCAGACGGACGGACGGATACCCAGACGTCATTGTGATCACTAGGTGTCGCTTTCCGCAAGCGGGCTCGACAAAAAATTGAAGTAAATGACCACGGCCAGACATATCGACGGACGGAAATTAAAAACTTCAAGAGCAAAGCAAGCGCCCCTTGCTATCGCATAGAGGGTAAAACAAATTACAAAGAAATTATTATAAAATACAGACAGATACTATTGAAATAATAATTCACGCAATGTAAGACATCAAATCCATGTTTACCATACAATGACAAATTGTTGATTGCAGATCATCTGAGAAAGGGTTAGTTTTAGTTATTATTTGTAACAAATATCAAGGAGAATTTATTGACTGAAATTCATAGTTAGTTAACGAAGCGTTATTTGCCGAAAACACATGATACTATAGTCATGGTAGTCATACAGACAAGTTCGGTAATTTTAAGATCTTGAAAAGAAAAGCAACATTTTAGAGATACAAGAAATCAATCCAGATTCTGTCATCCATCCGTACTAATATTAACCCTTACATCGCTATCTTATTTTTGTTATTGTCTGCTGTTTATTTTCTAATTCCATTTTTATCATCAAAAACATTTACAACATGCTTTGACAGCACTTCAGAATCATTTCCATTGGAAATGATTCTGAAGTGCTCTCAAACCATGTCTTTATTGAGAAATAAGGCATGATATAAAAGCAACAGCAGACGACAATTGTTGTGTGTAGCGGTCTAAGGGTTAAATTATTTTACTGCATGGTCAGTATTCACTAACTTCGTCAAAACTATGTTGATTTTCTATTTTAAAATAAATGATAGTGTTCTATGCTAAACTAAAATTTACACTTTTCCAATGGCAATGTTTTTGTGTTTACCGGTATGTGTAATATATTTATGAAAATTTGTTTACAGAAATTTGAAACAAGAGTTTAGTCACAATGATCAGACACGACAGCGGGTGGGGTAAACAAGATGAACACAGAGAGTGTGTGTACTTATGGCTGCCATTCAGCGACAGCTGCATTCCCCCATCTCTGACCTGTGATTGCTGTGAGAGCCATCTTGAATAAAGAGGCCATATTTCTCATTGTCGTGACAAATGTAGCTCTTAGTTTTTTACCAATGAAAGTGCTATCCTGGCGGCCGTTTCACAAAACTTTGTACGACCAAAATGTTTGTAAGTGGAAACTTAGGATCGTCTGGAAATTTAAATTGATGGATTTACATTTATTGAACATAGGCTGTATATGCAGCCCTATGCTCAATAAATGTAAATCCAACTAGAAATGTGGCCTGTCGGCACACGAATACCCCCACTGGCAGCCAAAGAAAACGAGGCATTTTTGATTATAAGCCATTTAGCCGAGCGTTAAGGTTTCAAACGCATCAAGTCTGTCACCTTGACCCTGGGCATAGTGTGATAATCCATGCATCGGTGTAGAAGATACAGAGCGGAAGGGAATTTCAATAGGTTTGACCTTTGACCTTCAACTATGACCTTGACCTTGGACGTAGGTGCGTGGTTATTGATCGTGACACACCTTCCCATCCTGAGAAACATTTGTGCCAAGGCATTTGATAATCCATGAATCGGTGTAGAAGATATAGAGCGGAAGGGAATTTCAATAGGTTTGACCTTTGACCTTCAACTGTGACCTTGGATGTAGGTGCGTGGTTATTGATTGCGACACACCTTCTCATCATGAGAAACATTTGTGCCAAGCCATTTGATAATCCATGCATCGGTGTAGAAGATATAGAGCGGAAGGGAATTTCAATAGGTTTGACCTTTGACCTTCAACTGTGACCTTGACCTTGGACGTAGGTGCGTGGTTATTGATCGCGACACACCTTCTCATCATGAGAAACATTTGTGCCAAGCCATTTTGGAATTTCAATATTTTTGACCTTTGACCTTCAACTGTGACCTTGACCTTGGACGTAGGTGCGTGATTATTGATCGCGACACACCTTCTCATCCTGAGAAACATTTGTGCCAAGGCATTTGATAATTCATGCATCGGTGTAGAAGATATAGAGCGGAATGAAATTTCAATAGGTTTGACCTTTGACCTTCAACTGTGACCTTGACCTTGGACGTAGGTGCGTGGTTATTGATTGCGACACACCTTCTCATCATGAGAAACATTTGTGCCATTTGATAATCCATGCATCGGTGTAGAAGATATAGAGCGGAAGGGAATTTCAATAGGTTTGACCTTTGACCTTCAACAGTGACCTTGACCTTGGACGTAGGTGCGTGGTTATTGATCGCGACACACCTTCTCATCATGAGAAACATTTGTGCCAAGCCATTTGGGAATTTCAATATTTTTGACCTTTGACCTTCAACTGTGACCTTGACCTTGGACGTAGGTGCGTGGTTATTGATCGCGACACACCTTCTCATCATGAGAAACATTTGTGCCAAGCCATTTGATAATCCATGCTTCGGTGTAGAAGATATAGAGCGGAAGGGAATTTCAATAGGTTTGACCTTTGACCTTCAACTGTGACATTGACCTTGGACGTAGGTGCGTGGTTATTGATCGCGACACACCTTCTCATCATGAGAAACATTTGTGCCAAGCCATTTGATAATCCATGCATCGGTGTAGAAGATATAGAGCGGAAGGGAATTTCTATAGGTTTGACCTTTGACCTTCAACTGTGACCTTGACCTTGGACGTAGGTGCGTGGTTATTGATCGCGACACACCTTCTCATCATGACAAACATTTGTGCCAAGCCATTTGATAATCCATGCATCGATGTAGAAGACATAGAGCGGGGGTATAATAATTGTTTACAAGAAAACACTGTTTAATAATGTGAAATTTACAGACTATCATAAGTTTGCACTTACAAACATTTTAGTCGTACAAAGTTTAGTGAAACGTGCCCCTGTACCTTAGGCTGTAGAAACTTTTACTAGATTCTCATTCAATTATTTCAAATTTTATTATTATTTTTGTTACTGAAAAGTGTACAACTAATTAGTGCAAAGAGCAACAATATTGTTTGTTTATTTGTTGGGGTTAAACGGCCTATCAACAGCTATGGTCATTTAAGGCCGGGTCAATGGGTTTAGTACTAAATCCCATATATTACCTGTACATGTACATGTTCAAGTACATGTACAAATGGGGGGAAAATCAGAGCTGAATATTTACAACAGGAAAATATATCTTCAGCCCTGAAATCAGAATAATCCTGATCTGATGCCAGGTCCCCACAACAACAGAATCACTTGGCCCCCTCGTATCGTTTGTAAAATATAACCAAATGAAACAATAATGTCGCAACTTGTTTTAGTGGCAGAGGATGATGAGAATCTGCAAACTTACAACAGTTGTCACACTCACAAAGGGGCTCGTCATAGTAAACATTCTCTGAAATTATCACCCTTTCTTTTTTCAATGTCTATATACTGATAATCTAGTTAACTCTTTGCATGCTGGGAAATTTGTGGGCTATAAATAGTTAAAAATAGCAGATGACAATTCAGTATATTTTCTTTGTCCGGAGGAAACAATTCTAATGAAATTTCAAGACATATTTACAGAGAGAAATAAAACATATACTCCTAATTCGTTTGGCGGATATTTTCGCCGCTAGCGCAAAGAGTTAACACTTTCAACACTACAGACCCCTTTATCTGTGTATGCAAACAGTGTAGATCCAGATGAGCCGGCTCCCGTCTCATCATGATCTACACTTTTTGCAAGTAATTTTCATATTGTTTATAAATGGACTAGTCTGAAAATCATTTTGTGATTATTGGAATGTTTCTTAAATTAACATATCACAGTCCATTCCAGTTGTTTAGGGTTTAAAGGGTTAATGTCAATGACAAACAAATAGTGTAGCCCCAGATCAGACTGCGCGGATGCGCAGGCTGATCTGGGACTATACTGTTCACAAACTTATATCATTATTTTGTTAGCTGTCAACCCATTATTATCATGATCAGCTCCAAGGACCCTACCAATAAAATCTCACTGTGGTTTTGGACCACAGAATAAACAGACTCGAGTTACATATCCGCATTCTGAAGTGTAATTTTATGGCACCCAAGAATAATACATACCTATACAATTTTTATATTTGAAACCAAACTGTTCAACAAGTGATTATGTTTATGCACGACAAACAATTAGTATTGTTAACAAGTCAACACATGTCAAGGAAGGGAACATTTTAACCCATTATAATCTAGATACAATTACGGTAGCAGGAAAATTGGAGATTTTTTTTTGCTATTTTCTTTATTTCTGCTCAAAAGTATATGTTGTTACCACTCATATGAACCATCTCGATGAGACGGTTCAAATGAGTGGTAACAACATATACTTTTATGGAGAAATAAACATAATAAAATATTTTTTTCAATAAAAAGTAGTGTATCCATAGACTGCAATGGGCTATAAACTAAAATGCAGATAAATAGAAATATCTTAACATTTAACTTTTTCTCATGAAATTAAAATTAAAGGAGCAGTAAATGACTTTAATAATGTAAAATCTGTAAAAGTATGTTATTTTTTATAGTTCAGTCATGAAGGGTGGTGCAGCATATGATGGTACAGACATATTTCAAGTATGTTTACAATACACATTATTTGTCAAGAGATTTGTCCACTTGACAACCTTGTTGACAACCAAGTTAACCACAAAAAGCACATTATATAAAGTGAAATATATAGGTGACACATAAATTCCAAAGTGAATTTCAGTGGACATATTTTCTGTTTGGGAGTTTGATAAATATAAATATTTCACCAGCAGCTAACTTGGGCTTCCATTCTATATATTTTATTTTACTACATGTACAAATAAACATAAAATATTTGGAACAGAAGCCCCACAACAAGTGCCTTGAGTCTATGCTTATGATTACTATCAATGATTTTGTAAAGGGACATGATAGTTTATAATGGGAGTATAAGAAGTAAAGCAAAATAAAATATGAGCCCAAATGGGCCATTATCGCTCACCAGATCATCACCGAGATATTGTAGCAATGGTGAACAGTGCAGATCCAGATTCTCAAAACCCATAAACCCCATTTCTCCAGTCATGGCCATATATGTCCCTATTATTACCATTTGTCTGGTTTGTCTCAAAATATGTATCAACATATCCATTTATCAATTGAAACCTTCAATGTGATTATCACACGACCAATTCTGACCACAAATCAAATTTGACACTTATTTCACACCCCGGGCCTACCCATTTTAACCAAGAACAACTACTGGTACTCTAACATATATGAAAGAACATTGTATGCATTCATTTCTACGAAGTTTCATCAAAATCGGTAAGATGTTTGAATGAAGAATGACACACTTTTCTTTGGTGGCAATCTTTGATTACTGGTAAGCGATGCGCTCCATTTGAATAAATTGGAAAAATTTTCACCTAACACTAAACCCTGTGAAGATAGGCCAACTTCAGTCCAGCAGTGACGAAAATTGATGATAAAATTCTGATCTTCTGACCTTTAGGCTCACTGGTCTGATTAATACAGGACTACTTTGTCAAAAGCAAGAATTTTGAGTAGATTTGTTTGTTTGTTGGGGTTCAACGGCCTATCAACAGCTAAGGTCATTTAAGGCCGTGTCAATGGGTTTAGTACTAAATCCCATATATTACAAACTAAACTTCAGCCCTGAAATCAGAATAATCCTGATTTGATGCCAGGTCCTCGCCACACCAGAATCACTTGGCCCCCTCTCACAAGTAGTAGGATCAGTAATAATCTTACTACTTTTATAATGGGCAATAACCCAATTCTGAAATTTTAACAGATGATGAAGACAATAACGGACTAACAAAGGATGGACCGACGAAAAGCGGTAACAATAGCTGACTTGTGCCTTTCGCTCAGGTGAGCTAAAACTAAGCAGTGAGAGCCGCATGAAACATGATATCCTTACCCATCCAAGTAGCTCTTTTTGGATGACGATAAATAAAGTTCATCCTTCACAGTTCTGACCTGCCTTTCTAAGTCATCGACCAGGCCGGATCTAGCCCGCAGTTTCACTATTTCATCTTGAGCATCTGCAAATCTAATGGTCACGTCGGCCCGTGAATATGTGAAAACTACTTTCCTCGTATAACTGTCAAACATTTTTTGCTTGCTACAAATATGAGGGCGTAGTTTTTGTCAATTGAAACTGCATTACATGTACATGTATGTAACCCTTTCACTCCTATATATCCGACATCAATAGTTTCATGCTTATTTATGGACTATTCAGATAATGGGTATTTTTTAAATATCTGAAACAAAGAAAAAATGTGGCATGTCGGCATTGTTTTATGGTCTGTACATAGGGTTGAAAGGGTTAAGTAAAAAAATGTTCAAAATATCGAATATTTCAAATACATTTTCTTTTAAAAGTTTTGTCACTAATGTTTACAAACATATTCCTCCATTTGGAACACACAAGGCAGTTTGACAGTTGCATTAGTAATGCCATTTTGTGAATGGGTTTGAAAGATACTAGCTAAGACATACTGGCAGATACATATCCTGGTTGAGCCAGCTGTTATTTTTATTATTTTCATAATTTTCAATTCGGGCTAATTTGATTAACTGTTGATTTTAATGGTGCTATTAATGTAAATGTAAACAGAACTCTGCTTATATATGCCATTTTAATGCACAGAACATGAATTCTCTGAATTATTCACTATTTAAAAGCAACCTTTAATAGCGAAAAACAAATCATATTTCAACATGTCTGATTTTATTGTCATTTGAAAACAGCTAAATGTTTGTTGCGTATGCCACTCAAATCAACACGGACTGTTTACTTTCTGTATTGGAAAAATCTATTATTAGACCACTTACTGCAGTACGTGATATTGATTGGCTGATTTGAAAACCAATATGGACATTGACCAGTAGATAGATAGCAGTTAATATAAACAGGCATAAATTTATTAGCTACAAGTCTTGGTTTGACTCAAAATTGTGGATAATACTTAGACTAGATGGCCGCGGCCCGCATGGCCCATGCCCGCTGAGGCTTTGATAGTATACAAAAAAACTTTAACCAAAATCTTTACTACATCTTGCTGTCCGCAAGCGAGTGTGACAAAAACTATCTAAACACAACGGTGTTTGATTGATTCAAGAGAAAACATAATAGCAGACCATACAAGCAGAGTTCTGTATATACCCACGCTACTCACAACAATTGTCATCTGCTGGTGCTTTTATAGCTTGCCTTATTTCTCAATAAAAACATGGTTTGACAGAACTTTTTGGAAATGATTCTGAAGTGCTGTCAAAGCATGTTGAAAATTATTCTAAAGTGCTGTCAAAAAATATGATAAAAAATATAAAATAAACAGCAGACGACAAAAAAAATAAGATAGCGGTCTAAGGGTTAAGAGAAACCATTAATCTGTATATGTCCGAGTCATGTCACCATCGAATAAATATCAAAATTTAGTTTTGGAAAACATTAAAATTACATACTACTAGCATTCTAAGCATTATTCTGTTGGCTAAAAAATGAAATTGTCTACAAAATAAATACAGGGACCAGAGCCCACAACTAACTAGTATCTTTTGAAAAATCCCATCACCAAATGGCGAGTTACTGTTACCATGGAAACAAAATGTAACAAGACACAAAAGGAGAGGTTAATACCATCACACTCTGGGTATAAGGATATTAATAGCACAAAGCAGACACCCTTCTGCAGACACATAACTATCTGACAGCAGAATTCAGAAAACAAGAGTTGTGAATTGTTTTCTGCAAAAGCAGGCACGTTTTGAATTGTTTGCTGCAAAAGCAGGCCAGTTTTGAACTGTTTTCTGCAAAAGCATATTCTATGCAGAGCTCCAGGTAAGCTTAGTGTGTAAATTTCAAATTCACTGTGTATTTTATTTGTTTCTAAATTAATTACTGAATTGACCACATGTTATCAGCAAGCAAATGAAGTTGAAAGTTCACTTAACAGAGCTGCAAAAAGCAAACTCCCACTTTTGAAAATCAATGTATTCAGCCAACATCAATGCATAAATACACCAATACATGCCTTATCTGGAGCACAGCTCTATATAAAATACATGAAGCTCAGCAAGTATTTCAATATTATCTGCAAATGTTATGCGTCTGCAAAAAAATGCATTTCGTCTGCAAATAAAAGATTAGAGATTAAAGCAAAAGGAGAAAACTCTACCAATCTACACAGCTCCGAGTGGTGCTAGAGTCGTGCAACCTGAATCTTACCCCAGTGAGAGGGGTTCATCACTCTTCAACTTAGAAGGTGTGGAAGGTCTATAAGAGGTAAGATCATCTTTTACTGACGTGGAGCTACGCAGGAGCGCATCTCTCCTGCCCGTGAGTAGGGCAATGTCGTCACGGAGTCTACGAACTTGGGTGTCGTAGTCGGTTAAAAGACCGGCTTTCGACCTCAGGTTTCTACACTCGTCCTCAGCTGCTGCAAGTCTATGGAAAACAACGAAAATAGGGTAAATGAGTCCGACACTTTAAATTTACATGGATTGGAATATGCATGGTGTCCTGTAATAACCTCTCCTTTTGCACTGATAGCAAGGGCAATATTACTTTCATTAGCCAGTGATCAGAACCTTGTATCTCATTGTGATTTTTATTACCAAAAAGTCTAGATTACATCGTTTTACTGCAAAACTCTGAAGAAATTCTTTATTTCATATAAAAAATACCATAATTATATGATGTGACCACCATTTCAACCGTCTTGTCTCGTCATTTTTGCCTTATAAACAAGGTGAACATAAGTCCTCAGTGACCTTGGGAGGTCATATGTGCGTTGTATGCAAAACAAAGCACCATCCATATTGTGGCCAAATATTATCAAAATCGGTTAATAGGTTCAAAAGTTATTGAAAACTGAAAGGTGTTACTAACGTATGTATGTACATACATGGATCTAATGCTATATCCCCTATTGCCTCTCGGCGAGTGGATAATGAAAACTGAAAAGACTAGAAATGTGGCCTGTCGGCACACAAATGCCCCCGCTGGCAGCCAAAGAAAACGAGGCATATTTGATTATAAGCCATTTACCCGAGATTTAAGGTTTTGAACGCACCTTGACCCTGGGCTTAGTGGGGGCGGGACGAATGTGGATTTGTCACAGGGCGGTAGAGGACCATTGTAGCAATACGTGTGTGAAATGTGAAGCAGATCCGAGCAAGGAAACACAAATTACGAGCCATTTTAAGTGAATGTTAAGGTTTCAAACGCACCAAGTCTGTGACCTTGACCCTGTGCTTAGCGGAGGCAGGACGAATGTGGATTTGTCACAGGGCAGTAGAGGACCATTGGAGCAATGCGTGTGTGAAAGTTAGTGTAGGATCGAGAAACGCGCACGTAGATTTGTCCCAAAGTGGCAAGCAAACATTTAAAGTGGAAAAGGTGAAGGTCAAAGGTGAAGGTTGAAGTAATGGGTGGTGGAGTGTATGGGCATGTTCATATGTATCATGTGTATAAATATTTAAGCGATTGGCAAAAGTATTGAGAAGTTAGTGTAGGATTGAGAAACGTGCACGTAGATTTGTCCCAAAGTGCCAAGCAAACATTTAAAGTGGAAAAGGTCAAGGCCAAAGGTCAAGGTCGAAGTACTGGGTGGTGGAGTGTGTAGGGCATGTTCATATGTATCATGTGTATAAATAATAAATATTTAAGCGATTGGCAAAAGTATTGAGAAGTTAGTGTAGGATTGAGAAACGTGCACGTAGATTTGTCCCAAAGTGCCAAGGAAACATTAACAAAGTGGAAAAGGTCAAGGCCAAAGGAGGTCAGGAAGGTCGAAGTAATTGGGTCTGGTGGAAAGTGAGGCCCAGTGTGGTAGGTGGCATGGTTCATATGTATCATGTGTATATAAATATTTAAGCGATTGGCAAAAGTATTGAGAAGTTAGTGTAGGATTGAGAAACGTGCACGTAGATTTGTCCCAAAGTGCCAAGCAAACATTTAAAGTGGAAAAGGTCAAGGCCAAAGGTCAAGGTCGAAGTACTGGTGGTGGGAGTGTGTGGGCATGTTCATAATGTATCATGTGTATAAATATTTAAGCGATTGGCAAAGTATTGAGAATGTTAGTGTAGGTTGAGAAACGTGCACGTAGATTTGTCCCAAAGTGCCAAGCAAACATTTAAAGTGGAAAAGGTCAAGACCAAAGGTCAAGGTCGAAGTACTGGGGGGTGGAGTGTGTAAGGCATGTTCATATGTATCACGTGTATAAATATTGACATAATATGTGAAGCCATGTAGAAGTTACTAAAGAATATGGTAATATCGGGACGTACGGATGGACGGGTGGGATGGACGTACGGACGGACGCCGGTAACACTATATGCCCCCGTACCTTTCGGTAGCGGGGGCATAAAAATGTCAAAGTTTAAAATTTGCATACCGGTACGCCTAACAATGTTTTCCAAATACAATGAGTTGAAGTGCATAACCAACAAACCATCAGAAACATAACAATTATCATGTGATTATCGTTCGATCAGATCAAACTTTTGAAAACGCATAACCAACTGATGAAATTTATCACTCTTCCACATTGCAACAATATCAGACACGCCATGAAATGATAAGTTTTGACCAATTTGTCGCAATTTGTCAGGAGATTTATTTGTTACAAATTAAAAAGAACGAGCCCAATAGCGACATCGCAGTTTAGATACAAGGTTCTGGTCACTAGTAATCAATACACATACACATACATGCTTATGTCGGAAATATCTTGTGAGAAGTAAGATAGCAAGATTCACATATTATATGAGACGCGCCATGTAATGTTCTACCTAACAACATGTGCAATATATTCCGCATTTTCTATGAAAGTTTCGTCATCTTTTGACGTCATTTACAGAAAATATCACAGCTTCTGCAAAAACAAATTCATGAAAAATCACACATGTTTCTAAGTACAAAATCACACGACGTGTCTCATATGTGTTTTGTATATACAGTTCTTTGGAATTATTTTATTCAAATGTGTTTGTGATTGAAGAAATGAGGCTTATGGGTTTTGCGACCAGTGTAGATCCAGATCAGCCTGTGCATCCGCACAGTCTGATCAGGATCTGCACTATTCGCCATTCCATCAATCATTATCAGACTCCAGGTGTGTGTTATATGATCAGGAGCTACACTGGTCACAAATAACTGGAGAAATAACTGGAGTTTAATTGATTTGCATGAGGATCATGTGAAAAATACAAAGGCTTAGATGTAAACAGATAATGCTAGGAATATATAATGAAGCAACAACAATAGTGTAATGTGTGCCTAAAGATGAGATAGATATACGAGACGAAAGCATTAATATTAGAGTAACTGTCATCCCTGAATATCCGACACCGACTTTTCCATTGCTATTTTTCTAACTGTACCATTATTCGTAACTGGGGTATTTTTAAATTGCGAAAACTTCCAACAAACACTGTAGATCCTGATGAGACGGCTCGTTACGAGCCGGCTCAACAGGATCTGCAGTGTTTGGAAATATAGGAATCCAGGTATGTGAGGTTGAAAGGGTTCACAGGATGAAAATGAACTTTAAAATTGACAAACCCGACAACTATCTATGCAAACAGACTATGATACAGGCACATGTGGCAAAATTGCAGGAAAGAAACATCATACCGTAATTATTCTACTAAATGCCCCCAGAGCTATGCAATTATCTGAGTTAGTTTTGCATTGAATTTTGAGATTACTTTACTGACTATGTGAAAATATAAGAATTTGACTGAAAATAAAAGAGGGGGGCGGCTACTATTAGAGAGAACACAGCTAATAGAACAATTACTGCTAGCTACTAAATACCTAATTTGAAATTGCAAAAGCAATCCACAATTTACAATATTACGATCAAATGAAATTCAGCACATGTTACCAGTCTAACTGACCAACAAAGTCAATATGAGACACAATCTATATCAAAATATTGTAAATTTCTGGCTTATCCTTTTGGTAAACATTTCCAGTCAAGATTACAATTCTATGAAATGGACAATTGCAGGCCGTGACATGCAGACTATCTAAAACAGTGCTTATACATTTTATATTCGGCTGATTGTTTTCTTTAATCAATAACAACTCTGTAGATTGAATAGCCTGTCATGTCTTCAGGGTGTAGTTCAATTTACAGACTTTCCACTAAAAGTTAGAATGCTTTGCAATCATGAACATACTTTCATTAGAAAAAATACAGTGTGACCTATACAAATTAAACACACCATGGCGCTTCTCATTTGATTATATCTTCTGACCATTCTGCACTGTGACCACTAGTTAACATGTTTTATCTTTACATTAGATATACTCACTGTTAATGAAAATATTTGTGGTTGAATGACTGGAGAAATGGTGCTTATGGAGATTTGTGACCAGTGTAGCTCCTGATCACATAACACAGTCCTGTAGCCTGATAACGATATTATATTGCTTAGTACAAGCACGACTGGTGTTTTATTGATGGAATGGCGAACAGTGCAGATCCTGATCAGACTGTGCGGATGCACAGGCTGATCTGGAGTTGACACTGGTCGCAAAACCCATAATCCCCATTTATCCAGCCACATTTAAAATGCTCTATAAGCAAAATTGTAATAGATCAATAGGGATGATATACAAACTGGAAATGTTATTGGACAGTGTAGATCTATGGAGAGGGGTGAGAACTGAATTTGTGGGGAAATGTGATTTATGGTATTAAGCATTTGCTATGAAAATCTCTTCAACGATTGACATCATTACAGAAAATATCGTAGATTCTGTATTAAATATATTTCATGAAAAATCGCACATGATCTTAGGTACAAAATCACATGGCTGGTCTCATAACAGGATTGTAACACGTGTAGATCCAAGATCCTGATATGGTGCCAGATGTATCATACTACCAGGGCTCCAGATAAGCTGCAGATTTGCTTAAATACCCAATTAAAATTTCTAAAAACCAAATTGAAATCAGAAGTAGCGAGAATCAAAAAGCAATAACAAATTTATGGTACAAAATCACATGGTGCATCTCGATTAAATGCGATGTTTATGCTGACGAATAAAGCCTAATTTTTGTGAAGTTCATTCGAAAATCATGTTTCCTGTGTCAACACCATGGACACGTGGGCTTGTGATGTACCTTTATCATGCTGCAGAAAACAAAATAGCATATATTTCTTATTCAATAAGTGAGTGACAATACTCAATTACTAATTCCTTATCTGGAGCTTGTACTACACCAGAAAAATGTACTAATAATCTTGTGTGTAGTTCATGCCGAGGCTGGCACATTGGACCAATTGAAAGGAAGACAATTAAGATTGCAAATGATGTAAAAAAGATACCTGTAAAATTAATAGCTACAATATCTACAAGAAAATTACTACAAAGAAGTGCTAGGATTATATCTGTGATGTGCATCAAGAAAATGGGCCCAATTACGCATGCAACCAGTGTAGTTCCAGATCAGTCTGCACATCAGTACAGTCTGATCATGGGTTACATTGTTCAGCATTTAATCTGTAGATCGTGAAGCATTTGGTCCTTATCAGTCTGAATTATTGTGCCAGCTGGTCAGTTACAATGATTATAAATATTTCTCAGAGCTCAAGCTCAGCCAATCAAACTGCTTGATATTGAGCGATTCAAGACAATTTTATAATCGGGTGACCAGTTACAGTGGTCAGAACGTCTTCCAGGCCCATTTTGTCATAACACACCACAGAAGATTGACCGTGATTTGAGGAATGGGGCTTATCATATGTGGCTGTTACTGAAGAAATGGGGCATATTGGTTTTGTGACCAGTGTAGATCCAGATCAGCCTGTGCATCCGCACAGTCTGATCAGGATATGCACTGTTCACCAAACAACCAATGAAAACAGACGTTATGCTTCTAACACACAACATAGATCATTATCAGGCTACAGGTGTGTGCTAATTGATCAGGAGCTACACTGGTTACAAAATACATAAGCCCCATTTCTCCAGTCACAGCCATATAATTGTGGCTGATCTACAGATCTACAGATCTAGCTGCTGGCATGCTCATGGAGGATAATAAACATTGATACTGTTTGTTAGAGACTGTTTTACTGACTGCATGGAGGCGAACAGTGCAGACCCTGATCGGACTGGGTCTACACTGGTTGCAAATAGCATAAGCCACATTTCCCTAGCCAAACACAGTCACAGATGAGCAGCACAAGAAATTGGCTCGATTCCACTTACTTTGGAACTGCTATATAAGCTATAAAACGGTTACAACTCATGTCGTATCGTATACGACCTTGTATTGTACAAAAAAAACAACATATATTTAACTTAATCATTTTTACATAACGTTCTATGTATTTCAGCAAGATAACGATAATTCACAAATGTACATGTAAAATTTCCACAAAAATATGAATGTCAGCATTAATAAAAATGCTGAATTTGTTAAGATACGAGGATATATTCGACCCGAGCTGGAACCATTGCATAGTTGATATAGCAATACCAAAGAGAATGGAAGGAAGCCGAAAGTCTGTGACGTGAAGGATAATATAGGCGAGTGCAAAAAAGGTTACGCAATCTTGTCTTACTTCCTACGAAGTTCTTTCAATTCCATTTCACTCAGTATTTTGTCGCTAGACGTTGATCGCATACTGCGATTCAGGCCATCCTTGGTTTCGCATAACCTGAATTAAACGTGGTACATGTATAATCACAAAACAACACATCAAAATGCCGCACACACCCCCACAATGCTTACTTTCGGCGTAAGTCCCGATTCTCGTTGTCGAGGAAAAGTTTATCAGTCGTCGAAGTCCGGTCCTTGCTAATGATCCGATCCTTCGTCTCGGAAAGCCTGTTAGAGAGCATGAATAATTTATGAATACTGTAAATAGTTTATGCATAAATAGAGGATCTCAAACGAGTTTCCATTTGATATGAGATTTATGAAATGAGTCAGGCACAATTTATGCACCGAGTCTCTCAAAAATATTGGGGGGTGGGGGGGGGGGTGTGGGGGGCCCCCTCAATAATTCTGTAATAAAGCACATGTTCTCATCCTCAACCCCGGACCCCCCTAGAAACATCGGGCCCTTTGGGCACTCAAGACTGGGCCCTGAGAATGCAGGAAATGGCGTTTCACCCTCTTAGATTTAAAAAATCCCCGGATCACCTAGCAACATCAGGCCCTTTGGGTCCTCATGATTGGGCCCCGAGTATGCAGGAAATTGTGTTTCACGCCTTTTAGATTTCAAAAATTTATGGAGCAGCATGCCTCCGGAACCCCCTAGCAACATCAGGCCCCTTGGGCCCTCAAGAATGGACCCTGAGAATGCAGGACATGACGTTTCACGCCTCTTAGATTTCAAATAATTCCAGGGGAGCATGCCTGCGGTCCCACCTAGTAACATCGGGCTCTTTGGGCCCTCAAGATTGCCCCCCCCCCAATAATTTCCCGGTTCCGCCGCCTATGATGTCATATTATGAGTTTACGCTCTTTGTAAGCACTTCATATTACTATACAGGAGCCAATTCTAACAATTTCAGTAATTTTACTTCGTCACAGACACTTCTAATGACGTTTAAAACATGATGACATCAACGTCAAAACAAAGTTGCTTTGCCGCGCCATTAGGAACATGATTTGGAACGTCTTAGCGAACAATACAATTACGTAATTACTGTAATGTGACCAGCCAATCGAATTCGCTACAGGTGTTTTTACACGTGTCTTATCACTTTTGAAATGGGTTACAGCACTTCATAACAAGGTTTTCAGGCGAGCGATATGATAGGCTTTCACAATGAAAAAGCACAATAAATCATAATACACTCGTGTAATAAATATGCAAATGAGGCCGCTACAGAAAACATGTGAGGTGGTCATTGCAGCTTCAACATATTATGCTGTGCTTATGCAATAAGTAGAATCAAACATTTGTGTTGATTTAATGTGAGATTTATACTCGGCATAGCCTGGGTGAGCGTTGGGGATTGCCTGCGAGAATAGTGGAATGTTGGGCGTGGGGTGCTGGGTGATACAGTCTAGTTCAATCGCCTGTGAGAATAGTGGAATGGTGGGGGTCGGGCGCTGGTGGTGGGGTGGGGTGGGGTGGGGGTGGTGGTGTGTGGTTCCATCGCCTGCAAAAATACATACAACAGCCACTGTCTGTCTGTCTATATACATTGGGGAATACATACTCGTCCCTGAGGTCCTGGTTCTCCATCTCCTTGGACTTCAGGTCGGACTCGAGGTCCTGCATTGACTGCTCATACATGTCCTGGATCTCGTCGAGCTCCCGGTTCTTCATGGTTGCGTCCGCGATCACGTTCAGGCTCGTGTCCGTCGTCGTGCCCGACGTGAAGAACGTGTGGCCCAGGAACGGGAGGAGCCGATTCTTGATGGCGCTCGTGCCGCCATACAGACCGCCTGTAGGTGGGTTAGTTAATCATGTGGGCTGAGGTTGAATGGGAAAGTGAATGGGCAGAGCTCCAGTTAAGGTGCGTAATTTTACCAAATATTCAAGGTATTTTTATTAGTTCTTCACCAAAAATGGCAAGTTAGGAGTTCTTTAGAATCGTCTCAATGAGACGATTCTAAAGCACTCCCAACTTGCCATTTTTGGTGAAGAAATAACAAAATTCTCCCCAAAGTTGATCAAATTACGCACCTTAACTGGAGCTCTGATGGGTTTAACAGCTATGGTCATATAGACGGAACCACAGTTTAACATCTCATCTGACAGACCAGTGGGACAGAAATACTATGTACATATTTTTCACGCCTAGGGTGAGGATTGAACTCACAACCTCCGGTACTGTGCAGTCCAGTGCCATATCCCCTAGGTCATGGCGCATACGTGCCGCCATACAGACCTCCTGTATCCCCTAGGTCATGGTGCATACGTGCTGCCATACAGACCTCCTGTATCCCCTAGGTCATGGCGCATACGTGCTGCCATACAGACCTCCTGTATCCCCTAGGTCATGGTGCATACGTGCTGCCATACAGACCTCCTGTATCCCCTAGGTCATGGTGCATACGTGCTGCCATACAGACCTCTTGTATCCCCTAGGTCATGGCGCATACAGACCTCCTGTATCCCCTAGGTCATGGCGCATACGTGCCGCCATACAGACCTCCTGTATCCCCTAGGTCATGGCGCATACGTGCTGCCATACAGACCTCCTGTATCCCCTAGGTCATGGCGCACGTGTGCATAGACCTCTGTATCCCCTAGGTCATGGTGCATACATCCGCTACAGACCTCCTGTATCCCTAGGTCATGGCGCATACGTGCTCGCCATACAGACCTCAGTATCTAGGTCATGGCGCATACGCTGCCGCCATACAGACCTCCTGTATCCCCTAGTCATAGGTCGCATTACAGTGCCGCCATACAGACCTCCAGTATCCCCTAGGTCATGGCGCATACGTGCCGCCATACAGACCTCCTGTATCCCCTAGGTCATGGCGCATACGTGCCGCCATACAGACCTCCTGTATCCCCTAGGTCATGGCACATACGTGCCGCCATACAGACCTCCTGTATCCCCTAGGTCATGGCGCATACGTGCTGCCATACAGACCTCCTGTATCCACTAGGTCATGGCGCATAGGTCATGGTGCATACGTGCTGCCATACAGACCTCCTGTATTCCCTAGGTCATGGTGCATACGTGCTGCCATACAGACCTCCTGTATCCCCTAGGTCATGGTGCATACATGCTGCCATACAGACCTCCTGTATCCCCTAGGTCATGGTGCATACGTGCCGCCATACAGACCTCCTGTATCCCTTAGGTCATGGCGCATACGTGCCGCCATACAGACCTCCTGTATCCCCTAGGTCATGGCGCATACGTGCTGCCATACAGACCTCCTGTATCCCCTAGGTCATGGTGCATACGTGCCGCCATACAGACCTCCTGTATCCCCTAGGTCATGGCGCATACGTGCCGCCATACAGACCTCCTGTAGGCGGGTTAGTTGTAATAATGTGGGTTGAAGTTGTATTTGTTTATTTATTTAATGGTATTTAACGGCTTATCAACAGCTACAGTCATCACAGGCTAGGTTAACAGGTCGAATCTCAGATGTTACCTGTTGGGAAGGAGGGTAAATCCCAAAATCAGAACTGATGGTTTCCGATAAGGATGAAACCCCCAATGTTAAATTTACCCTTCACATGCTCCCAATCAACCACCCACGGGCTGAGGTTGTAAAACTTCCCGATCATGTACTCTGTTCTCATGTAATGTGGCTCTGAATGGAGAGTTGGGAGTATGGGTTTTCTGACCAGTGTAGCTCCGGATCAAATCACACTCCTGTAGCCTGATAACAATCTATATTCCTTGTTAGAAGCATGATGGGCATTGGATTGATGGAATGGTGAGCAGTGCAGATCCTGATCAGCCTGCACAGGCTGATCAGGATCTACACTGGTCGCAAACCATAAGCCCCATTTCTCGAGTCACATCCACACATTAGAATACATGAGGTACATACCTTCGCCAGCGCAGACACTGAGCAATTTGAACAGCTGGCCTTGAACTTTGGCATTGAGTTCGATGATTTCACAACACCGGGCCACATTCTGGTCACATGTGTTGATCTGAAAGGACAAAACAGAAACATGCATGTATACGACAGTACCAATAACAGTCTTGATCATTTACAGTCTTAGAACTATACTAGATTAAATAGTGTACAGCATATATTAGACATATGTGGTTGGCTTGGTGAAAGGGTGGTATATGGTGATATTGGTGATAGGGTGGTATACAGGACTCAACAAATCATAAAAATATGGTATGTTTTGTCGCCATAAGACATTATGAGACACGCCATGTGATTTTGTACCTTCGGACATCTGCGTAATTTCATGAAATACGTTTACAAAATTTACAATATTTTCCTTAAATGGTGTCAAAAGTTGAAAACATTTTCAGAGTACATGCGGAATTATAATCCGCATGTACTCTGAAACTTTTGTCAACTTTGACTTGATTTATGAAAAATATTGTAAATTTTGAATTTCATGAAATTACGCAGATGTCTGAAGGTACAAAATCACACGGCATGTCTCATATATTTATGACACAAATGAATGGCTGCATTCAGATTTAAACAACATTCTATGCACATGTAGACAGTATATATACTGAAATTCTGTGAATCCGCCACACCTACCAGCTATAATTATAATTCTTTAATATGTACAAGTCTAATTTGTGGCTGTGACTGAAGAAATGGGGCTTATGGGGATTGCGACCAGTGTAGATCTAGATCAGCCTGCGCATTCGCAGTCTGATCAGGATCTGCACTGTTCGCCATTTCATCAATGAAACAAGCAATATAGATCATTATCAGCCTACATGAATGTGCTATTTGATCAGGAGCTACACTGGTCACAAATCACATAAGCCCCATTTCTCCAGTCACAGCCACATATGAGACATGCCATGTGATTTTGTACCTAAAGACATGTGCAATATCTCATAAAAACTATTTACAAAATTTACGATATTTTCCGTAAATGACGTTGAAAGATGACGAAAACTTCATAGCAAATGCGGAATGCAATTCCGCATTTTGCTATGAAAATTTCGTCATCTTTCGATATTATTTACACAAAATATCACAGTTTCTGGAAATACAGTTGATGACAAATCGCACATGTTCAATTGAAGTACAAAATCACAACTATTTATGAAAAATCGCACATGTTCTAAGGTACAAAATCACATGGCGTGTCTCATATATGCTGACTTGCAGACATGTAGGCAGTGCCCAGTGACTATGAAACAAAAGAATGGTTAGTATAAAGACCTACTTGGCACATCAGATACAATCCTGGGTAGATTAAATTACTTTATGCTAGTCACATACGAGTCATTATCCTGACAAAACTGGTGTTTATTTGCCGAACAGCTTAGACCCTGATCAGACTGTGCATATGCACAGTCTGATCTGGACCTACACTGGCGATATTGTAAGGAGCTTTTTGACAACCAATGACCCATTTAAATACACCAATAATATTAAACAAAGCTTGGCGAGATACAACACTACACATGAGACCATGAACAAACTATTATTACCATGAAAAACATCTAAATTATTGTATATCTGTGATTGCCACATTCTGATCAGGGTCTACACTGTTCACCATTACCCAACAATTCCTTTATATTACTTCTATAAATGAACATATTTTATGTTTATCAGACTGAAGAATCACATTTGGTCTGTCCGATTGGATACGTATCAATATTAGGACTAATTTTGTGGTGTCAGTGTCCTTATAAACCTACATGCATGGAAAGATATGACTTCAAAATGTAAAACCAGAAATCTACTATTGAATTCCAATAAACGACGATCACGTGTTTAAATGACCATAAAAGGAAATGTCATGTAAATCATAGTTTATCTTGAAAGAATGTTTGTGTGTCAAAATCTCTGAATATTATTTAATATAAAATTAACTCTTTGCATGCTAGTTGTGAAAATATCAGCCAAACAAATTACGAGTATCATAAAATAGAAAGTTTCTCCCACAAAGTATACTTTGCTAGAAAAGTATACTTTGCAATGTTGGTGAAATAGGCTACTGGACTCAATTCTAATGAAATTCCAAGACATTCATGATATTTACAGGGAGAAATAAAACATAATTATGATGGATTTTTGTCTGCTATTTTTTAACTATTTATAACCCACAAGTTTCCCAGCATTCAAAGAGTCACGTTTGAAACAGTGGAAAAAATATTAACATGCAGAAAATATTATATATATATATATATATATATATATATAATACATTAATTGCTTAAACGCCTACTCACATGTGGATGAAAAGTGAGCAAAATAAATATTACCGGTAACCCATACACCGTTATCTTCATTTTGTTGTCGTCTGCTGTTTATTTTCTATTTTCCATTTTTATCATCAAAAACATGCTTTGACAGCACTTTAGAATAATTTACAACATGCTTTGACATTGGAAATGATTCTGAAGTGCTGTCAAATCATGTTTTTATTGAGAAATAAGTTAAGATATAAAAGCAACAGCAGACGATAATTTTTTAGTGTAGCGGTCTAAGGGTAAAAAGAGCTTTTAACAGTAAATTTGTATTGGTTTTCTGAACATATATGTGGCTCTGACTGGAGAAATGGGGTTTGTGGTATTTGTGACCAGTCGACCTCCTGATCAGATATCACACTCCTGTAGCCTGATAATGATCTATATTGCTTGTTAAAAGTATGACATGTTTTATTGATGGAATGGCGAACTGTGCAGATCCTGATCAGACTATGGATGTACAGGCTGATCTGGATCTACACTGGTCACAAATCCCATAAGCATAGAATGACAATATGGATCATAAATGAGGCTTTGATATTATACCGAAAAACTTTAACCAGCCACACGTACATACGCCAATCTGCCGTCGATATCGCACTGTCCGCAAGCGTAAGCGCGACAAAAACTTAAACGTATGAACGTACGGAAATGTGGCAAATGTGGCGATTATATCGCGCTGTCCGCAAGCGGCTGCCAGTAGCGCCAACCTAACATGTATAGTATCATGTGTATAGTACATGTGTATAGTATCATGTGTATAGTATATAGTCAGAGCTCCAGATAAGGTGCGGATTGGTGTATTTTATGCACTTATTTTAGAAGAATACGCATTGATTTTCAAAAGTGGGAGTACAAAATACTCACAGCAATGTGACAATATACGCATTGATTTTATAAGTGAAATTATAATTTTTTTTTATTTTTTATAATTTATTCCCTATTTAATAAGGAAGAAAATCAATAAAAGTAAAATATGCATTGCATTTGAAATCTGGGGGTGTACTATGTTTTAGATACAAAACTTATCTGGAGCTGTGTATAGTGACCACATACTTTTTAAGCCTGTTATATATATATATATGTGTACAGAATTAGGTACTACATACTTATTGTACAAGCTAATACGTTTACAGATAAGGTGTGATACAGTGGTTTGAAAAGAAAGCTAGATTCAATTGATTTATTTACAATCTTAAACCCACGTACTACAAAAACATCGTACATACTTATCATCCCGTCAAATAAGTTTGCACACAACTCTTTAATAGTTTTCCCTGATTTGTTGAGACATGTTTCCAACTTACTTGAGATATTAAAGTGGAATGTTTGCCGTGACAGTTCACCGGTATGTGATACACTTGTTCAACTTTGCAATCTAATGGTATATTAACATTCTAAATATATATGGCAGGTCATGGAAAAGAGGGGCTTATTTTCATATTTTGTAATTTTCTCAATGAAAACATGGTTTGCAGCATGTCTTAGAATTGTTTCTAAAGTCCGAAAGGGCGCCATACATTAAGATCGGCTGCCTTTCAGAACTGGAATGGATTTTGATACGTTAATTTTCCATCCATCGTCACAAAATGATTTTCAGACTAGTCTATTTATGAAAAGAGGGTTGTTTTGTTCTCAAAAATATGAAATTACTTGCAAAAAGTGCAGATCCTGATGAAACAGCTCATCATGAGCCGGCTCATCTGGATCTACACTGTTTGCCAATACCACACTATACACATCTATAGTGTTGAAAGAGATAATATAGAGGTCTGTAGTGTTGAAAGGATTACGGCAAAACTCACAGATAACAATATTTGTTTTCAGTCTGTTAGTGGCTAACGTTTGGAATATAGGAACGTCTTGGGACATGTCTCTCAACAGGTAGCGTAAATTTCGGTGATGAATAAATCTGTCGAGGATGCACATTTATTTATTGTACTCAAGAGCCAGAAATACCTATACATAAGATAGATCAATATTATTGGATTTCTTTATACTCGCGATCACGTCGATAATAGAAGATAAGAAAAGTGGTGTTGTATACTGATTAACTGCTGAATAAGATCACGTATCGACACAATGGGCATAAAAGGGTTGACCGCAATGGCGGATCAGTCTGAAATGGGATTATAGTATGAGGGATAGTAAACTACTACTGGAGAGATACAAACATTCGGACAGCAAAATGATATGAGACAAACCATGTGATTTTGTACCTAATATTTAACAATTTATATTTTCCATAAATGACGTCGAAAGTTGACAATAGTTCATGGCAATGCGGATTTCCGCATTTGCTACAAATTTTTTGTCATCTTTCGATGTCATTTACAAAACTAGAAAATGTGTTCATTGAACATGGATACCCCACATATCGCTTTGATAATAAACGAGGCAAAATTCCAAGTCCAAAAGGAGAGATAATTCATGACCTGGGTGTCGAATCAACAATCAAACATCTACTCATCATAAGGAAGCTACATACCAAGTTTCAGGTCTGTAGCTATTACGGTTTAAAAGTTTTACGAGTCACAAGGTAAAATTTTCTAAGTCGCAAAGGGGGAGATAATCCATGACTGGGGGTCGAATCAAAAATCAAAATAAACTTTGCACTTCCACTCACCATAAGGAAGGTACATACTGAGTTTCAGGTCTGTAGCTATTACGGTTTAAAAGTTTTACGAGTCTTAAATTTGCCAAATTCTAAGTCAAAAAGGGGGAGATAATCCATGACCAGGGGTTGAAACTTGTGCATCCGCACTGTCTGATCAGGATCAGCACTGTTCGCCATTCCATAAATGAACTAAAGATTTTGTTTGTAAAACATGGGTATGCCCTCTCGCATACTGGACCATAAAACAGAACAACAAAAGAGGCAAAGCCACAAACCAAAATGGCTAAGTGTTTCAGCGATATTTCGAAGGTGACAAAGGTCAAGGTCATGTTAATGGTGGCACAAATGTGTGACAAGTGACAGGTAATTAAATTGTGCAAGTATTAAAGCAATCCTTCGCGTAATATTGAAGATATTACATGTTGGAGAAACTCTTACAAACTTTTTAGACGCAAGAAAATGGCCGAGTATTTCAACATTTCGAAGGTGACAAAGGTCAAGGTCGTGTTAATGGTACCTCAAGAGCAACACAATCTGCCCCCGTTGCTATCGTATAGGAGGCATAAACAAATATTTAAATTCAGCCCTGAAAGTAGAATAACCTGATCTGGTACCAGGTCCATACCACACCAAAGCAGTACAAGATGAAACACGATTCTCAGATTCAGAAATCGCCAATAAGCAAAACCATTGTTTATTGTTCAATCATATCAAATATGTATTGGTTATCTGAACCAGCACAGGGGAAAACAGGCAACCTGGTTTTTACAACCATTTATACCACATCGGTGAGGATTAACGGTTCTAATCTGAACTATGATTTGGTGATTAACCCTTTCACCCATAAGTAACTGGAATGAATATTGTTATGTTAATTTTGTACCAAAATTCTGCTGTCAAAAAATGATTTTCAGACTAGTCAATTTATGAAAAGAGGTGTTTCTGTTCACCCCTAAATATCCAACAATGGTTTTTCTATGCTACCGGTATCTTTGGAATATTCCATTAATGAGAAACTGATGACTTTTTAAAGATTTGAACAATGCCGAGGCATATGATGGTGGATCGTGGATATTTCACCTAATTAAAGGGGACCATCAGAGAAATGCATGTGTGGAATATTAAAGTAGTATCTCGAAGTTCTGTGAAAGGGACCAGAAGTTACATGTACAAGAAATTTACCCCCATTTAACGCCATCAACACCACAGGCCTGTATAGTGGTAATGGCAAACAGTGTAGATCCAGATGTGAGGGCTCTAGACACTTTTCATAAATGGACTAGTTTGAAAATCATTTTGTGACGATTGGATTGGTTGCAAAATTAACATATCAAAATCCATTCCAGTTACTTAGGGGTGAAAGGGTTGTTTGTGGGCACAGACGACGATGACGGAAAAAGACTATAGTGTCGCCTGCTACTAAAACAAAACCGAAAATTTCCCCCAGGGTTAGGCATGAAACTGGCAAACCTATATTTAAAAAGGACTAACTAGTCCAGAATCGCGTAACTCGAAACATAAATAGACTATGATGATCCTTCCCACATAGTAACCTGAACATCAACGTGCTTTGTGCAAGTCTACACAGGACAAGTGAGGCGTTTCATATACGTGACATAATTAACTCTGATACACTAATCATGTGCCAAGACAAATACGGTAATATGCCATCACATGAGGAAAGGAACCTTATGACATGCGACAATCATTGCTGCTGCACTGCCTTCCAAAAATTTAATCCAATTAAAATATTTAATGTCGAATTATGCGCTGGATTCCTGACAAATTCTCATTCAGCTGCATGGAGAAGACATATTTTCATCTAGTAATCGGCACAAGGAATTTGCTCAAGTAACAAGGAAGCCCAAATGTATCTGAGGGCCAAAACACGGGTATCAGGATTCTAGTAAGGACGAAACCATCGTTAAATTTACCCTTTGCATGCTCCCAAACAACCGCCCACATTGCAAAATGAGTATGCAGCTGGCACCCAAGAACTCAGAAATCATCCATTAATTTAGCCAACAAAGTGAATGAGTTTAACGTACCAGCAACAGCTAAGATCATTTAGGGACAGGAATTTAGAGACTGCTGCCCATAGTATTGCTCATTTGAGACACGCCATGTGATTTTGTACCCAAGAACATTACGATTTTTCATGAAATATATTTACAGCAGCAAATGTGATATTTTCCACGTAAATGGTGTCAAAAAATGACGAACATTTCATAGCAAATGCGGAATAGTATTCCGCATTTGCTATGCAAATTTCGTCATCTTTCGACGTCATTTACGGAAAATATCATAACATTTTGTAAATATCGCATAGGTACAAATTCGCATGGCGGGTCTCATTTGATTGTCGTATTTCCAAGCATGAAAATCAAGCTGTGTACTGTACACAAAAACAAGGCAAACAAATGCATTATATTACATGAACATGTGAACAGCTGTAGCCATATAGAGATGAGCAATTACATATAGAGATGAGCAAAGACATATAGAGATGAGCAAAGACAGATGAGCAAAGACATATAGAGATGAGCAAAGACATAGTAAACACAATGCCAGATGTAGAATTTTCTCATACTGTCTCAGGTAAGCACATTATAGATCGCATTTACCAGTGATTTACTGGTGTGCTTCTGGTATTGTCTTTCCAATTAATTAATAGATTGACTGTGAAACATAGTATTGATTATTGCCTACCAGTCTACTGTATATGGCTTCAACTATTGCATTTGGAAAACACCTTTATGGGTACGTATTTTTTTTGGAATTTTTGTTATTTCTCAATGAAAGTATATGTTGTGACCACTTATTTGAAAAGTCTCAATGAGACGTTTCAAATGGTGGTCACAACATATACTTCTGATGAGAAATAAACAATATATTTGAATTTTCAGAAGCAATTGTGTATCTGCAGAACGCAAGGGATTAATGTATAACCATACACTGTTCGGGGTCAGTTAACCTAATATTTCCACTATTAATAATTTGAATTGCCAATTGACCAATCAATTCATTAGTATTTTATTGCATTTGTATTACAAATTTTAATTTCCAGTCAGCTGATCGAGTGAATTTATCCGGTACCTAGATAACCATTGACTGAATACAAGTTAACTGATAACAAGGGCATCATTATTGTGAAGCTAATCCCCTCGCTGGCAACATTGACAATACAAAAACTTACAAAGCTTTACAAACAAAGTGAACATAGGTCTTCAGTGATCTTGGACGGTCAGACGTGGGTCGTATGCAAAACAAAGCATCATCCCTAGACACACATTGTGGTCAAATATTATAAAAATAAAAGCGGTTCATAAGTTATTGAAAAATGAAAGGTGTTAATAACATACGTACGTACATGGACTAACACTATATTCCGTCAGTAATGGGTTAAACTCTATACACTTGACATTAAAAAGAATCAATCATATATGAAGATTAGGCATATTGGCGTAAAATTGCACCAATATTCGACAATTAACCCATATTAGTTTCAGGGTACACATTTATGTTGACAGAAAATGTACAGGTAATTACTTGTCACTATAAAATGATGCTTAGGTTATGTAATACCGTAATACAGTATAGAATTCCGTATTTGCTATGAACATTTTGTCAATTTTCGACGTCATTTACAGAAAATATTCTAACATTTTGTAAATATATTGATATTGCTCATCTTCCTCCATCTATCTCTTTATACTGCTGCAAACCCTCAGGGTAATTTCGAGCAGGTACAAACAGGGGCGGATCCAGCATTTGGGGAACGAGGGGTTGTCTAGTTGCGAAGGAAACTCTTGCAATCTACTCCCGTACCGACGGTACGGGGGAAATTGCAAGAGTTACCTTCGCAACTAGGGAGTTGTCCCATTTTCGAGCTCTTCGAAATGCACTTTCCTGTGTTTTACGGCATTTAAATTCAGACTCCAACTGGTGGTAAACTGTGATCTATGTAAACTCTGTGGCTGAACGGGGGAGTTGCAACACCGGAACCCCCCCTCCAGATCCGCCCCTGACAAAGGACATTCCTCAAAGGTACAAAACCACATGCTCGTCTCAAATGTGCTTTCCTCAGCCGTTGAACGCATGCATTGGATACAGAAATGATTAGATAGAGAAAGAATGGTAAACAGTATACTGTATCCACACTGAGTGTATTTAAGACTGATCCTTCTTTTTATTTCGTGAAATTTGGTCTGATATTGAGTTTATTGCGAAAAACAATTTTCCCCTATTAAATCTGCAAAGACATCTTCAAGACCCCGTGAAGATGTCTATGGTGGTTTAACATGGGGAAACATTTCTAATTTCAAAAACAAGAAACGAGGCAAAGCCACGAAGGTCAGGTTTTTTCCAAGCATGGACATTTGGATAACATAATTATACCCACTTTTTGTAGACTAGATGGCCGTGGCCTGCATGTCACACCTTGGGGCGAGGCATGGACACTAAAAAAATAGATATAGTAGATGGAAAAAGTTTAACGAAAAAACTTTAACCGGACACACGGACGTACGGACGTATGCCAAAATGCCGACGATATCGCGCTTTCCGCAAGCGGGTGCGACAATGATGATAAACACCCATGTGAAGTATCAAGGTAATGGGTGAAGCAGTTGCAGAGATATAGTACACGAAAAAACTTTAACAAATAAATTCAAAGTAATTTGACCTTGACATTGCGCACAGGGGCCGCACGGTTGGGGGTTAGAGTGAAAAATATGGACGATGATAAACACCCATGTAAAGTTTCAAGGTAATGGGCGAAGCAGTTGCATAGAGATATTAGTATAACAAAAAGGTTTTAACCAAAGTCAATTACGTAGAAATAATAGGTGAAGGTAAAAAAATGGTCACATGTTGGATAGTTGTATGTGGTAGGCACCCCTTGGTTATGATGAAGCTGTGAAAGTGTTTGGTGGTCCTAGGTGGTATAGTACCAAAGAAATGGACTTAAACACGAAAAGTTAACATTGTAAACGCGAAAAGTTAACATTGAAAATGGGTAAGTAAGTCGAGGTGCGCGGAAAAAATGGGTCAAGTTAAAAAAAAAGTAACATGTTGGATAGTGATATGTGGTGGGCACACCTTGATTATGAAGCTGTGAAAGTTTGGTGGTCCTAGGTGGTACAGTACCAAAGAAATGGACTTAAACACGAAAACTTAACATTGAAAACGCGAAAATTTAACATTGAAAATGGCTAAGTCGATTGCGCGGAAAAAATGGGTGGGCAAGTTAAAAAAAAGATAACATGTTGGATAGTGATATGTGGTGGGCACCCCTTGATTATGAAGCTGTGAAAGTTTGGTGGTCCTAGGTGGTACAGTACCAAAGAAATGGACTTAAACACGAAAACTTAACATTGAAAACGCGAAAACTTAACATTGAAAATGGCTAAGTCGATTGCGCGGAAAAAATGGGTCAAGTTAAAAAAAAAAGTAACATGTTGGATAGTGATATGTGGTGGGCACCCCTTGATTATGAAGCTGTGAAAGTTTTGGTACAGTAACAAAGAAATGGACTCAAACACGAAAACTTAACATTGATTATGGACGCCGCCCGCCCGCCCGCCCGGCTTTCGCCAATCCAATAGCCTGGATTTATTTTCAAAAAACCTGGCTAATAATGCACCGATCCTAATCAGACTGTGTTGATGCACAGTATGATCAGGATCTACACTGCTCGCAAAATCTACATGCCCCATTTTTCCAGTCACAAATATACTTGTACATTTACAGAGCACATTTGTAAGGAGCCTAGCAGGGGACGTAGAATTCTTTTTTATTAATTCGTTCCCACGAAATAACAATTTGTTTTCACAAAATAACAATTTGTTCCCTCGATTAACAATTTGTTCTCACAAATTGTTTTGGCACCCAGCTGCGCGTGCAACACCTTTAATCTACTTTGAAGCTGTTTGATGTTATTTCGAGGGAACATATTGTTATTCTTGGGAACAAATTGTTAAATTGAGGGAACAAATTGTTAATTTGAGGGAATAAATTGTTATATCGTGGGAACGAATTAATAAAAAAAAATATGTGTCCCTGCGGGGCCCCGTACATTTGCAATACAAACTCTCTATTGTCAAAATCATCATCAGAATGTCTGAGAAATGTAACAAGGTGGATTTTGCCAGTCAATGCCATATATTACACCCATTCATTGACTAAATATTGGGCTTGATAATAGCATTCCTGTGCAGACATTATTACAAATAAGGCACGGCTGGCAGAAAATATTCCACAGCCTGGTATACGAGAGCAGCGTAATGTTTGAAGTGTTAATTATCATGATAACTAACGTAAATAAATTAGTGACTACACTGCATTTGCCTGCCAGACAAACAGATCAGTGTCTACACTGCTTTTGCATGCCAATGTCGGTACACTAACACCTAACCATGAAGAACAAACATGATTCATGTTAATGCCCACAAGAATGTTTTGTCACGCACTGTCCCAATATGTATTGAGTACCTATACATAATTTATCAGCAGTCAACCACTGGAACATTTTGTTTCAACACGTTGCGAGAAAATCAGTTGGATAAAAACTTCAATTCAATCAATATATATCACATGAGTTGAGAAGTTCAGATGCACATGTGAAACAATGTAGATGATAGTAGGTATGATTGAACATTTATATGCTGTGCAGAGCTCCAGATAAGTTGTGTATTTACTTAAATACCCAACTAAAATTGCCAAAAACCCAATTTAAATCAGAAGTAGTGAGTATCAAAAAGCAATAAAAAATGTCTGGTACCTTTATCACGCTGCAGAAAACAATAAACAGACCACAAATATAGCATATTTTTCTTATTTTCCATGAAAATACATCTTGGTATTTCATTAGAATTGTCTCCTTGGGGACAATTCTAATGAAAAGCCAAGACATGTTTTCATTTCGAAGCAAACCATTCAATAATTGCTGTCTGTTGATGTGTAAACAGTACGTAGTGTGATTTTATATTACCAACTTAAAATTTTGAAATACCCAATTGCTTCAGAAATGAATGAGTGACAATACTCAATTACAAATTCCTTATCTGGAGCCCTGGCTGTGTCTGTAGAGTTGTATAATGTCCTATTTCTCCTAGATCACATCACCCATTTTGCTGCTTATGACTGATTTAGATAAAAAATATGGTCTATATATGTGGCTGTGACTGGAGAAATGGGCCTTTGTGACCAGTGTAGCTCCTGAACAAGTAGCACACTCATGTAGTCTGACAACGACCTATATTTGCTTGTTAGACTCATGACAGGTGTTTCACTGATGGAATTGCGAACAGTGCATATTCTGATCAGACTGTGCAGATGCACAGGCTGATCTGGATCTACACTGGTTGCAAAAACCCATAAGCCCCATTTCTCCAGTCACAGCCAAAAATGATGTTGAATGTTGGAAGATTGTTCGGAGCATAAGCAGAATTTAATCCCACATGCGCATTGAAATTGCTAGCAACATTCAACACCATATTTACAGCAGATTTATAAAATTAATAGCAATAAAAAATGTGATAAGAGTGGTAATGTGAGAGTATGGCTCAATTATAATACAAGAACAATCAGAAGATATATATATGTGACTGGAGAAATGGGGCTTATGTGTTTTGCGACCATTGTGGATCCAGATCAGCCTAGGTGTCAGGAAATCGCATCTGTGGCGATCTGGCATTTAAAAATTTCCTGGGGAGGACACACAGACTTCATGATGCGCATCGCGCTTGGTGCTCGCGGAGGTTGGTATTTGTAATTACAGATCACCCCCCTGCAATTATTTCTGTATTCGCGCCTGGCATCAGATCAGACTGTGTATCGGCACAGTCTGACAAACGAAAATGCCACCAAGCTCCAAAGTGTTGTGAGTAGAAAAAAAACTAACACAACTTTTGAACACATCGATGTCACTGTGATCACTATGTTCAGTTTTCTGTAAGCAAGTTTGACAAAAACAGAAATGTCCGTAGACATTTTATGAACCCATGAAGGCAGGATATGGTAGAATTAGTGGTATATTTTAAGTTTTATGAAAGTTGTCTACAGATCGGAAATTTCCATTGCAAATGGCTATTATTTCTATTCCGCAGATATGACAATTTCACAAATGATCTAACTGACATTAGTGTCCATGCAGTGATGGACAATGTTTTATTTGAAGTTCACAATAGATTAGTTTAAAGAGGGAATCAAATGGCTGGAAAGAATTAAATCGCTGAAATGTGGACGTAACTGGAGAAATGGGGATTATGTGTCTTGTGACCTGTGTATAACTCCTGATCAAATAGCACACCCATGTAGGCTTTGGCATGACATCAATCTATATTAATTGCTTGTCAGCACAAGCATGACAGGCGTTTTATTAATGGTATGGTGTAGATCAGATTTTGATCTACACTGGTCGCGAAACCAATACTCCCCATTTCTGCAGTCACAGCCACAAATTTTAAATAGCTGAAATATTAACACAAAACTTAACATGTTAAACGTTAATTTTGAACACTAGATGTTTGACAATGACTTTTGGCCATGTCCCAGGTAAGTAAATAGAAATAGAGCACTATTCGTTTATGCTGAGTCGACTTACAATTCGCTTAATGTAAGCAATTTGTAAAATGTACATTCATGCAGACGAATTGTCTATGTTCAGACTAGCTTAAAAAAAGGCGGAAAAATGGGGGATAAACAAGTGTTAAATTAAAAATATGATACTGTATTATTGCCATAAAATTAACAATATATTATACAATTGATGTCAACGAATAGTTAAGCTACTTTCGAGTTTGCACACTACGTGGAGCATTTGTACAGACTTGCAAAACCCCTTAGCAACCAACTGAAAACTGATACCCGTCGGTTTGGTTAGCGTATTATGTTGACAAATCGCCTTGATTTTGTGATTGCTTGGTCTATATCCATACAATACTGAATAAATAACACGATACTCACATAGTAATTGTCTAGCCATCTTTCTAATTTCTCTCCAAGCACATTAAATGTACCGATGTTCACCAATCTTCTCAGAGATTCCGCCATTTTGACGCTTCGACTGTATTGCTGCCAATTATGAACTGACATGCGCAGTGACGGGCACCTGTTCGTATCACGTGGGCAGTAATCGGAAAACCTCCTAGGCTAGCTTCAAGTCCACGAAATCACGGCTATAAACGGCAACTATTATGTAGATCGATGTGTCTGAAACATCAAAATGCGGTCATGTTACACTAATGTTTAATTGTAAATTAACTTTAGTTATCGTTCATTGTACATTCAACAGTGAACACATAATATATTGTGTGGACGACATACCCTCTGTTGTCTGAGTGTTGCCAAGGTAACCATTACACAGATACCATTAACATGCAACATCATGTCACGCGACTCGTTATAATCAGAATAATATGTTTGCGATGCTCTCGCGGTTTTCAAAGTCGAGCAAACATACAATTTACAGCCACACAATAGTGCATTATAAAGCAATTACAGATCTGCACATTTTAGACAACTTATTTTTCACACTATATATATATAATATGCCCATGTTTCACACAACACGGATGGCGATTTTTACTAGGTTAGCTCCACCCTTGGTGCTGCCTAGTATAGCAGTCCTAGAGATGGAATGCCAACTATTTCTATTTTTAAAACTACCATTATGAGTGTCGATTTTGTAATGTTTCATTCCTGAATTTGACTGAAATAGCACATGCAAATTAAAGAATAAAGCACACAGTTTGACTTATTTAATTATATATTTACATTAAAGTCAATGTTTTGTCATATTGCCCTATTAAACAATAGTTAACAGAACTATAATCAGATATATCACACCAGTTTAGTGGAAGTACACCTCGCAGCCATTATGGCGACTTACGAGGCAATATGAAGTTAATTTATTGAATATCATCCGTATTTTAGGGAAAATATGGGTGTGTGTCTTATGTTTTATTTATTTTATTAAAATTTGTTGTAAATAGAGTTAACAAACACCAATTATTGATTTATCTTACAATAATCTGGTATTATTGTTTCGGGGGTCGTGCGGGGGTAATATTCAGTAAATTAATTTCATATTGCCTGATGACCTCTGAGCAAGTATTTGGCTGACCCGAGGCGATCCGTTTTATTTGATAGACTTCCAAAATATGTGCGCTATATGCAAGTATACTCGATAACTATCAGAAACTGTGACAAACATGGACGCTAGTTTGGTTATCATTTACGCTATACATGTATCAATCAGTAAGGAGAGTTATAAAATAAATTTATGTTTTGTTGGGAAATGATTCATACAATACCACACTAAGATAGTGTGGCTAAGTGTTTCAGTGTAGTGAAGATGTGGCAGTAGATCAGGTTATTCAACTTACAGAGCTGAATACTTTTTTTCTGTAAATCTTCGGTTGTGATTTTGGGATTTTCCTCCCATCCATACACGTGACATATGGGAATCGACGTGTTACCGCTTTTGATAAGCCATTGAACACCATTAAATAAATAATAATAATTGTTAGTAATCTTGTGGAGCTAACCTAGTTTCAGTACCTTCAGTATTTTGATTGTGAATTGACCCAGCAGTGACAAACAAATCAAAGTGGTCGATCAAACTGTCTGAAACGCGATGTAACATGTTAGGAAAATGAGTCTACTACAATGATTTGTTGAAGGTTCCCAAACGAATACGAATAGAAAACGCAGTGAAAACGATATGCATAGAAACGAATGTGGTTTGGTTCTTGTTGTTCGTGAAAACGATATTTGCGTTTACATTCCCGGCTTTCAACTATTTAAACGCCTGTCGTTTTTGTTATTTTTAATTAGAAAATGAAGTGTTCGTTGGTTTAAACGTGTCACGTTTAAGCCAACTAAAACATCGTTTTCTAATTATAAAACGAAAACAATGTGAAAACGATGTGTAAACGATAGTCAATCGTTCGTTTGTGGGACCAGGAACAAATCCGGACTGTACAATGCATTGTTCCCCTAGGTCGTTATATGTGTTTCTGTCCTGTTGATTTTTAGAAACCACTAAATTATAAGACCGTATGTTCGTGGCATGGACATACGGCTTATATTTGTTAACATAAATGGACAATGAACATATTTGTCAACGGCTTGGATCGACACAGTATTTAACATGTTCAACCATAGAGACCTCTTTCCTAATATTTACAAACAGTGTAGAGCATGATGAGCCGTCTGGTAACAAGATATGAACCATTTGTGGATAAAAATAAATATTTTTTACAAAATGACCCACTTTTCTGCATACTATATAGAGGTGCACATATCACATTGCAACATAACCACACACATCACAACTGACCAGTAAATCTTCCGTGTAGGTAAGCAGCTACAGTTTGTTGCAGACGAACGTTTGGCTATCAAACACAAACACATTACATCCAGTACTGTTTTATCAATAACAAAAAAAGTCACCAAGCCCCAAAAAGAAGTTGGATGAAATTCCATCAAATATTTATTTAAAAAAATTAAAAATCTTTCTAAGTATGTGACTTTAAAGGTACATGCCCACGCAGTAGGCACGAACTGTTCTTGATAGGAATGACATACGTGTATAATTGTGTCACTATTCCATCAGTTCTAAACATTACAAGTGCCTGCTTTACAGATATAATAAGTTAGTAATATGTATCTTACTGATAGTGACTCGCAGTGGTATCAGGCTATTTCACATGCAAATGAGGCATTTCAATTTTTAATTATTTATACTAATTCAATGCGTCACCTGAAACAATAATCATTTTCGACAGATTATAAAGTATGATCATTGCACATCAAAAATTAAATACAGAGAATAAATAGTACGTCTAATATAAAATGTATAATAATGCCAAGCATTACGTGGTGTAATGGTGAATGAATGTTTATTTTGCCAGAAAATGTCATGTCTACAGAATATATTTAATTCCTGTAAAGAACATGTTGTGCCTACTGAGTGGGCACCTTTAACATGGGGCTAGAAATAGATTTGTAATTTGTGGACCATTAATTTGACTATCAGAACCCAACGTTATGCGGATGCACATGCTGGTCTAGTTCTACAGTGGCCACTAAAGCCATCAACCACAGTTCACCAATCGCAGCCATACATATACAATAATAAATTATTAATAATAAGCTAAATACTGTCTTACCTCATTTACTTGCCACACGAGCAAACTGTTATTCAGTTGCTAATGACACAAAACGCGACGTTGCAACTGTGGTGACGTATTCTGTGTTACTATGGAGCCGACGTCACCGATATTGAAATCCCCTCGCGTTATTTTAGTAGCAACGTCATAGACATAAATTCTAGGGTCACAAGGGACATTTAGCGGATATTCTTAATGTGGTGTTGTAGTGGGAGGGTGGACGCGATTAGTTATTTCACATGCAAATGAGGCATTACACTTTTTAATTATGTATACTAATTCAATGCGTCACCTGAACAAATAATACTTTCGACAGATTATAAAGTATGATCATTGCACATCAAAAAATAAACACAGAGAATAAATAATAATGTCCTTTAACATTTTAAGGAAACACGGTTATCGCTCCCGATATAAGTGTGGATATTTACGTCTAATATAAAATGTATAATAATGTCAATCACTACGTGGGGTAATGGTGAATGAATATTTATTTTGCCAGAAAATGTCATATCTACAGACTCAATTTAAAAAACGTATTTTAACTCCGCCCTATCCCTCAGCTCCCCCATACCACCTCCTTTTCTCAATGTTAAATTCTCATAGGAATTTATTTTTCCGCAATAACATCAGTATTTGATGGAATTTCATAAAATAAAAAAGATGTGGAGTGTAACTTGTTTGTTACACAGGCTGAAGTAGCGGACCGAGGTTTATAAATACATTAAATATACCTAAAAGAATTAATAAGTGAAGAAAAAAACACAATTTATTTTTTTATTTACTCCCTCTTATAGGAGGGAGTAAAGATGTCTCGGTCCGTTACTTTAACACGTGGTTTGTTATTGATGCGACTTACTAACACTTAAATAGTTTTCATAGTCATAGTTAATGTGCTCAATAGCCAAAAGGTCGTCGGCAGAAAAACGTGGAACTGACATTAGTTTGACTATCAGAACCCAACGTTATGCGGATGCACATGCTGGTCTAGTTCTACAGTGGCCACTAAAGCCATCAGCCTCAGTTCACCAATCACAGCCATACATATAAAATACTAAATGATTAATAATAAGCTAAATATTTTCTTACCTCATTTACTTGTCACACGAGCAAACTATTATTCAGTTGCTAATGACACAAAACGTGACGTTGTAACTGGTGACGTATTCTGTGTTACTATGGAGCCGACGTCACCGATATGGACGTCCGACGTCACCGATATTGACGTCCCCTCGCGTTATTTTAGTAGCAACGTCATAGACATAACATTATTCTAAGGTCACAAGGGACATTTAGCGGATATTCTTAATGTGGTGTTGTAGTGGGAGGATGGACGCGATTAGTTATTTCACATGCAAATGAGGAATTACACTTTTTAATTATTTATTCTAATTCAATGCGCCACCTGAACAAATAATACTTTCGAAAGATTATAAAGTATGATCATTGCACATCAAAAATTAAATACAGAGAATAAATAATGTCCGTTAACATTTTAAGCAAACACGGTTATCGCTCCCGATATCATTGTGGAAATTTACGTCTAATATACAATGTACAATAATGTCAATAACTACGTGGGGTAATGGTGAATTAATGTTTATTTTGCCAGAAAATGTCATATCTACAGAATATAATTAATTCCTGTAAATAACATTTTGTGCCTATTGAGTGGGCATGTACCTTTAACACGGGGCTAAAAATAAATTTGTAATTTGTGGACCGAAATTGTTTTCTTAATATCTAGTCAGGTTTCGGAGTCAATTTAAAAAAACGTATTTTAACTCCGCCCTATCTCCCAGCTCCTCCACCTCCTATTCTCCATGTTAAATTCCCAGAGGAATTTTATATTTCGCAATAACATCAGTATTTTATGGAATTTCATAAAATAAAAAAGATGGGGAGTGTAACTTGTTTGTTACACAGGTTGAAGTAGCGGACCGAGGTTTATAAATACATTAAATAGACCTAAAAGCATTAATAAGTGAAGAAAAAAACCACACAAAAAACAATTCTTTACTCCCTCTTATAGGAGGGAGTAAAGATGTCTCGGTCCGTTACTTCAACCTGTGGTTTGTTATTGATAAAACGTACTAACACTTAAATAGTTTTCATAGTTAATGTGCTCAATAGCCAAAAGGTCGTCGGCAGCAAAACGTGGAACGGACATTAATTTGACTATCAGAACCCAACGTTATGCGGATGCACATGCTGGTCTAGTTCTACAGTGGCCACTAAAGCCATCAGCCCCAGTTCACCAATCACAGCCATACATATACAATAATAAATGATTAATAATAAGCTAAATATTTCTTACCTCATTTACTTGCCACACGAGCAAACTGTTATTCAATTGCTAATGACACAAAACGCGACGTTGCAACTGGTGACGTATTCTGTGTTACTATGGAGCCGACGTCACCGATATTGACGTCCCCTCGCGTTATTTTATTAGCAACGTCATAGACATAACATTAGTCTAAGGTCACAATGGACATTTAGCGGATAACATTAATGTGGTGTTGTAGTGGGAGGGGCAAGCACCACGAGTGTGTGTATAACAAATATGTTTATTCATATTTCTTTAGTGTGTGGGGTTGGAAGATGTGTATTTGTAAAATTATTTCACAATTTCAGAACATTTTGCTAGCTCTGCTTGCTTTTACATTGCAGACGGCGGTTTCCATAAAGCCGGCTCATACTGTATCACATCTCTGACACACACATCAAATTGCTGGATTCCAAGCACAATATGTACGGAGCCCCGCAGGGGACGTAACATTATTTTTTTTTACCACGAAATAGCAATTAGTTCCCTCAATTTAACAATTCGTTCCCACGAATTAACAATTCGTTCCCACGGGAACGAATTGTTAATTCGTGGGAATGAATTGTTATATCGTGGGAACGAATTGTTAATTCGTGGGAATGAATTGTTATATCGTGGGAATGAATTGTTAATTCGAGGGAACGAATGTTATATTGAGGGAACGAATATTGAGGGAACGAATTGTTATTTCGTGGGAAGGAATTCATAAAAAAAAATCCATGTCCTCTGCGGGGCTACGTACAATATTCAAAAATTTTGAAACAAAGAAATTTCCTATTGGCAAGATTAGCGCAAGCGGTTACGGTAGTGCACCAGTTCATGTAGAGAGAGAAAGAAAGAAGAGGAAACCGATTTTAGATGCCGGTCCGGCATTCGTACACACAGAACTGTTCAAATTGGAACTCGCGGAATGTCATTTACGAGAAATTTCGTACCCGGAAATGATTGTATTGTAGAGGCCGCATGTGAAAAGGAGAAGGGGGGGGGGGGTGTGGTGAGAACCTTATACTATCTGCGAGCAGCATATCGCCATTTAAGCACGTGCAAACACGCATTTTCAAAACACTCCCCGTCAATATAGTGTCATTAACAATAATCCCGTTTCAATTGTTTAGTAAAGCAAATTAGCTCTTGATTTTGTATTTATATAGACTATAAACGTTATACACAAGAGGCCCAAATTGGCCTGTATCTCTCACCTGAAAGTATTATCCCCATTATAAAGTAAATAAAAACGCACACGCTATTTATTATATATATCAAGTTTCCATTAAAATTCGTCTGCAAGTTCATAAAAAGTCATTCGAATAATTGTTCAAGTTGTTTCTTTCGAATAATTGTTCAAGTTGTTTCTTTCGGCTGCCATCTTGGATGACGTTACCCATCCGACTTCGAGAAAAATGCATCACAAATATGAAAGAGCATTGTTCATCAATGTATTCTTCCAAGTTTCGTTAAAATCGGTTCATCGGTTTGTGAGAAGAAGCTTTTTAAGAATTTGTGTGAATTTGTATCTTGGATAAGCGATGACTTCCATTTTAACAAATTTGAAAAAGCTTCATGCAAGGACCATACATGTGAACATTGGCCATCATCGGCCAAACGGTTTATGTGTAGAATGACTTTTGAAATCTCTAATAAAATGATGACATTTTGACCTTTCGGCAGCCATCTTGGATGACGTAATCATCATATTTCGACAACAATTTCACCCACGCGATCGTCTCATTGATACCTTCGATTTGATATATGACATGATAATATTCTGTCAAAATGAAATTTTACCTCCAGTTCACATTGACGGAGTGTATTGACTTAATATACAACAAGGCACTGCCGAGTTTCTGATGAAATCATTCAACACATTTAATAAATTCTATATTACTTCATTACGAATGTTATATTCTGCATATTGCATAAGCAAATAATCATAAACTGAAACTGTACCCAGCATGTTATCTGTAGCTTTCTCGTGTATATGTATCGTGTATATATTTATTAGACTAATCAAATATGAATTTTAATATAGTTGTTACACTGTGAAAACACGTTCTATATAGCCATTTTCTCATGCACTGTGTGTTGAATAACAAAACTTTAAAACAATATGGAATAAATGACCCATACAGTATTTATTCTGCAGTTATGCATTTAACGCCATATAAGCGGTCCACCGTGGCAGAAGGGTGCTTCGTCAGTTGGCGACCAGTGTATTCCCAGGTTACCTTGCACAGCCGCAGTCTGATGAGTGTTTACACTGTTCGGTATTGAACTAGGAATATATTTACTATTATTCTATTTTACAAACATTTAAGTTGGTGCCAAGGTACATGAGTGCGAAACGATCAGGCTCTACAGTGGTCAAAACGTAGGAATACCCTATTTATCTAGACATATTACATATTATTGGCGATTGAATATACAGATATGGTATCGTATAACTTTATATGTGGCTGTGACTGGAAAATAGGGATTATGAGTTATGCGACCACTGTCACCAGTGTAGCCCCAGCGTTCGCGCAGTCTGATCAGGGCATGTACGGTTCGCTATTGAGTCAATGAAACGCCCGTAATGCTTCTAACTTACAGTTTTTTTTATTCTTATCAGGAATGTGCTAGACGATCAGAAGTGTGAATAACCACAAATGCCATAAGCCCCATTTATCCAGTCACAGTGAGCGCAGACAACCAGCTGTTATATCTTGATAGACAATAGGCGACTAAAACGGAAAATCATACTAGGCATACTCACCAAAAATCCTGGGGGGGGGGGGGGTCCGGGGGGGGGGGGGGGGGGTTATTGCTGGCTAAAGTTCAATACAATACACATGGTACGGGCATACAGGAGGTAGTATAGTGCGATATTAACCCTTCAACACAATTCATGGAACTTGTTATAGTAACCTACCGAGTCCTGTCATTTTAACAGGTTTGAAATATGCACATGTTTTACTACGTTATTGACCTTACAGAGATCTTCCATATTATCGGACACAAATGGCAGTTATTTAAATATATTTTTCTTAAAATAGCAGCTACGGGCATGAACTTTTCACAAAATAATTGTCGGGTTTTGCTCTCTCAACGCAAGTAAACTATTTAGCAAAATGTGCCATCTTTCTCACTTAAAATTGGGTCAGAGCATCAGTCGTAAGATTGCCCCAAAATTAACATCTACAATCAGCTATCCGGACACAAGTATAACCGTCTTATAACTTCTATTCTCACATTGAAATCATAAGTTTATCGCCTGTAAACCAGTGTCAACATCATTGTGTAGTTCCGCAGAAAAATCAGTCACCCTTCGCTTTTTGGAAAACACCATATTTATAGAAATTATTGTATTTATAGAACAACTCGGTAATGATGTAATGGGCGCACTCGATTGTGTCCCCCGCGCGACTTTTGATGTTGTAAACAACTTGTGGACACAGTTGGGGAATAACCGTCGTATAACTTCTATTCTCACATTGAAATCATAAGTTTATCGCCTGTAAACCAGTGTCAACATCATTGTGTAGTTCCGCAGAAAAATCAGTCACCCTTCGCTTTTTGGAAAACACCATATTTATAGAAATTATTGTATTTATAGAACAACTCGGTAATGATGTAATGGGCGCACTCGATTGTGTCCCCCGCGCGACTTTTGATGTTGTAAACAACTTGTGGACACAGTTGGGGAATTTTTCAGCAAATTTTACTAAAATGTTTACCTTGACGACATATTCTTCACACTGGTATGGAAACAGCAAGCAGTTGCGTGACTTATATGTATTCGTTGCAATATCGGATCAAAAGAATGTGCTTAATTAACAGGTATTTTCATTTGTCCGATAAACTGATTGTCGGGATAACTGGTATGACCCCTGTACACTTATATACTAGAAATGATACTGACATGCGATGTTTTTTCAGTCACCTGTGGCAGCTTTATTGGGGCGACCTTTAGCAAGCCCCTATACAATTATCGGGGCGAAACCGAATATATTTTATATTCGATGGCACTAATCATGTATTTAATTTATACCGCATACCAAACTTAATCGTTTAAACGTGCGTGACGTCATGTTTTGACGTCATTCCCTCGCCATACGTCACAAATCTAGCGACGTCATTCAAATCAAAATGGCGGCGTCCACGCTAGGTAGATTCGGTATTGTATCTGATTAAATCTCCGATTTATTTACGATGAGCTCCAGTATTGGCTGGTTTTAGACTACACAGTTATCATAATAAGCATTGCAATCATAATGGACATATCCATGTCGTTGGTTAAATCGCATATACTGTAAAAATGGACACAATTCAACTGAACAGACAGTGATTTCGATTTTAAAATTCGCCACCATCTTGCATCTGTTGTGGAGGCTGCACTACGAGCCCTATGTACAATGGGACCTCTCTAAACCGGGCACCATTTTCACTCGTGTGTGGTTAATTTCGATACGTTGCACTGCTATTTATCGCCGATGGCACTGTCTGTTCTTGATCGCAAAGTACTAAATCAATATTTGGAGTGGTCAGATCTCTGATTTGCAGTGGAACATCTCTATAGAGAGGTTTAGAGGTAACGAATTGTTAAATTGAAGGAACGAATTGTCATTTCGTGGGAACGAATTGTTAATTCGAGGGAACGAATTGTTAAATTGAGGGAACGAATTGTTATATCGTGGGAAACGAATTAATAAAAAAAGTCCATGTCCCCTGCGGGGCTCCGTAGTTTACCGTCTCAGAGCAACAGCTAAATTAATAATGTCATTTAGGGACGGGATCTGAGTTTCAGCTAAATTAATAATGTCAGTTAGGGACGGGTTCTGAGTTTCAGCTAAATTAATAATGCCAGTTAGGGACGGGTTCTGAGTTTCAGCTAAATTAATAATGCCATTTAGGGACGGGTTCTGAATTTCAGCTAAATTAATAATGCCAGTTAGGGACGGGTTCTGAGTTTCAGCTAAATTAATAATGTCAGTTAGGGACGGGTTCTGAGTTTCAGCTAAATTAATAATGTCAGTTAGGGACGGGTTCTGAGTTTCAGCTAAATTAATAATGTCAGTTAGGGACGGGTTCTGAGTTTCAGCTAAATTAATAATGTCAGTTATGGACGGGTTCTGGGTTCCAGCTAAATTAATAATGTCAGTCAGGGACGGGTTCTGAGTTCCTGCTAAATTAATTGCATTTTAAGGGAAGGGTTCTGAGTTTCAAATAAATTTAATTATGTTTCAGGTAAAAGGCGGTGTTTCTGAGTTTCAGCTAATTAATTAATTAATGTTTCATTTTGGGAACGGGATTCCTGAGTTTCAGTAAATTAATAATGTCAGTCAGGGACGGGTTCTGAGTTTCAAGTCTCATACGAAAGACCAGTGCGATTGAAATACAAGTACATGTACTATGAGTATTTGTGGATGCCTAAGGCGAGGGTTGAACCCAAACCTCCGAATTGGAAGTCACGTGTTCTAACCCCTAGGCACGCGACCCACCCCTCCTCATTCACATTAGGTAATATGTGTCTTCATCTAGAAAGTGTGTTTAAATATTGACATTTTCTGTTAAATAGCGCGGGTAAGTGATAATAAATACAATATTTACTCTGGTAGATTTTCAAAGAATTAAATTTTCACGTGAATTGTCTCATTAGTTCAATAGCGTGATTGTGCTGATATAATCAGTTTTAGTATACTAATTCGCGTATCAACTTGTGAACACACACACACTATGGTATTTGACACTACTGAGCCCTCTACTCAGTCGATGCGACACTGCTCTGTCGTTTGATCCGAGTTTATCTCGTTTACTTTCCTTATTAATCCTTTCACCCTGGAAAGTAACTGGAATGGATTTTCATTTGTTAATTTTCCTAAAAATCCAATCGTCACAAAATGATTTTCAGACTAGTCCATTTATGAAAATGGAGTGTTTTTGTTCTCAAAATATGAAAATTACTTGCAAAAAGTGCAGATCCTGATGAGACGGCTCGTAACGAGCCGGCTCTCCTGGATCTGCACTGTTTGTAAATACCACTATACTGGCATGTGTTATTGAAAGGGTTACCATGATCATCATTGCCAGTAGCGCTAGTGATCGATCATGATCCGACTGTATGGACGACGAACCTGAACTGGTAGACGTATTACATACCAGTGGCCTGCTTTGTCATGACTGATCTGAAATGAAATAGTCCGTAAATTAGTGTGACCTATCGCATATCAATATATTCTGTATTTGCATTGCAGAAAAGCAATTTTGAAACTAAAGATACCGCGAAAGCTGACGTAGATAACGCCGAAAGTTGAGCAAATGTGTAATGTTTTGCCAACATACTTTGTCATTTACCAACATTTTCAAGTACTCTTCAAATAATTTCCTGTACGTATAGGCTACGATACGGCTATAGGCAGAAAAGGCACATTGTCTCATGGACGAGCACAAATGGTTAAACTATTTTTTCTAGCAAGGACATACACTTTGCCAAAGCGATACAATTAAACCAATTCAGGAAATAACAGAACTTCTTTGATTGTAAAGTTTATAAAAATGAATAGAGATAATTTCACATTTAATTGTTCCAACTGTGTAACAAAAAAATAACAACAATCGTAGCTAATGCAGCATAGTCGTTAGCATTTGTTCTAAAAATGTTCGTAAACTTCATGACTAGACATATTCAACACAGTTTGTATAAACCCGTTTCACCTAAAACTCGTAGTCGTGAACAGCATATTATCTCGTGTATATGTACGTATATATATCATATAGAGTTTTCAACGGCAACAATACTTCTGATCAGTTGCTTGTTTTGGAATATAAGACAACAGCAAGTGCTTAAGTATACGTTAACTTTTAGAGGATTTATATTCGCGTACTAGATATATTTACTTTTATTATCAAATATGCGTATTTCGATGTACATTTTATATTGAATATATGAGTTGAGCATCGTTCGGAGTAACCTTAATATTGAGTTTGTGTCAAATGCAATCCCCGACTCGAGCGTCCCGACCAGCATGTGCATCAGCACAGTGTGATCAGGATGTGCACAGATGTATATTTTGCATTGGTCAAAATATGCAGAGGTCTGTAGCTTCGCTCTGTATGAGTAATCACGGATGCGATAGCTGATCAGTAGCCAATTTGTTTTTCAAAACACTCAACTAAACGTTAGCGGATAAATAGAATACCAGCCTAGTGTCTTTTGATATCAGGTTGATCAGTCTCGGCTCAGATACGGTAGAACTTTCATACGCGTCTCATAGCATTGCCTGAAAAACTTGATATCCAAATACACTAGACTGGTATGCCATCACCAAACTTCGTACGACTAAAGTCCAAATTTAGGATCGTCTAGAAATTTCAATTGATGCATTTACATTTATTGAGCATAGGCTGCACCTGCTAATTTGATATAAACATACACTAGCCATACTCATGGACACTTGCTTTCGAAGGATGTCTAATTAGAGAACACACACAATAAACTATGGAACCGGTTGGTAAACTTGAACTCTTATTCACACACGTGACCATAAACAACGTGCACTACGTGAAACCGCTGATATACGAAGCTATCGAGGAGTATCAGACTCTGGCTAGGAATTTGACGGTTGAAGAACAACGAAAGATAAGCATCTTAAAGGAGTTCTTGTACCACGCTGAGAATGACAAATGGGACATAGCTCGGCATCAGTTGCATGCCGCGGAGCAGGCGTATCAGGAATATTTTCAGAGAAAGAACAAGATTTTAGATACGGTATAGTCAATGTGTGGGATCACGTGTTTCCGAACTGCGTGACGTCATGTTTTTTTTTAGATGTGTTTACAGTATATTTCCTTTAATATCTTTCTAATGGAATGACATATTGTTACGAAATATAATATACCGCAGCAAATGCGGTACACGTTACCTTTTATTATATAGGCGGATTTAATCTCATAATTCTGTTGTTTTGACGAAGAATCGGTTACCGTAAATGTAAATAAAAACTAGAGTACGTGAATGTAAGAAATAAACGGTACTAGATTCTTTATGAAAGAAGTTATTGTAAATAACTCTCAGAGCACCCATGTGCCATCGTATTTGGTGCGCTACATATAATAAAAATCGGTCCGTTTGTTAGGAAGATTTTAAAGAATATATACTGTAAAAATGACGCCACAGATTGCGTCACATCGGAAAATTGGATTCGGAAACCACGTGATCACACACGGGCGTATTCACTGATGCGGACATATTCGCACCTTTCATGCACAAACACGTATAAGCATACATTTTGCGCATTACTTTTGGCCATTAAGAACATCTTAAACATATTTAAATGTAAGTACTATTGTTGGCGTTAATAACCATTTTGAACACCAATTTTCAATAGCATTTATATCTGCTTGTAGAGAAGTATGGATGATAACTGGATCGCTACCTGATGTGCGACTTGTTGTGTCATCGGCAAACGTATCAGTCGAACAGTCGTAAACTAATAAAGGCAAATCATGTATAAACAAAATAAATAGAGTTGGTCAGCAGGCGTCAGAAGTGAGTTACAAGAACACAAGTTTGAATATCCACAAATGTCATAAACCCCAGTCACAGCCATCTATACATTATTAACAGGACTCCCGTTGCTATGGTTACCAAACTGATAGCCGAAGTCGGAAATCGACGTCTGCAACGAGAATGACGTCTGCTACTCCATTCACCAACAGCAGTGCAGACGGCGGCGACAGACTACGACAACAACTAGAATCGCGACAACACAGTCTCAGAGCTTTGTTCTGAGAATTCCAGAAATACGGATTCTAGCCTGAGTAAAGATGAACGACCAATCAGCTCAATACGCAGATCGAGCAGAGAATCAGCAAATGGCGGGAGCACACATCCGGGTTCCTATTCCTCGAGTCTGAAGCGAATATCAATATCACAGAAATCACAGAGATTGTCAGCAACTGGCTCGCGGGCGCCGTAAGTTCTGTAGTAACCACAGGCTGAAGACTCGGACATGTGAATAACTACACAAAAATGGCCATTAAAAAAATCCCATTACCCCACCAATCTGGTCTCGTACTGTACATTACGTTTATTATAGTACACAGGACGTACTGTAGTAAACAGTAAATAGTAAACGAAATATACAGTACGATACCAGGTGGGTGGGGTAATGGGAATTTTAATGGGCATTTATTTGTGCATTACAGGTCCGTGTCTTCCACCTGTGGTAGCGACTCGCACACACTCTGCAGGTTGTTATAACATTTTCTGATGGCGTTCACGAAACGTGTGGCTGTGATTGAAGTTTTGCGACCAGTGTCGATAAAGATCAGCCAAACACACTGGTTGCATTGATAGGGCCTACTACACGGACATGCCCAACTTATTTTCTGTCTCCTGTGTATGTGGCTGTCACTGGTGAAATGGAGCTTCTGGGTTTTGCAGCCAGTGTAGATCCAGATCAGTCTGTGCATCCGACAAGATCAATATACGTTATGCTACCGCGACATACCACGACATACCACGTTATGTACCACGACATAGCAACTGGTTCCCACGAGATAGCGTCGTGGGAACGAGATGCTACGTCGTAGAAACACGATAACTAACTCGTCCGAAGAAGATGCTGTCTCGTGGGGCGAGATGCCATGTCTGTCGAACGAGCTGCTATGTCGTGGGAACGAGATAGCTATCTCATGGGAACGGTATGCTATCTGGTGAGAACAAGATGATATGTTATGGGAACGATAGAAACAAAATTGAGCATGTCCCTTTTTAAGCTGCCGGACATTTCCCATATTCCTTATATCGCGGATATTTGGAATCTTGAATGACGCATGCTTGAATATGACATTATGATAAACGAGTTTCCTGATTTCATAAGAAACAAGGCGAAGCCGAGTTTCTTATGAAATCAGTCAACGAGTTTAATAAATATATTACATTTGTAAATCAACACACTTGTTACATTATATTTATTTCATAAACCAAGAAACATTAATTGAAGCTGTACTGATCACCCAGCATGTTTTTAGCAGTCTCATATGAATATTTATTACACTAGCGTATTATTATCTTTAGTACACTCTGCTATCACACTGTAAAAAGCCCATTTTATTAAATAAAATAATATCCCACACTTCGTCTTTCAGAAAATCTGTCGGCCCAAAAGCCAGTTCCGAAGCTGACAAAAGTGACGTTGACGCAAAAGCAAAGACGCCACATGAAGAAGATGCAGTTCTGCCGACGCCGACACAAGTCGCCGACCAATTCCGGTGTATTTATGACGGCGAATGGATACACGCTCAGACTGCTCTCCATCGCCTCGGGGTGGAGAAAAAAGATTCAATAAGTTGCTTGTTGCATATTGTTGAGGTAAAATGTGGCTGTGACTGGAGAAATGGGGCTTATGGGATTTGTGACCAGTGTAGCTCCTGATAATATAGCACACTTCTAGGGCCTTGTAGCGATCTATATTTCTTGTTAGAAGCATGGCAGGTGTTTCGTTGATGAAATGGTAAACAGTGCAGATCCTGATCAGAATGTGCGGATGCTGATCTGGATCTACACTGGTCGCAAAACCCATACGCCCCATTTCTCCAGTCACAGCCACGTTCATACTTGTATCGTGTTTTTATTTACATTTCCTTAATACTCTTGAAAATGTACAATAGAAATTACCTAACAGATAGCACAATAAAATGAATCTCAATTTCTCTATTCTTTGTCGCCAGGAAATATTAGGAAACGTCGTGTTAAAAATTCAATATGTGAATTATAACTGTCTTAATGTTTAGCCCGCCCAATCGCGTGCACAAGTTCATTTGAACGGAGCGCCGCCCCCTACATGCTTTAAAATTGCGATACTATTATTATTACAATTACGAGTAGATCATGTGCACGCGGTGACACGGTTCGCGTCATGTGATATTACGTCAACAAGGCGGAACCTCTGGATGTAAATATAACTTTTCAGTTAATGAACTATTTAATGTAATGATTAATTTATTAGATGTTGGCGAAAGCGTCGCAATATGTAATTAATTAAGACGAAATGCTGTGCTTTCATTGGTCGAGAAACTGTGGCAAATAATAGTATAATTTTCCTCTGACGCGAACCACAATTATTACCATATCACCGCGTGTGCTTGATTCGATGTAAAACCGCCAATACGCAATAGTATCGTAATTTGAAAGTTTATGGTCGGTCCTACACATGTGCACGCGATGGGGCGGACACACAGTCAACGATCGCTCAAAATTAATGTATTAACTATTCAATATGTGAGCTATAGCTATTTCATATCGGATTGTGTACATACATGTATATACAGGAGTGTTACCGGCTGTGTGAGGCGGAGGCGGAGAGCCAGATGAGAGAGCTTGAATCAGCGCCTTTAACCAGTCCGGCCAGTTCCGCCGGGTGTCTTTCACAGGTACTACTGTCTGTGTCAGAAAACCTTCCAAAATTTGACGGCTATATAAACAATGCAAACACAATATTATGTTCGATAATATTAAATGTTATCATAATTTGGGAATGAGCCTTCTTTTTATTTCGTGAAGTGTTGTCAAATATTGATTTTACTACGAAAAAGGATATCTCGATGGGAATTTAACATGCGGTAAGAGGAAGTGGAGTAGCTGGGGGAGGAGTCAAAGGATTAACTATTTTGGAAATTGACTCCGAAATGATCTAATTAAGAAAACAAAGTTAAATTTTGAAACTCGGTTCACGATTTCCGAAATTAGAAAACAATCCCCCATGTTAAATCCCCATAGACATATGCATTATCACTCTGTGCAGATGTCTATGGGGAGTTAACATGGGGAAATTGTCTTTTCACAATATAATCAATATTGGACCAAATTTCACGAAATAAAAAAAAAATCTTAAATTTTGATAAAATTTAGTATTATAGAAAAACAAACATGTATTGTTTTTGCATTTTTATATAGCCGCAACATTTTGGGCAGGTAACTACTTACTGTTCCACGTTTTACTGCCAACGAACTTCTGGCAATTAAGCACATTAAATAAAAAAAATATATTATATATGTCCAGCATAATGGACTATTGTAATACATTAGGCTGCAGAAAATCAGTTCAGCTTGCTTGATATATATATGATTCCCGGCGTATGCAGTAAATATTCTAACATGTGTGATTGTTTAGTATAATGGTATTTAAACAAAACGGAATTCATAAGAAACTCTTATTCATACATACATACATCTAGGTCATACAGTGTTTCAGAGCGGATATAAGCATTTCGCTTCTAATAAACTTCGTCAGTTTGTTCGGCCCTTTTATTTTGCAACGTTGTGCAGGATCACATTTTATTCATAAGTACATGTACTTACAATCAAATACAAGTAAACAGTAACCCTGTTTTGAACCTTACAATATTTAATTACATATTGTCGTCTGCTCATGACTTTTTATCTTATATTTTTCCCGATGAAAACATGTCTTGCAAGCACATGAAAATTGTCTCTAATGGAGACAATTCTCATGTGCTGCTAAAACATGTTTTGTTTGTTAAACTAGTTGAAACTGAAACACAACATACCATAGTATCTGGTTACCGCCTGTTAGTAGCTAAAGGTACATGTCCACTCAGTAGGCACAAACTGTTCTTTATAGGAATTAAATAAGTGTATAATCGTGTCACTATTCCACCAGTTGTAAACATTACAAGTGCCCGTTATACAGATATAATCCTTTAGTAATAAATATTTTACTGATAGTGAAGCGGTGGTGTCAGGCTATTTTCATATGCAAATGCAAATTATATTTTTTAATTATTTATACTAATTAAATGTGTCACACTGTTGTCGCCCCTGATATCAGTGTGTACATTTACGTCTGATATAAAATGTATAATATTGCCAATCAATACGTGGGCTAATGGTGAATGAATGTTTATTTTGCCAGAAAATGTCTCAGATAATGTATCTGATATAAAGAACAGTTTGTTCCTACTGAGTGGACATACCTTTAATACATGTATGTGCAGTATTGGATATTCACTCGTGTATTGTCCTCTATGTACATTCAGACTGGTCGTCGTGGAGATGACAGCAAAGCTGGCCACATACTACTCGCACATGACAGAAGCAAACTGCAAGGAATACCTATCAAAAGGTTACAGGATGTACGTATGACCACAGGTGGATGAAGCGTGACAGGGATGGTAAAACTGTTGCACATTTCCTAATTATAATTTAAATAATTTTTATTTCCCTTATAGAAGTAATAGTTATATTTCACATATTGAATTTTTAAATAAATTAATTTCGTAGCGAGCGCATGCGAGCGAGAAATTAATTTATTAAACATGCAATAAGTGAACTATAACTAACCTATTGGTTGCGGCCCCGTCTCAATGCAAGTCCCGCCCATATGCGCTTCCGACTTGCGATAATACTACGTTATTTGCCGTCTGACATCGCAGCGCACATTTACACGTCACAACATGATGCGTGTCACGTGAATTTCCGACAAGCTGTGGCGTCTAGATCTAAATATAAGTTTCCTACGTATTGGAACAGTTAATGAATACATTTAGTATTTATTGGAGAAATAGTCACAATATGTGATTAATTGAGACGAAATGCTATGCTTTCATTGATCGAGAAACTAAGGCAAACAATAAGCCCATTTATTGTTTACCCTAGCGTCTCGACCAATGAAAGAACAGCATTTTGCATATTGCGACACTTTCGCCAATATCTATTAAATTAAGCATTACTTGTTTAGCCGCTATATTTACAACTGATGTTACGCCTTGCTGTCATCAGTTCACGAGACGTAAAGATATATTACCGCCCACACAAGCGCTCACCTCGTGTCGCACCACCAATCACATGCTAGTATAGCGATTCGAAATCACGTTTAGGGGCGGAGCTTCGCGAGTGGGCTGGTCAACAATAAGTACATGTTCACATATTGAATTTTTAATAAATTAATTAAGTTTCTACCTTGTCACTGATGGTCATTCATGTGCTCTGTATTTCAGACATATTTTTGTCATTTTATTATTAATATCATTTTTAATATTTCAGACATTTCTGTCGGAAGTGTTGTCCGGGTGGTTGCGCTATTTCGGCATCGAAACGAGCAACATCGGAGAAATTGTCGCCTACGTCCGTCAATGTATTGCCGTCACTTGGAGAATGTGTCGTCACACCCCGCCAATTCATTTGATTTCGGAAAAGCGGCGAGATGACAAGACGTTCAATCCCAACCATTATAAGTGCTTCACCAAATACGGACAGGTGTTGGATTTTTATGTGTGGCCCGCGTTGCTGTATAATGCTGGTGGTCCGATATTGGCGAAGGGCGTGGCGCAAAGTCGGTAAAATAAAACAAATGCAATTGGTACGGGGCGCCAAGTGGGACATGACTCAATTTTGTCAACAAAATTCATTTTTGTGCCACAAAATTCAATTCTGTGTCACAAAATTCACTTTTGTGCCACAGAATTCAATTCTGTGTCACAAAATTCAATTCTGTGCCACAGAATTCAATTCTGTGTCACAAAATTCAATTCTGTGTCACAAAATTCACTTTTGTGCCACAAAATTCAATTCTGTGTCACAAAATTCATTCTGTGTCACAAAATTCAATTCTGTGTCACAAAATTCAATTCTGTCAATTCTGCACACGCATGTAGAAGGACTACCATTGGTCAGAAACTGCACTGGAGAAATGGGTCACGGTCGCCGATCTACACATTCAATGTCGATGATTTATTTCTCATTCTGCCGATGATTGATTTCTCATTCTGCCATTTTGCTTCAACTATCTCCAAACAGTCAAACGTTGACAAACCCATTCGTATTTAAACTCATTTGCGTTATAATTGTACACATAATTCATGTACATGTAGATCTTCCGCGAGTACTGACGTCAGTTAGTGTGTATCGCAAGGTACATTTGCCCCAGTTAAATCAATAATGCACGCGCTGTGGCCTGTGTTCTGACTGCTGTCTGTGTTTATAAACAGAATGTGTGTATTGGGCCATTTGAGGAAACCATTTGTAGTATTTGTGTAGATACCATGGATACAATGTACTAAGATGGTGTATACTGTAAATAATGCATGTAGACACATAGTTGCGAACACGTAACTTCGCAACTAGTAGACACAGATCCAATACCATTTGTTTCACAAGGTTAGATCTACTGTTAGAATACGACGTCATCTAATGTCATTTTCGAGCATAAAACGTTACCTGATAAATAGAATACCAGGCTAGTGTATTTTAATATCAAGTTTATCAGGCTCGGCTCGGAAACGGTAGGAATTCCTCGGCAAGCCTCGGAATTCCTACACGTTTCCTAGCCTTGCCTGATAAACTTGATATAAAAATACACTAGCCTGGTATTCTCTATATATGGGCATGCTCTCAGGTCTAGCTATGTCCCGGCTACTTTATGTTTGACCCTGTTTACATAATTGAGGGAAAATTCTGAATATTTTTCTTATTTCTCCTTCAAAGTATATATGCTTATATGGTGTGACCACTCATTTGTAATCATAATATAACCAAAATAACTGTCCATAAAAAAGTATAATATTTATATATTGGGTTATATTTTCGCATTGAAATATTTAAACCTGCAAGTGTACTCCACCATCTAGTAAAATGGACTAAGACCGATCTCAACCAATCAACGTAGAGATGACATAGACTATCCTACGCAAACTAATTATTGTGGACAAAAATGAATTCTGTCCCACAAAACTGAATTTTCTTCACAAAACTCAATTCTGTCTTACAAAATTGAATCCTTTATAACAAAAATGAATTTTGTATACGAAACGTATGCAGAATTGAATTTTGTGACACAGAATTGAATTTTGTGACACAGAATTGACAGAATTGAATTTTGTGACACAGAATTGAATTTTGTGATTTTTAGTGTTACAAAACTCAATTTTGTACACATAATTAACCTGTCCTGCATAACGTAGAGATGACATAGACTATCCTACGCCCCGTAATTGGAGTCAATTACGAATTTCGTGAAAGCTTAGGAACTAATTCTACATGTAGACTAACATGCCATGTCTCAATATCGTTGGTTACTTTTCTTTTTATTAATCTGCCATTTTTCTTTGTCTTTTATCGTGCTATAGAGACGGGCTTCTACAGGATTCAAATTGTAACGGAAACAAATTGAACACACATTCGCATAAACGCATCCGTATTTGGGATGCTTCTTTCACGGAACAATACACCGTGGGCTACAATGAACCACATGTTGAAGTGACGGACCATGGTCTATAAATACATTAAATATACAAAAAAGCATAAATAAGTGAAAAGAAAATAAGATAAAAACAATCTTTACTCCCTCCTATACACGTAATGTGTTATAAGATGGAGTAAAAAACAGTTTGCTTATTTTTCTCTCTCACTTATTGATACTTTTAGGTATATTTAATGTATGTATAGACATTGGTTCGTTACTTTAACCTGTGCTATGAGCGGAAGGGTAACGGGAGCCATAGTTCTGTGGCTAGAACAAAACTAACTTTCATCATTCATGTTAATGTAGAACCTCTCTAAACCGGACACGCCGACATTCTGTGTATCCTTAATTTTATGGGTTTCATTGGCATATATTTATGATGATAATGCTTGCAAATCAAGTTCCCAAAGCACAGCCGCATACCTTGGCATAGTCATATGTCTAATTGTATGTGGAACATATCTAAACCGGACACCCTGGGGATATCACAGGGTGTCCGGTTTAGAGAGGTTCCACTGCATAACCCTTTCACACCTAAGTAACTGGAATAGATTTTGATACGTTAATTTTCCGATCAATCCAATTGTAACAAAATGATTTTCAGACTAGTCCATTTATGAAAAAAGAGTGTTTTTTTTCTATGAAAATTACTTTCAACAAGTGCAGTACATCGTGTGTCTGGTTCAAGGTGCATGGTCACGTGGATACTACAACAACAATGTCTGAAAGTGTTGAAAGTTCACACACTCCAAAGTAAGTATTATTTGACACGGTTTCTTTAATATGCAACTGAATTTGATGAACTATGACGCAGCAAACGCGTCTTCATGACCTGCGTTTGGTGGTCTCGGGACTTCGGCACATACTTCTGTCGTTTTTTTTGCGAAGAATCGGTTTCCGTGTCGGTAAACATGGAAATCGATTCTTCGCAAAAACAACAGAAGGTTGGGTCAAAGTACCGAGACCACCAAATGCACCAAATGTGGCTGTGACTGGATTATTGGGACTTATGGGATTTGTGACCAGAGTAGCTCGGCATAACTCTATATATATGAACGAGGCTTCAAACTTTGGTTGGGCACGACCTCGTATGATAACAAATTCCGAGATTTTATTAACGCTAATGTGAATATTTTGGCAGAAAGTGCACATGTTTGAGAATTATTGTTATCTTGCTAAAATAGCATAGTTAGAACATACTAATGCAAAGAATATCGAATTGCAGCTTGTTTTCCTAGGTCGGACACAACCTCGTATCATAACATATGATATAATGTGTTTAAGGCTCTAACATCAATATTGTAGTGGCGAGTTCATATGATCACTTGAGAATCATCGTTATCCTGCAGAAATACCGTAGAATGCATAGAAAATACAATTTTAAACATGTTATTTTGTTATGTTACGAGGTCGTGTCCAACCAAAGTTAGAAGCATTGTTCATATATATAGAGTTATACCGATGAAAGCCGAAACACGCCGAATTGCACAAATCGATAAGATTGCGGTAATGAAAAACGTATCAGATGGCGAATGCGTACTGTATGGAAGCGTCCTGGTGCCAATGCTAAAATATATGTATCTCCTAATTAGGAGCTACTAACTCCTACTTAGCAGATAGTAAGTCCTAATTAGGAGATAGTAGCTCCTAATTATGAGATAGTATCTCCTAATTAGGATTAACTATCTCCTACTTAGTAGTATCTCCTAATTAGGATTTTAAGCATTGTCACAGATATTAAATCCTAATTATAAGATGGTAAGTCCTAACTAGGAGATACTAACTCCTAATTAGGAGATACAACTTTTATTTTAGCATTGGAACCAGGACGCTTCCATAGCACTGCGAGTTATCGTGACGATATAATATCCATTGTCAGCTGGTTGTGAGCGAGATATGTCAGCCAGTTTCAGGGTGATCATACCAAGATAATTATAGTTTCACTGGGAGCAGGTGGAATATTCCGCAGCACTCAATTGATATTTGCGGTAAATATATACTGGTTAACCGCTTTCCCAAGGCATGTTGCCCCAAAACCGACCCACATATATCAACCGCTTCAGCCGGTAAAATCATATCTTCTTTGTATTACATGGAAAACAAAAAGTGCAATTTTTCTGATTATGGTTGGGTTTTGTATTTAACTCTACAGAGCCACGCAGTGGACGTATAATTCCTTTTTTTTATGAATTCGTTCCCACGAAATAACAATTGGGAACGAATTGTTATTTCGTAGGAACAAATTGTTAAATTGAGGGAACAAATTGTCATTTCATGGGAACGAATTGTTATATCGTGGGAACGAATTGTTAATTCGAGGGAACGAATTGGTAAATCGTGGGAACGAATTTATAAAAAACAATCCATGTCCCCTGTGGGGCTCCGTAGCATAGAGTCTGCAATGAAAGAAAGCATATAGTTGGTTCTCTAACATTTGTATCATTTTGTGTGTCAGACAGTAAGTGCCGAATCTAAGAGTTTGTTCAATATTTAGACAGTGGTTTGAACATCTGAAAGTTGACATAGCTTTTCGTAAATAATATTGTAAATATTAAGACAGTCATCGTTCAACATTGAGTAGCTTTTTAAATGTTTATATATGTGGCATCTTCCTGATACATCAACTTCACTTCTCCAATCTTGCAGTAGGCAATCATTCACCCTTTGTTTAAAATGTGATATAAAGGCAGTGTGCATATCTTTATCAGACTGTGCCGATGCACAGGCTGATCTGGATCTACACTGGTCGGAAAACCCATAAGTCCCATTTTCCGATCACAGCCTCAAATAAGACGAGCCATGTGATTTTATACCTAATGAGATTTACGATTCTTTAGTAAACTATTTACAGATATTAATATTAATACTACAATTTGTAAATGACGTCGAAAGTTGACGAAATGTTCAGAGCAAAATAATGCGAAAGTCAATTTTTGACGTCATTTAAATTACGGAAAATATCGTACATTTTGTAAATAATTTTCATGAGATATCTATTGCATATCTTCTATGGTACAAACATGTAGCTTTATGTTAGTACAGTGGGACCTCTATAAATCGGACACCAAGAAAACACCAGTGATCTCATTTTTGATGAGTTTCTTGGTCATTTATCTCAGGTGCTAATGTCGGTTCGTGATCGCATATCACACATCTATGACTCAGTATGATCACATGCTTGATTTACAGTGAAACCAATCTAAGCCGGACACCCAGGGCACCTCCCAGGGTGTCCGGTGTAGAGAGGTTTCAATGTAATGGACTGGTCATGCCGTGTATACACAGACTCTGAACCTAAAGTTCTTCATTATTTTCCGGCGTACTTGAGAGTTGAATCCGGTTATAACAATTATAAGTGCGGTAATAGCAAACTAATCATATTACTTTTAGGGAGTGGGCTAAGTTATTCGGGTGTGGTGTGGACCTGACACCAGATCAGGATACTTGCAGGGCTGAATATATTTAATATAAATAAATAGAACTTAACACGGCCTAAAGTGACATGTTGACAGGCCGTTAAACACCATTAAATAGATAAATTCCCGAGTTCTGTACTTTTTTCGAACATAGGGAATGGAATGGAATGGTGCTTAACGACCCGATGCGATATGGTAGGTACTTTCAGAACCGGGCACATGCTAAATGGTTCTATTTCAAAACAAATGTCTGTTTCACGAAACCGGTCCAATATGTTCGTCTATATAAACAATGCAAAAGTAAAAACAATATCTAATACTATTAAATTTCATCAACATTTAAAAATGAGCATTGTTTTTATTTTGTGAAATTTTATTAATTATAGATTTTATTGCGAAAATAAATCTCCCACGTTAAATCCCCATAGACTGTGGGGATTTAACGTGGGGAGTCTTTTCTAATTTGATCGATTTAAACAAAACATTTGTTTTCTTAGTTAGATCATTTCCAAGCTATCTAGCCAGGTTTCGGAGTTTATCGAAAACAATATTGTTGCTGTATTGTTTATATAGTCATACAATTTGGGCAGGTTTCGTGAAACAGACAGTAGGAATCTGAGTGTCGGCTTGCATGTGTTTGTGTATTTGTTACAATCGATTAAAGGAATGTAATCCGTTAATTCATGTACATTTATAATCGCCACAGCTTGTAATTAAAAACACTTTGGTCACATATGGTATGTTACTAAGTAATACTATTACATGGTCCCTCCGTATCAGATGATCAGCCGTACTACGGAGCCCCTCGTTCCCTCAATTTAACAAAAAATTCGTTCCCACGAAATAACAATTCGCGTTCCCACGGGAACGAATTGTTAATTCATTTGAACGAATTGTTATATCGTGGGAACGAATTGTTAATTCGAGGGAACGAATTGTGAAATGGAGAGAACGAATTGTTAATTCGTGGGAACGAATTGTTAATTCGTAGGAACGAATTAGAACGAATTGTTAATTTGTGGGAACGAATTGTGAAATGGAGGGAACGAATTGTTATTTTGTGGGAATGAATTGTTAATTCGTGGGAACGAATGGTTATTTTGTGGGAACGAATTGTTAATTCGTGGGAACGAATTGTTAATTTGTGGGAACGAATTGTTAAATTGAAGGAACGAATTGTTATTTTGTGCGAACGAATTGTTATTTCGTGGGAACAAATTAATAAAAAAAAATAAATCTACGTCCCCTGCGGGGCTCCGTATCCTTCCGTATCAGCCGCAGCTCCAACGAGACAAGTCAGGCGTGTGATTTTGCAACTAATCAAAGTACTGAAAGTACTGAACATAGGGTACTACAAGATTAAACTAGATTGATTGATTGATTGAGTGTTGGTGTTGCAGTTTCATTAACTCTTAAAGGTACATGCCCACTCAGTAGGTACACAATGTTCTTTACATCAGAGACATCATCAGAGACATCATCTGAGACATTTCCTAGCAAAATAAACATTCATGCGTCATTATCCCACGTACTGATTGGCATTATTATGCATTTTATATCAGACGTAAATTTACACACCGATATCAGGGGCGATAACCGTGTTTGCTTAAAATGTTAACGGACATTACTATTTAATCTCTGAATTTATTTTATGATGTGCAATGATCATACTTTAAAATCTGTCGAAAATATTATTTTTTCAGGTGCCGCATTTCTTTAGTATAAATAATTAATAATTAAAAAATATCATGCCTCATTTGCATATGAAAATAGCCTGATACCACCGCGCGTCACTATCAGTAAAATAAATATTACTAAATGATTATATCTGTATGCGGGCACTTGTAACGTTTAGAACTGGTGGAATAGTGACACAGTTACATGTATACACTTATTTAATTCCTATAAATGACATTTTGGGCTTACTGAGTGGGCATGTACCTTTAAAGCGCTGGAAACGACAATTGTCGTCTGCTGTTTTAAACATATTGTTTTTCTACATTGAATATCAATATCAATATCAGCACCGATGATACGAAACTGTATTACTTCGATAAAGGTCGGATTTTTCAAATTGAAAGTGTGTGTTAATGTATATACATTGTGGAAATTAAGTGGTGTTGACACGTTATTCGGTGTGGACACAATACATGTTATGTCATGATCTTCAAAAGATAAGGTAAGCAAAATGTTTACCTGGCGCCGACCAAATTCCAGATTCAGCCATCTTGAATGTTGACTTATGGTTGGTGTTTTCGGGGTATGTTCAGAAAGTGTCAATATATCTGCTAATTCGTCCCGAGTTTTCATTGGCTGTTGATCATCTCGCAGATGAATGAGGCACAGTGAAGGAACACTTGAAACTTCTTTTCTATTGTTTATGATTTTAACAATATTAAAAATCAGATTAATGGCGGACGCAGAACATCATGGTAGGTTCGTTAACAAAATGACATAAATGGCAAAAATTACCAGTATTTAGTCCAAACACTGGATTTGGTGGCATTTTTAAAGGAATTAATGTACGTCAAGTCGTGCTTATTTTAATCACCTGACGTAAAGTACATCGCGACTGCACACATGTCTATAAATCACAAAATATGTGAATACCCCGAAAACTCCGACTACCCAGAAAACTGACGTCTCGACCATACTTTCAATTTAAATGAGTTTGCAAATAAGTTAAACCCTTTCGTAGTCAACCATGATGTAATAACACAAATAAATACAATTTGATATGTACGTATGTTGTCACTGTATTACATTTCATGGTAAATATGGTAGCTACTAGTATCTGGACACAAATGTACAACCATTTCGAACTCCAAATAAGACTATTATATTGCCATATCCCATCATACATCGCCAACTCATGTACTTAGGCATATCACCAAACGGCTTTCACAGGACACAATACCATACATATATTTGGCGGCCATATTGCATCCATGTTATTCTTATTATTACCTAATTGAGATTATTAATAGTTACACAATGTATGATGTTGTTATACCACATTCTGGAATTTTAACTAATTTGAATATATCATTAACTGAAATTCTTTGACAAAATGTCAACATTTGGCGACCATATTGAATCTACATGAGCTCAAAACACATCCAGTTACATACTAAATACATACCTATGATGGAGTATAATAGCACGTACTAGTATATATAATCAAGTTACTTACTTTCAACATAAACTGAAAGACGTGATCACATATTAATATTTGGCGGCCATCTTTAATTCTAATAGAACAGAACTGCAAAACAAAATTTATTTGATCACATCTATATCATTAATAAATAATTATCCATGAAACAATATTATCCAGATATTAAACAGTGATAAATTGCATATTGTGTTAGCTTTAGGGGTGGTTGCATGAGCATGTTTATACAAATGTAATTAAGCGTAAGATTTGCCATATCAAATTGGATTTGTATTGTTGATTGAATTTAAAAGCAATTCCATACAGACTTTACTCTGATTAGTTTAGTAGAAGTGAAATTAAACGACATTCATCCGAATTTAATTTTTGCGTGATTTTTTTCTGAATTCTGATTTGCTGATTCTTGTTTAGGACAGAACAGAAATGCCACCGTCTTGACAATGTTAGTTAAAACGGCTTGTGCACACACACATATCGTCTGTAAACGGATAGCAAAAGGTTTTGTGAATAAATATTGAATGATCAATGAGCTATGACGTATTTAGTACTTCTAGTCATATTTTTGAAAATGACCAAAATGGGCAAAATTTTGACAGGCACCATGTACCTTTAAACCCGATTTTGAAAGTGAGGTACATATATATCAGAAGGTTGCCCTAAGGATTATGAAGGGTGAAGGTATGTAGATTCCAAAAACAGAGGGCAACCAATAATATCAGAGTATGCTCGGTATAATGACTGTGCTCCCCGGCTAACTGTACCGGTGTCGGTGAATGAGAATTGCAGGCCAGTTGAGCATCGTTGTGTTACAGTCTACATACGTGGATGGACGCTGGGAAACTTCTACGGAATACTATCTCTAACTTGGAAGTAGGTGAGTGCAATAATGAGCGACCATGGCTTAATATTCATCACCATGTTGGTGGTTTATTGTTTTTACTAGAGGGAAAACATGTTTCTAATTTCATTGTCATAATTTCAATATATTTAACTGATACCATTACATGTAGGCCCATTAGGGCCACACTTTATTGCTTTCTTATTTCCATTTTGTGGGTAAGCCAGTAGGTGTCACCATTACCACTTGGGAGTGGGGTGGTGGGGAATTGCCACTATATTTTCCTGAAAGGTATATATCCCAGCATATCATTTCCGCATGATAGCATTTATAAGTCTTCTTTTAAAGTTGTTATGCCCCTATAAGTAGACCCCACTCCTCTAACAGCAACATTTCTGCCCGTAAAATGGCTGTTTTGCAACGTTCACATAAAACTGCTGCAGAATCGCATGTACACGCTATGAAAAGCGTTCTGAAAACATTGACATTGGTATTTGTGATTTACATACAATCGAACTTTCATTCAAAATGGCCTCCAAAATCCAAGATGGCCGCCAACACACCACCACCTTACCTCACCACACTAAACCATATATAGTGTATTGTGCGACAATCATGTAACTGGTCACCCATAAGTACAATAAAACAGCAAATGCCAGAAAAGAAGGGACAATATGACCAGATGGAGTAGCATTGTGGAAGCTGTCGCGAGCTCTGCTGGACAACATCTTTTTACACATGCCATGTAATTACATGCACGTCATAGCAACATTGTACTTCAAAGTAATATCAGTAGCGCTTAACGCACGACATATATAGTAAAATATGACTCATAACTGCATTTGACAGCATTCGCCCTCAGCACTAGTTGGCGGCAACAGAAGTAAATTACCTGATAGTAAGTAAATTATTAGCTAATTCGAACACCAGGTGAACATCCTCGCTCGGTTTATAGAATACATTCAAGGATTGTCATAGGTAGAAATTGTCTTCGACTATATGTCTGGCAGTGACTAACTTTAAGTTAGGACAATGCAATATCCTTTAAAATGGAGTGGTCTGTCTGAAATAATTCCATGACATGTTGTAGAATTGGATATTAAATGTTTCAATATCAGTTGAATTTAGTATGAAGGAAATATGATTGAAAACAGCATTGTGTAGCTGGTGGTGTAGAATGGCAAATAGTATCGTCCACGCTACATTGGAAAGTACATATCGTAATTTTAATCTGGTAAACTGAGTGTTTATCGGTATGACGCTAGACAATTATTGCAACACTTGGCAATGTTTCGTCTGTGTGACTGGTGTAAAATTTGTGTACTACGCGTAACCGATAGACAAGGATATTGTCGCATAACATAAGTGTCGTATGTTATGAACAGATACATGTGTACGGTTCTAGTTGAAATGTAGTCATATTTAATAGATATTCATAACAATAGTAGATTGTCTTTGTAAATCTACTATCCCTGTTAGCTACAGATGCCATTGACTGTTTATGTGTTACATACTAGTCGATTTTAGGATGTTTTGGATTTGTATATGTGTGTATGCTCGCAGAAATTAATGTCTGATGGAATATAATACGAACTGATATGAATAAATGCTATGCCATGGAGTACACGCGTGATATATTATATGGCGTGTAGCCAACGCAGCCGACACGCATTTTGGATTATGGCAGCCACGTACACAGATCAAACACTGCAGTGTTTGACAATATACATGTTCAGAATCACGAGATTTGTTCGAGTTGGAATAATAAATGTATAAGATAAGAAAACGTAGGACATGCAAACTTACACGACGTCCGATTTCTCAGGGTCTGTAACATAATTCGTTAATATTGCCAACATTTTATTGACGTATTTGTCATGTATCTACATTTTTCTTTATCAATGGCATATACTTGAAAGTAATATAGCATTGTAATCCTTATAGAATATTGTTTATGGAATAATGAAAACTGAACATGTCATGTTTAATCCACGTTACCTTTTTTTACCATGCCCTGGCTCAAATATTAGTGGTATCTATAAACATATAGGAATTTGTGAAATTATGATATTCAAAGAGTATCGTATGAGTCACAACTGGCTGACACGTTCAATACGGTTGACACTGTAATAAACACAAACTCACTTATAGTGTTAACGTAATATCTAAGTGAATAAATAGTATGTGCTGATTTCGTTGTGAGTCGTTCACTGCTAGGTCTTAGAGTGTACATTGATGGCCTTTGAAAACTCTATGCTTCATGCTCGCCTTTACGTATACTATATATATTTTATATAATCCACAGGAACAAGTATTGACATTGCAGCGAGGAGTATGTTGATCGTTAAACGTAGCTGTCGTTCTGAAACTAGTAGCATGGCCGAGGTTCATTAAACTACTAGCACAGCAATATGACTTGCACACCATGTCCTTGAAATTACAACAATAAATGATACATTTGGATGCAAACAGATGATAAATCATACTGATATTAATAGCATTGCAAACTAATCAAACACACATGCATAAACACTTGACTAAGAACATGGTAAACAGTAAGCATATACATATAAATGGTTTCGGAAATGCATGGCTTTATTCAAAATTAATGCATAATACACAATGATTAATTGACCAGCACGTCGCGCGTCAAATACACACACACACACACATGTTTGGCTTTGACACACCAACATTCAGATAGTTTTTTCTTCCATAAGATAACACACCATTTATTTCAGAAGATACCAATTTAACACACAACCTGAAAATGGTTAAAAAATACCGATACATGGTGTAATACTTATTTCGGCAGCCATCTTGATTTTATATAAGTATCATCATTAAATATTCATATGAAAGCTGGTTTTGATAACGTTATCAAACTAATTTATTTTGCCTAGTTCATCAAATTATTAGTGTTTGCCGTTCATTACTTGAAATATAATGTCTTAGGACAAGCATGAAGTAAAGTGTAGAAGTGTTGTATTGGCAGCCATCTTGGATTTATATATGGAATTTAGGCTATCACAATAACTGTCACTGCCCGTCCAGATAATGGAACAAGGTGATGAAGTTTATATATATTACCATTTATTGCAATGTAACTATATATTGTTTTAGCGGTGGGTTGGCATTGTGGGCAAAGTTGTTATAATTTTGGCGGCCATCTTATATTTTGGTCGCAGTTTTTGATAAAACTGCATGGTCCGATGTTCTTTAAATTCTTTTTAATACCGTTTTACAATGTGTAAATGAGAATTTACTTTGCTGTTACAGGAGTTTAAAATAAAAATGGTCTGGATTGTCAACTATGGTATTTGGCGGCCATATTTTTGATTGTTTGCATACATTCCCAATTGCTACGTATTTATAAACATGTTATCATCTTATATGTTACTCTTAGAACATAGTTCAACCATAAACGTAATTTTGTTTTGCCAATAATTGATGTAGTTCGTACATATTTTGTGTGGTGGGGGGAATGTACGTTGGTTTTGGCAGCCATCTTGGATTTTGACGGCCATATTGGATGAAAATGGTCAATTTCGATTTCATATAAATTATAATTACCGGATGTCACGTTTTCAGCGCTTTTTTTCGATGCAGAATGCGAGTTTGCATTGTTGCTACTTGAACGGTCTGAAACCTGCACATTTTTTAACAGAAAATGTTGCTGTTAGGGGGGTCCACTTATAGGGACATAACATCTTTAAACGATTACTTACAGATTGCTATCATGTGGAAATAATATATATATATACATACCTTTCAATAAAATATAGTGGCAATTTGCCCCCCCCCCACCCCCCCACCCCCAAGTGGTAATGATAACCCACCTGTGTTCATGGGTCTGGCTTACCCACTAATTTACTCAAGATAACTTCATGAGCTTCCAAGAACATTTCTTGAATTTCACATTTTTTATAATGTTTCACCAAATGGTCAGCATCAATTTACGGAAATGTATTACAGTTTTTTTGTTTTGATTCTATTTGTTCAAGATAGTATCATTATTTTCAAGATGTGTTCTTGAATGTTCAAAATCTTTTCTAATGCACTCTATAAATATCACGAAATCTGATTGGCTGAAGGTCATACATTACAGATATATCATTGTGGATGAACGGTTGCTAATTATTTCAATATATATTCCTACTTCAGTAGTAAAGGAGTGCATTAGAAATAGGTTAACCGCATTCCACATATAGTGCACCGGTGTGCACAACTAAGTTACTTGTCCTTCAAGTCCGTGCTAGGAGACGATTGAGAAACTGACATGAACAATTATGTGTATCAGCAGCTACAATGAAGACGCCACATCAGCAGCGGTTATCGGTAGCCGGGAAGGTGACACTTCAAGCTTTGTTCTGCATACTGCTCGCCTTCTATACTGGCAGCTGTTACTATATCCTGTTCTATCGCCGCTTGTTGTACAACACGAAGGCGGCAGACAGATCATGCAGTGCAGTAAGTGACAAATACATTTATATGGGGATAATCCGTGGAAAGAATTTTGACAGAACAAACAGTAGAGTACAGGCAGACAGAAGGGAAAGCAAGTATATGACCCCAAATATGATCGTAAACGACAAGTCGAGAAAGGAAGTTCATAGCAAAGCCAATACTAATGATGAAACTCAAAGATATATACACGAAAACAAAAGAGAAGGCGATGTACTTGCAGGTGAAATGACTGCTAATTACAAAGAAGCTTTGAGAAAAGATCATGTCGCAAGAAGACCTGTTAGCATTTACAGAAATGGGAGGGTGATCAAGGTCCAAGCCGTGAGAACTGCAACCCAGGCAGTCGTGGACGCTCATCAAGGACTCGAGGAACAGCACATACGTTTATTAAATTTATTTAAACCTGTATTGGAAACATCTGAAGACAGCAACAACATGATCCTAGAGCGGTATTACGTTCTTAGTGCAGTATTGTGGAGATTACATGCAAGGGGGAGTCAATACGTACAAGCGCACACAGCCGACGACACCATAATGGTAGTAAATAAAACAGACAACGACGATGTCAGTGATCAACCATTGTATGCGATTGATTGTTCAAATATTCATGAGGTCACCGATGTATCTCGTATCATAGCTACACCAAAAGGTATTTACAAGGACGTATACGCGGGATATTATTCAGAAAGAAAAATTGTACTGAAGGTCAGCAAGAAACATCCACATTCTGAACACCGCCATTCTTTTAGTTATTTAACCACAAATGTGGAGATTCTTACAGAAGTCTTCCTTTATGAACATATCCGCCATCCAATGTTTGCGGAGCCGCTTGGTTATTGTATTCACGAAGGGATTACCATATCAGGTGTGCGGTTCACACCAGGTATCATAACTGTGTTCGATTTCGGTGAGAAGATCGGCACATTCGCAGACACGCCGTGGCGGGATATGCTCGGTTATGCTGTCTATGTCGCGGACTTTCTGAATCGCGCCGCTAAGTCGCCACTCGGAAGCTTACTCATTGACGATTTTAAAACAAAGCAGTTTGTCCTGCTGAATTCTCGTCCTGTTCTAATCGACTATCACGGGATATCTCGAATCGAGGACCCTCGCTGCTGTCAGTTAATGATCAGGCATGACCTTAGTATGCAGTTTATACTTAGTGAATGTAAATACAATATCACCTGTGTTGATAATCGGTGCAAAAACTATACGTTTAAATACAATTTACTTACCGCAAATTACGTATTTTTTGAACGCTTGTTACAACCGGAACGCTATCCGCCAAGCTTCCGACAGACACTTTCTGATATTGGAAGAGCAATCGTAGATTACCATATAGACATACCCGAGCTATATGAAACACTAAATGCATTATATAACAGGTCATTACATATTTAACATCATAAATGCAATTTAAATGAAATAGCTAAACACAAATTAAATTAATTATATATATATATCTGATATGAGTGATGATTTAATAAATTATATACAAATACAATGCTACGAGATTCATTAAGCATACAACAATACAATACTCTTAGCCAATAATCTGACTTGTGCAGTGCACAGGAAAAGCACACTATTACAAGATGTAATAAAGAAGCTGTCGAGGAAGTTTTAGCAATTATTTTATCAAACACCACCAAACATATTACAGTCGTGTTCTGCAAACAGCGTATACCAGAGTGATGATTTAATATAATGTTTATCAAACCATTTACTTATCTCGTAATACAAATAGGTTTGGCTGTGGTCGTAGTGGATTGCTACAAATGTATATCATTTCATAAACTTTATTTCAAAACACAAATACCTTAGTGCGTTGCATTGTGTCGTCGGTGTTTCTTCACGGGACTTAAATATTGTATGGGGATTGTCTTTCATATATATCGTATGTGTAACATAAAGAAAATTAATTTCGCGAGTATTATTTTAGACCATAAAACAACAGAGCTAGGAATGTACATGAACACATGGATGATGGATACAATATCAGGAACTTGAGGAACACGACATACAGTGTATGTATATTTCGCCCTCCTGTTAAGAAAATGCACCTCACCACATGTACAACACGTGTAGGCCTTGTTCCTCTTGGGAGACATGCGTACTATAACGATGCATGCATCCTGAAATATATCATACTGTCTGTTTCACGAAACCTGCCCAAATATTACGCACAATGCAAAAACAATATAGTTTTCGATACTATTAATCATTAACATTTAAGAATGAGCCTTCTTTTTATTTAGTAACATTTTGTAAAATATTGATTTTATTTCGTATCAACACATGCATTTGTATAGGAAACACACATCAGGATTATCTACCTTGTGTGTTCATGACTAGCGCGCTTGAAAAGCATCCCGTGAACCCGACTAGATACGGTTTTTAATATATCGCGTCACCAGTCTAATCAGTTTTTCGACGGTGTTTAGTGAATCTCATACCTGCATGAATAAATAGGGATGATGGTGGTAATAGGAGGTAAGTGTAAGTGTATCACTCATAAAATCATAATTTGAGGAACAAATTCCCCATTTGATTTCGTATCAACACTTATATTTACCTAGGACACATACATCAGAATGTTTCCAAAGCATTCTTCACCCCTAATGGTGACGGAATGACTTTCATCACCCTCATCTGGTTCCGTCGTCTCGGTTCTGGATGTACTTATATGCAAGTTCATTATTTACACCCACATACACATGAACAACCAAACTGTGGTCTATACAAACACTACTTAGTGTCCTATACATTACACGTATTGGTGCTAAAATTCACCTATTGAGTGTCCAACCTTTGAAGTACTAGAAATACATATCAGTTCGTCTGACCAATACAAATTTCTCCCATCACCGTGTTTGTTGCATGCACATCTCTCATAACAACCTGTTAAATGTGCTCTCCTGCGGCCAGTCTGCCGATTCCAAAATATCACGCAGTGATGCTCCATTAAACAGGGCACAAAATGGCCAAATTGCCCGTGTAGAATATTCTTTAACTTTCATGTCACTATCACCATGAGCACACCTCACTTTATGTACACTCCAACGAGAAATTGTATGCTTTGACACTGGTTTGTGCTGTTTCTTAAATTAATTCGCATATCGCATATCTCTTGGCCATATTTTACGCTTGATTCGCTTTGTTTTTACAAAGAATCATGTGTGAAATGTAGGGAAATGTTTATATAACTAGGTGAGCTGATTATCTTGAAATAATGCCCTCGTGATTAGGCCCTACCGCTAAACAAACTCGGTTCGCTACGCTCACTCGTTTGTTGAGCGTAAGGACCCAATCATTCGTACATTATTTTACGATAAGCAGCTCACTTTGTTAAATAAACGGTATATCTCCTTCACCGGCTGATAGCTTGCAGTAAAAGCACGTGCAAATGCAATAGGAATATAGTATACGTATTTAGTATATGAATTGGAATTAGCATACCCTTAGCCGCTGTAATAGCGAACTACTATTCGTGAAAATGGTCAACATGTAATCAGACAACCAGCTTTGAACTTTAAGGCCAGCGATGTTGCCATAAGCTTTGTCAACTAATTACATGTCAAATAAAGTGGATTCCGTGTTTTCTATTGATCATCCATATTTTGGTGGTGTGGTATCTGCAGTTGTGCCAAGTAATCACGTTTGCCAGTAATTGAGGCAAGATCACATCGTTTGTTCACACATATTTTGCAAGCAAAGTATCTGCTTGCACAACGACATTGCGGTGTGAAGATGAGTTATATGTATACTTTTAGCATGGCGCTGTCTTGAACTTCATCACATACGTGTTACATACAATATATTATAGTACACTATAGTTTTGCCTCGAGGTAAGCATCGTCCCGTATTGTCAAAGCAGTGCCGTTGCATATGTATCGACGGACTGAAGTGCTTGTTCCCCACTTTCATTCGAAATCAGGTTAATTTGTTTTATCCCTATCACCCAGGATGTCGTTGACTCGAGATCGTGTATTATAATGTAAGTAGTCTGTTGTTCGGTATCGGTTTGTATACATATACAGGTACATGAAGATGTGTGTTTGGTGGTACCACATCAATACTGTCGGTCAATAATGGTTTTCAAACTCAAATCAGAGTCAACCACCTACATCAGTAGTAATGAGAGATAGCAATAATAAGCAGAATGTCCTTAAAGTTTGAATGTTCTGCACGGTAGTTGTTCCGTATACCTTTTTGATATATGTATATGTGCATGTGGTCTATACAGCCAGGTGTCTCATCGTGTTACATTTAGCGATGTTCTGTCTGAACGATAAAATATGAGGCCGTATCGCCAATATGTTTGTATAGCAGTTGCTAATCTGTCATTGAAGATGTTAGCGTTTCGTATATTATATCGTGAATGGTGCTATGGCGGCAGTAAATGTCATTCGAATAAACCTAATTGACTGTAGGTGCTAGTATGTCTTCAAATATCAATTTATTTCTTAGATTTTCTCAGTTTTGCTTTAAATACATTCATTATATTTCCACGAAGTATTATTATTAGAAATATTCACTCGAGAGTGAATACTATTTTTAAATATGTAAATTTTGTATCTGAGTTACACTTATTATTTACAGAAATAATAAACTAAATTCATTGCCCAGTTGACCGGAAGAGTAAAAACGGCTGCTGGGCAAGCTAAATGTGCAAATAACTTGCCCGGTTGGGGCTCGTTTTATTGTCAATCTTGTATTCCAGCAAATGAATTATTCAATACACATATACATGTAATTTAGCATTGGATATTGTTGGGTTATATTATAGACAGATCGAATGTATTTTAAAGTTTGTGATTTTCACAGGGGGAGTGAAAAGTACTTTTATTTTACTGAACTGGCAGGTTGACCATCTGGATATTTGACTAAACATGTGGTAGCCACACTACGCATAGCATGACGTGTAGTCCATCACTATTGACTAATGGTAATACAATATCATTGGCCGAGCATGGTGAACTTACTAACTTAGATTTGGACAAAACACAGAACAGTCTTACTTGCTCCAATTATGTGAGTAGATTGTTGATACATTTATATTTCTTCTAATGATACTACTAATATAAAAGTGGGTCACTAGGACACCTCATTGTCTGATACATTGCCTGATCTTAACTAGCACTAATAAGTGATTCATACATTTCACTATTGATATTAGCCGCTCATGTATGTGTGTGTGCCCCCCCCCCTCCCACGATAGCTGAGTGGAAATTCAGTCCATCCCGTCTCTGCATCCTGTACTCTCCTCCTTTCGGACTTAATCCTCCTTTCAGACTTATAATTTTACTGTTTTGCCTGATAACCCATAACGTTTAACCTTAAATGTTTAAACCATAATGGAAAAGTCTGGAAACTTGGTGTGTTTTGTAATTGCGAAACGTGAATTTCAATTTTGTATTCAACACTTGTGTCAAGGATTATCTCCCCTTTTGGACTTAGAATACATGTATAATAAGCATACCGTTTTGCTGAACGGATGATCAAAGAGTCAATTGGACAAGATTTTGTTCTGATTTGGTAAGTAAATTTTTTCCTAATCTCGTTCCCAAAAATTGACCAATTTTAAATGTAAATAAAACATGTTTTAAATAACTATTTTTTTAAATAATTTCACGTTCACATACATTTTATGGGTATATGTATAATGGCATTGGTTTGCATGCATGTATCCCCAGGAGCAAGTGAAACAAATACAATTTTCGAACAAATTATAAGGGGTTGGGGTTGATGGAGTATTTCTATTAAACTCTGTGAGAATCCAGGTACACTGTGCATTTGCACAGCGGTGACTTTTTCCCAAAATATCATGAATACAGGCCTGGGTGCAGTATTTCTATTAAGTAAGTGTACCCGGCTTCGCACCGTGTATGTGGCTTTGCACACATGAATATTTTACATGTCTGATTATTCATGCTGTTTTCCTAAGACAAGTCACATGTGTTTACACGATTTAGAAAACAACAGTGATCAAACAAGTAAAACAATCGAGGTGTGCGCATCCAGGTACACTGCAATTTTCAAACACTTTCAAGATGGCTTCCGTTCGGACCTACAATGTAATACCTTAAGGGGTTTAACCACGCTAAATCATCCGATATTCATGCGCGATGTAGTCACAAATAGTACGTTAAAACATAAGAAAAAAATGTTATTCCATAGACACTCTTTGCTTGCAGGCACCAGTCAATTGATGCACCAATCTACTTCACAGACATGTAAATGTATGATTTACATCAGTTTCAAGCATATGCTTTGGGATTATTTTGTAAGGCTGAGCATGTTTGTTATGTGAGGCGGTTTCAGTTCCAGCCGCTGACTTTTTTTTCCACAGGAGATTGAATTTATCTTTCCTAACAATAATTAAACCTATATTTTAATTATTGAATATCCAGAGCAGAACGGGTGCAGATTATGGTAAAATAACTCCCACAACATGAAAGTAGCAGAGAATAGCGAAATGTGTGGTCGTTTATATAGGAAAAATCAATATTGGCGGTGGACCTCTAAGCATGAATAAGGTCCACATAGTGAATTCAGCTGTCTGGAGAATAGTTAGTTCAGGGATATGAATTCTTAAATGTGTCGATACAGCGAGAAGAATAGGAATTGCATCAACGTAAACATGCGGTAAAACTTCGGGTCACAGAAAATATTGTTCATGAAGCTTTGCTGGACGACATTTTTATGAACCGCATACATACAAATTGGAAAAATCTCTATTATCACTACAGTATTTGCTGACAAGTGTCATTTTATTGTATGTAATTAATATTCAGATGACTTTTAATGAAATTTACCAATTGTTCCTTGATACAATGTTTTTTTATGTTTTCGGCCAAAATCGACATCCGTTGGAAGCCGGATCAAGTCATCAAATATGCCCTGGTGACACAAACTGCTCAACCTAGTCTTCAAACATAGCTAACGTCACGTTATGTTCACAGATATGATCATTACTCATAAACTAGCACTGACATACACCAGTTGTAGCCTTTTCTGATCAATAAAACCATTTTTCTGACTGACCTTTCCAAGGCGGGACCCTTTTCCCACACAAATGTTTTAAGTGGTTATTATGTTGCTAGACTTGTGTATGTGATCTATGCCTGTATAAATATTAAACATGCTCTTATGTAGGCCCATTTCTTCATATGACAACACAGATAGTGAAGTGCTTGTTGCGATATATCTTGAAAACTCCAAAGTTGTCTATATGGTCGAGTTGGCGCGAATTTAGACAAGTCACCGGCTGGAGTTGAACATAGGACACAGCTGTGAATAGTGAGCAAATTTGCCAGATCTCTAAACATAAGTTGTCCTTATAGGTTTAACCACGCTAAATCATCCGATATTCGTACGCGGTGTAGTCAAAAGTAATGCGTTAAAAACATAAGCAATAGACACACTTTGCTTGCAGAAACCAGTTAATTGATGTACTAATCTACTGCACAGGCATGTTAATGTATCATTTACATCAGTTTCAAGCATATGCTTTGGGATTATTTTGTACGTCGGAGCATGTTTGTCATGCGAGGCGGTTTCAATTCAAGCCGCTGACTTTTTTTGCGCCACCACCAGGGTGGTCACAGGAGAATGAATTTATCTTTCTTAACAATAATTAAACCTATATTTCAATTAATGAATATCCAGAGCATAATGGGTGCAGGTTATGGGAAAATAGGTCCCACAACATCCATACGGAAAATGAAAGAAGCAGAGAATAGAATGTGTGGTCATTGGTTAGTTTACATAGGAAAACATCAATGGTGGTGGCGGACCTTAACTTACGTGGATAGCAACAACGAATTATCGCACTTTCCCGGTTCAACGAGATGCTGCTAATGTATTCATATCACGTAACATCTCACGAGAATTGTAACTTTGAATTCCTTTGTTAGCGGCGCATGTATTCAGACATAATTAACGACATTTCGTATTTCGTATTAATGTCTAGTCAAAAAGTTGTTGTTTCACCATGTTCAAAGATCAGACTTTTAGAAAATACTTTCGTCTTCGGCCTCTTACAGACGTGGATGCTTATAATTGTTATGAAAACTTGCGGAGCTACGACATGTAGCTGTACACATACACCTACTTGTGCCAGTCGTTATGCAGTCCGCAGTATTTACATACTGGCACATGTCAGTAATTGCAAGTTTTCACAGGTACATGTATATTGAAGTGTGCACTTACCGAACACTTATATGGTTTCATACTCCCAACAATGATGGTGTTTTATTTGTCTTCCTTCGTTTATCCCGTTAACACAGTGCGTATGTGCAACGAAACACGGTACCGTGAAACAATTTTGATATTCTGTCAATACGACCTAATTACTGCGTATGAATATGTGCTGTTGTCATACTAGTCGATTCTCCGATTTTGAGGATGCGGCTGTGGTTATTTTTTTTTGCATTTTAAAGCTATTTGTAGTGTTGACGGGATAAATAGAATAGTAGGTTAGTGCCGTGAATTGGAAAAATATCTGGCGCGGAACGAAAACGGGATTGGCTCGGCAGAGCCTCGCCCATCCCGTTTCCTAATCCTTTCCAGATATTTTTCCCATTCACGGCACTAACCTACTATTCTCTATTTATCTGGCAGGTTCAGTGGTCAATACCACTGATCATGGATGAGTCAAGTACATGAATGGCAATAACCGAGAAGCTCCCTGCCATTCATCCGGTTAATGCAATCCCAAGGTGCATGATCACGTGGTTACACCAACAACAAACTCGCCCACTCCAAAGTAAGTATTATTTGATATTTTCCTTAATATGCAACGGATTTTGATGAAATATGGCGCAGCAAACGCGTCTTCCAGAGGTGCATTTGGTGGTCCATGGAGTTCGGCACAGACTGATGTCGTTTTTGCGAAGAATCGATTTCCGTGTCGGTAGACACGGAAATCGATTCTACGCAAAGACGACAAAAGTTTTGGTGAAAAGACAGAGACCACCAAATGCAGCTTAACAAGACGCGTTTGGTGCGCAATATTTCATCAAAATCCGTTACGTAATAAGGACAATATAAAATAATATGTACTTTGAATCAGATGGATTCTGAAAGTTTCAGTACTTGTTGTTGTTGTTAGTACCACGTGATGATACACCTTGAATCCGACGTTATTGGCGTGATAGAAACAAATATAAAAGAAACACTATGATACACGCCGTGAGATTTTGTACCTTCGGAGATCTGCGTAATTTAATTAAATATGTTTACAAACTTTACAATATTTTTCATACATGAAGTCAAAAGTTGACACAATTTTCAGGGTGTAATTTAATACAGAAATAAGTGTATTTCATGAACGTACACACAAGTGCGACATATGGTTTCTTACTATTGTCATGATTGTCAGTAATACAATTAATATAAATCGTCCTTCCGTATCGGACTGATCAGCCGCCGCAAGTGAGACAAGCTACGCGATTTTGTACCTAAGAAGATATGCTATATCTCATGAAAATCATTTTCTGTAAACGACTCCGATAGTTAACGCAATTGCCGAATTATATTCTCCATTTACTCCGAACCATAGGTGACTGAAAATATCGCGGGTCAGTATCGTCTCTGGTATAAGGGTTATGGTAAGGTGACGATTTCTATAATTAAATGTTAACGGGTTTGAAATGGCGAATGTTTCACCGTGCTGTTGACCTTTTGATTGACACTACCAACAACGTCATGAGGTGATTTTTTCTGGCAGCTGTGCTCTGACCATTTCATCAACTTCCGACGTCATTTCTGGTAAAATATTGCAAATTATGCAAATATATTCCATGAGATATCGCACATCTTCTTAAGTGCAAAAATCACAAGACTGGTCTGATATGTGGTAAGGTACATGTCCTCAGCTGGCGTCCCATTATAGTACGTGGCTGTGACTTGAGAAATGGGGCTTATGGGCTTTGTGACTAATGTAGATGTGTTTCATTGATGCAATGGCGAGCAGTGCATATCCTGATCAGACTGTGCGAATGCACAGGCTGATATGGATCTACACTGGTCGCGAAAACCCATAAGCCCCATTTCTCCAGTCACGGCCACGTGTTGATGTATTATACCGGTGTCTATGAATGAGAATTGCGCGTTGAGCATCGTTGTGTTATAGTCTACATACGTGGATGGACGCAGGGTAACTTCTACGGAATACTATCTCTAACTTGGAAGTAGGTGTGTGCAATTAAGAGCGACAATGGCTTAATTAATTTTCATTACCATGTTGGTGGTTTATTGTTTTTATTAGAGTGAATTTATTTTCTAATTTCATTGTCATCATTTCAGTATATTTAACTGATACCATTACATGTAGGCCCATTAGGGCCAGACTTCATTGTTTTCTTATTTCCATTTATTTGAGATACTTTTCTTGAATTTCACGATCTTTCCACGAATATAATATTTCACAAATGGTCATCATACGGTTGCTTATAAGGGCCACAGTTGTTTTTTGTTTCCATTTATTCAAGATAGTATCATTATTTTCAAGATGTGCTCTTGAATGTTCAAAATCTTATCAACTTTCTTGAATTTTCAGGATAATTTCTTGAAATGATCTTGAAAATTCAAGAAAAGATCTTGAAAAGTATTGATGTTTTCGAGGAAGTGAAATAATCTATGTGAATAATAACATCAATAACACCAGTCAACGATATGGATATGTCAGGATATACTGTTAAATAAAACACATTACACCACAATGCGATACGTGTACAATGTTCATGTTGTACTGACGTGGCTCAACCAATGGTGGAACACTAAGATCATAAGGCCTAACAACATGTGTTTGTTTGTTTCCAGTTACCCGACCCTACCTAGATTTTCCCGCCGACCCTAAACGTTTTAGTAGTTGTTCAGCATGCACTTATAAACTTAAACAGTTAGCCATGACATGTACTACTCTACATTGGGCGTTGATCTGATTGTCAGTTTGTACAATCTTTTTTTTTTATCATAATAGGAAACGAATATTTTGTTTTTGGCCTAATAATACTTAACCAAACTGTCAACCGCGACACTCACGGGAACCACATGGTATTTGATGGTTTACGATTGCAAATTATTTAATGATTTACATAATATTATTCAATTTAATACATAATGTATCATCTAACAATTTGTGAAACAGCGGTGTTTCGAAAAATGGAAATAGTACTAAAACAGAAAGAGTCAACTGTGTGTTTTGTTCAAAATCTCTGATTTTGGTAATCATGAAAGTTTAGACATGATTTGATAGAAGATAGAGAACCGTCTCATACCTGTTTTATAGCCAAGTAGCAAAACAATAAATATCCAGGCGCCCGTTGCTCTAAACTTCAATTGACTAAGAATATCGTATGCTTAAAATTAAAACTAGAGCAAAGTCGATGGCACGCCATTGCAATATACCCACTTTTCCAAAAATGCTAAGGCGGAAATAATCCATGACCTGGGTTCGAATAAAAAATCTAAATTCATTTTGCCCATCTACACACCTTAAGGAAGGCACACACCAAGGTTCAAGACCCTAGATATTACAGTTTATAATTTTAACTTCTTATAAGTCATAATTGTGAAATCCTAAGTCGAAAAGGGGGAGATAATCCACGACCGGGAGTCGAATAAAACATCGCAATTCACTTTGCCCATCTACACACCATAAGGAAGGCACACACCAAGATGCAAGTCCCTACATATTAGGGTTAAACAGTTTTACTTCTTACAAGGCAACATTGGGAAATTCTAATTCGAAAAAGGGGAGATAATCCATGACCGGGGGTGGAATCAAAAATCGAAAATAACTTTGCGCATCTAGATACCATAAAGACGACACACACTAAGTTTCATTTCTCTACCTATTAAAGTTATTTTGGGTTTATGGGGTATTTCCATTGTTTGAATAACAATGAAAAAGTCCCTAAACATCAATAGAGTTTAGGAGCTTACGTAATAAATCAAAGGAATATTTTGTGTTAGGCCACGCCCCTAACCTCTTAAACCGCCGGACGTTGGCCCGGACAACGTACAGACGGACGGACACCCGTGACGAAAACAATTTTCCTTTTTTTTCTTCTTCAAAAGGTGGGTATAATTAACAAAAATGTTAGGAATGATTATGACACGTCAAATCTACATAAACTCAAATAGTTAATGCTAGCTCTAAATAATTAGAGCCAAGCATTACATATTTAGAGCACAGGGATCAGTGCTAGTACCAATATTATTCCTGATATACATAAATGATCTACCATTGTGTACAAATTTCTGTTGTACCGACATGTTTGCTGATGACAGTACACTGATCGCATTTGCTAATTCCCCAGATGCAGTAACAACAAACCTCAATTATGACCTGGCTGAAGTGGAATCCTGGTGTCGAGTCAATGCTATGTCAGTAAATATTGTTAAAACCAAGACGAAATCCTTATCATGGCAAACCCAGGTAGAAAACATTGCCAAAAAAATGCAATTCATTATTACATCTTTTGTGCAGAATAAAAAGAGTACATAACGAAACCTAGCAGAACTATTCTTTAATTCATACATATTACCACATATCGACTACTGTGCATCTGTTTGGTGAAATTTCAGCATCGAGTCCCTCTCTTCTTAAAGTACAGAAGAAAGCAGCAAGAATTATTTTGGATAAACCTATAGACTACCTCTCCGACAAACTTTTTAAGGAACTTAATTAGATGAAAATTGAAGACCGAATAAAATATAAAAAAAGCAATTCAAATGTTTAAGTGCATGAATAACTTATGCCCAAATTATCTAAGCAATGCATTTAAACAAACAAATGTAATTCATGGATTAAACTTAAGGCCAGCAGATAAAAACAATATATATCTGCCTAAACCTAATATTGAACTATACAGGTCAACCATCGTCTATTCTGGAGCCAAAATATGGAACGATCTACCAGTGTATGTTAAAACTGCCAAATCCGTGGAAGATTTTAAGAGCAAATACATAGTGCATGTTCATACAAGTACTCAACATGATTAGCTGTTAATTTAATACTCATGTACGGTTTCATCATATATAGAAGAAAATCATACTCATGCGATTGCTACATTGTGACCCATGTTTACATGTACGAGGGAAAGAATTGTTATTTCGTGGGAACGAATTGTTAAATTGAGGGAACGAATTGTTAATTCGTGGGAACGAATTGTTAAATTGAGGGAACGAATTGTTATTTCGTGGCAACAAATGAAAACAAAAACATTCTACGTCCCCTGCGGGGCTCCGTAGTATTCGGCGACTCGCTTGGAATTGTTGACTTTGTTTTGCAATCGTATGGTCATATTTATTTCCTAAGGACTGAGCCGTTTTGTTTAGCTTACTCAACATACATTGTATATGTATTAGCCAATAATTAGTTATTAATAACTATGTGTTGAAAAGTTTCTTCCAAATAGGGAAGGTTTGGCCAGTGTACTGTGAACACAGAAACAATAGAAGTGAAGTTTGTATTATTTCATATTTTTCTTTTACATGATACAAGGTGCATGTATATGGTTATTCTCACTGAAATATATTTACTTGAAATGAAACCTTACACTTTGGTGATAATTTATGTCTGCAGCTGTGTGTCGGGTCTATTAGATGTCCTACTTGATGTCGTGTGTTCGGGCTGCAATTTTCTATTAATTTATTAATTCTGATGTAGTAATTATATGTAGACCGGGGGACCACTGATACGCTCAGTGGTGAGCTTTATGTAGCGCATGGGTACTAACGCCTTATACAGGCTTAAAGTTGATATATGATGTGCCGATGCTTGCTACGTCGACACAGGTTTGGTTAAGGTCCGAGACAATAAGTTAGCCAACAAACAAAACACCTAGCACAATTAGCGAAGCTCAGTGCGTTGGAGCTCGGATGCAAACAACTTGCAATCATATTATTATTAGTTTCCAGATCCTTGGTGCTCGTTGAACACGGTTGTCATTTCGAGAGTTCTTCACATTGTGGAACTTGTGATCTTAATATTTGGCTTTGACTGGAGAAATGGGCCTTATGGGATTTGCGACCAGTACATATCCAGATCAGCCTGTGCATACACACAGTCTGATCAGGATCTGCACTGTTCTCCATTCCGTCAATGAAACACACATCATGCTTCTAACAAACACACTAGATCATCACGATCATCCTAGATTATCAGGCTACTTGTGTGTTCTATTTGATTAGCAGTTACACTGGTCACAAATCCCATAAGCCACATTTCTCCAATCACAGCCACATATGGTGCACCGGTGTGCACAAATAAGTTACTTGTTCTTCATTTCCGTGCTAGTTTGCGATTGAGACACTGACATGTGCCATTCTGTGTATCTGCAGCTACAATGAAGACGCCACATCAGCAGCGGACATCGGTATTCGGGAAGGCGACAATTCAAACTTGGTTCTGCATACTGCTCGCCTTCTCTGTTGGCAGCTGGTATATGGTGTTCTATCGCCGCTTGATCTACAACACGACGGTTGCAGACAGATCATTCAGTATATTAAGTAACAAAGACATAGCTATGGGCGAAACAAAATGGACAGTCCGTGGTAAGAATTTTGAAAGAACAAATAGCAGAGTACAAGAAGATAGAAGGGAAAGCGAGTATATGACCTCACATTTGATCGTAAACGACAAGTCGAGAAAGGAAGTTCATAGCAAAGCCAATAATAATAGTGATGAAACTCGAAGAGATCTGCACGAAAACAAAAGAGAAGGCGATGTACTTGCAGATGAAATGGTTGATCATTACAAAGAAGCTTTGATGAAAGATCATGTCGCAAGAAGACCTGTTAGCATTTACAGAAATGGGACGGTGATCAAGGTGCAAGCCGTGAGAACAGCAACCCAGACTATCGTAGACGCTCATGAAGTACTCAAGGAACATCACATAGGTTTATTAAGTCTATTTAAACCTGTATTGGAGACATCTGAAGACAGCAACAACATGATCCTAGAGCGGTATTACGTTCTTAGTGCAGTATTGTGGAGATTCCATGTAAGGGGGAATCAATACGTACAAGCGGACGCAGGGGACGACACCATAATGGTATTAAATAAAACAGAAAACGACGATGTCAGTGATCAACCATTGTATACGATTGATTGTTCAAATATTCACGAGGTCACCAATGTATCTCGTCTCAATACAACAGAAGGTAATTACAGGGACGTATATACGGGAGATTATTCAGGAAGAACGATTGTACTGAAGGTCAGCAAGAAGCAACCTTTTTCTAAACACCTCAATTCTTTCAGTTATTTCACCACAAATGTGGACATTCTTACAGAAGTCTTCCTCTATGAACATATCCGCCATCCAATGCTTGCGGAGCCGCTTGGTTATTGTATTCACGAAGGGATTACCATGTCAGGTGTGCGGTTCACACCAGGTATCATAACTGTGTTCGATTTCGGTGAGAAGATCGGCACATTCGCAGACACGCCGTGGCGGGATATGCTCGGTTATGCTGTCTTTGTCGCGGACTTTCTGAATCACGCCGCTAAGTCGCCTCTCGGAAGCTTACTAATTGAAGATTTTAAAACAAAACAGTTTGTCCTGCTGAATTCTCATCCTGTTCTAATCGACTATCACGGGATATCTCGAATCGAGGACCCACGCTGTCAGTTAATGAACAGGCATGCACTTGGTGATCAGTTTATAGTTAGTGAATGTAAATACAATATAACATGTGTTGATAATCAGTGCAAGAACTATACGTTTAAATACAATATACATACCGCAAATCACGTATTTTTTGAACGCTTGTTACAACCGGAACGCTATCCGCCAAGCTTCCGACAGACACTTTCTGATATTGGACGAGCAATCGTAGATTACCATATAGACATACCAGAGCTATATGAAACACTAAATGCATTATATAACAGGCCATAAATGCAATTAAATGAAATAATTAAACACAAATTAAATTAAATATGTAAATAAAGGATCTGATATGAGTGATGATTTAAAAATTATATACAATACAATACTACGAGATTTATTGAGTATAATAATAATAATAATAATAATAATAATAATACTTCTAGCCAATAATCTGAATTGTGCAGTGTACAAGAATATGCAAAATATGACAAGATGGAATAAATAAGCTGTCGAGGAAGTTGTATCAATTATTTTATTAAATACCATCAAACATATTACAGTCGTGTCCTGAAACAGCGCATACATACCAAGAGATGATTTAAAATCTGGCTGTGGCTGATGGGGCGTAGGGTTTTGCGATCAGTGTACATCCAGATCAGCCTGTGCATCCGTACAGTTTGATCAGGATCTGCACTGTTCGTCATTCCATCAATGAGACAGCTGTCATGATGTTTACAAGCAATATAGCTCGTTATTGGGCTACATGAAGATGCTATTTGATCAGGAGCTACATACGCTGCTCTCTCAATTCCCATAAGCCCCACTTTCCCAGTCACAGCCACATATGAGGTTAATATGAAACAATTTACTTATCTGGTAATACAGCAGATTTGGCTGCGATTGTAGCGGATTCCTACAAATGACTATGATTTAATAAACATTATTTCAAAACGCAAATACCTTAGTGTGTTGGCATTGTGTCGTCGGTGTTTCTTCACGTGCCTTAGCTACTGCAAGGTTTTTTTTCTTTCATATCATATCGTATGTGTAACATACACAAACAATTGAAATTCGCAAGTATTATTTTAGGCCATAAATAACAGAGTAGGAATGAACCACATGGATGATGGGCAAATTATCAGGAACTGGAAGAGCACGACTTACAGTGTATACAGATTTCGTACTCCGGTTGATAAAAGGCACCTCACCACATGTACAACACGTGTAGGCCTTGTTCCTCTTGGGAGGTATGCGTACTATAACGATGCATGCATCCTGAAATATAGCATACTGTCTGTTTCACGAAACCTGCCCAAATCTTACGGCCATATACACAATGCAAAAAAACATTTGTTTCCATAATATTAAATGTTATCATTATTTAAAGGTACATGCCCACTCAGTAGGCATACAATGTTCTTGATAGGAATTGGATAAGTGTATAATTGTGTCACTATTCCACTAGTTGTAAACATTACGAGTGACCGCTATACAGATATACCAATTTAGTAATATTTATTTTACTGATAGTGACGCGCGATGATATCAGGCTATTTTCATATGCAAATGAGGCACGTATTTATACAAATTAAATGTGTCACCTAAAAAAACAGTATTTCGACAGATTGTAAAGTACATGTATGATCATTGCACATCAAAAAATAAATACAGAGAATAAATAGTATTGTCCGTTAACAGTTTAAGGAAACACGGTTATCGCCCCTGATATCAGTGTGGAAATATATGTCTGATATAAACTGAATAATACTGCCACTCAATACGTGGGGGGAATGGTTAATGAGTATTTATTTTGACAGGAAATGTCTCAGATGATGTCTCTGATATACAGAACATTGTGTGCCTTCTGACTGGGCATGTACCTTTAAGAATGAGCCTTCTTTTTATTTCGTGAAATTTTGTCAAATATTGAATATACATTGATTTGTATATGGGAATTTAACATGGAGGAAAACGAGGTGAAGAAGCTGGCTGGGGAGTCAAACAAGAGGGCATAACATCCCAAAATCCAAAATAACCGCCATCCCTAATACATTTTGAGCTATAACTTAACAATTAAGAGTAGTATGAAGAGAATTTCTTCGTATCGATAATACTATATATGTCTAGTTATTGGAAATAAATAGCAGAATACCAGTACCATCTTGATTTTCAAAATTTAGAAATATGTTGTCTCATTGTAAGACGGTATTCTTATGAACATTCGCCAATGTGCACAAATAGGTATTTTAGAAGAAAGAAACTTGTATTTAGACATCCCTCATTCAGAATTATTGTACTTCGCTCGGTATAGATTTATAGATGGCCACCATTCTTGATGCACCTTTCTCTATGGCTCAATACATGACAATTAGTACGGGTTATTTGCTAAGGTCGTCAATAATATAGTATGCTATTTTGACAATCATGCAAGAGCAAAACCAACATGATAGAAACCGATATAGTTACCCAGGTATATGGTCCATACACATGTCTAACATCATGTTTCCGAAAGCATGGATCGTTCTGATTATAACTGGTTTCTGCTGTGCAATATAACTATGCGTATCATCCTATTGTCGTTACTGTTGTAAGTAAAATTGCCATGACTAGTGTTTTCCACCTGTTTTTGTTCTACATCTTTGTACTTTCCGGTAATTTCCCAGTTGCCACAACCACTACCACGACAGTAGCCATAGAATAATGACTATAAGCTTTTCTACAACAAAAGGCTCGCTCACTACCACATTTGCTGGGCGAAACTTTCCATTGATTAAGTTCCATCCCCACTCATCTGGTGGTAGATCATGGTATAGCCAATGTTGGGATGCACGCAATACAAGGTGCCTGGCTGGCTCAGATGTTTTCAGAACCCACCGATGCGCTGACCTGGCAACCCACTACAATACCTCTATGATGATTGCTGGGCTCTAAGGGAGGTTTCTCCTTGATACCATTGACTGTTGTCATGGTATTATTCAACACCTGCTTGAGTCTCATGTCAGTCAACACAGCAGCCGATACTATGCTACTACGTCTGACGGTGAAGTTAGCATGTTATGATGTCTGGATTCAACTAACGTATGTCATTCTGGGTGCCACCGGTTACATAATGGGTGGTAGTGGGCTTACATTTCTAAAGTGGATGCCACTTAGCGTTTAGTAGAAACTAATTCCTTGATAAAGGCATTGTGCCGAAATGTCGGAAAAGTGGGTTCGTGGTTTTTGCAGAATTGTTGAACATATTTTGTATAAATGACATCGTGCAATAAACGTAGATGTGCACGTTCATCCTCGTGGATTTCCACTTCTAGCAAACATGATTGCTAATGCGAGCTGCATCAGAAAAAGGTGCATGCAATTACACGACATCATCGTTTCGATGTGTGGCATAGTTTAAGCCCACTACCACCCATTATGTAACCGGTGGCACCCATGAATGACATACGTTAGTGGACACCACACATACCGACAGAAGACAACTCGTTGGTACAGCCATTTGTATATGGCTGTGACAGAAAGCGGCTGGTAGACAGTGACAATACACGATTTATGTCCGTTCTTTCTATATTCGTTCACAGCAAATTAAACGAATCGTTCATAGCAAACGAAACCGTGTAGATGAAACCTAACCTCGTTGGTTGCATATTCACAAACGGCAGGAGATGTAACAACGTTGGACGTTTTATATTCCTTCATACCATGTGTGACCAATTCCATATGCATGTACATACAACCGTTATTTGGCACCTGTAGCAAGCAACAATGGGTAAAATTATTTTTCAAGGCTGTTGTTGTGGTAGTGTGTTTGGTAACTCCGAAATTACAGGGCCATATGATGATGTAAATAATCAGATTGACACTACTAGGCATAGGTAATTGTGCAGACTGCAGTAACGAAAATGACGATGACAGTTATATTGCAGAGTCGGAACCTTCAAACGCTAATCAGAATTGTAATTCATCGACTTCAGGCACTATGACATTCATGATCGCGGAAGTGAAAACGTTTACTTGCCAGCGTAGTAGAGATTCTAGCTTATTACACGTGTGCAACATAACTGTGCGTAAATGAAAGCTATTGTTACAGTAACAATGAGCCTGTCAGTCAAACACGAATATTTCTAAACGTAAAATGGCTAAAATTAACTGTAAAACAGGGGGCCGTTTCACTAAACTTCGTACGACTAAACTGTTCGTAAGTGCAAACTTATGATAATCTGTAAATTTCACATTAACAATATTTTCTTGTAAACAATTATTGGATTTACATTTATTGAGCATAGGCTGCATATGTAAATTCATCAATTGACATTTCCAGACGATCCTAAATTTGCACTTAGTTTAGTGAAGCGGCCCCCAGCAGTTAAAAAATCTATATGTAAATGATTGGCTTAATATTGTTGAAACATCATCCAGTGCCCTAAAGTATCGTCTAAAGTAAACTCCCTAGCAACTTGAGAATTTATTTTTTTTTATATTCTGAACAAGAAACCATCGTTTACATGTGAAAACAGGGCGATGGAGAAAAATTCCTTTTAATGAACGAACATGTAACATGTGTAACGGAGATGTTGGAAATGAGTATCATTATATACTCATCTGCGACAATCTAAAACATATAAGAAAACAATATATTAAACCGCACTAGTATGTATATGCAAACACATATACATTGTAAACAGTAATGAGTGTACAAAATGTTGTGTAAGTTTATTCAAACACTATTGTTTATGTATAGCCCTCCCGAAAATAATGTTTTGCTGTACAGTAATGAAACACGTCTGTATTACATTATACATGTGATACGTATTTATTTAGTGAGTGAAAATTATTAAACAAACTAGTAACTCATTTATGTACGTGTATTCTATAGTGTAATATTATATTGACGATCACTGCATATAGCGGCCCATTGACGTGATCATCGCGGTGCATATTCATTGGGCATGTCACCTGCGAAATTTCACCAGAACCGCTGGTGGATGTTCTCCGGTCCATTCACCATGACCATTTCTTTATGAGATGGCAGCTGCGAACATTAACCATACGTAGAGGTAAATATTCACAGGCGCCATCAAATAATACTGGCTGCGTTTGCTGCGACAATGTCCTTTTTGGTGTACATGTCAGTGTCGAAAATTCATCACGGGTGGTGATGGAAGATCGGCTGTGCCATTACATGGAAGAGAACAGCATTGCAATAATCTATATTTATCCCGTCAACACAGTGCGTATGTTACGTTGATATCCTTGCAAATACGATCTAATCACTGCATATGAATATGTGCGGTTGTCATACTAGTAGATTCTCCAATTTTGAGGATGCGGCTGGGGTTATTTGTTTTGCATTTTAAAGCTATTTGTAATGTTGATGGGATAAATAATATAGTAGGTTAGTGCCGTGAATGGGAAAAATATCTGGCACGGCACAGAAACGGGATGGGCCCGGCAGAGCCTCGCCCATCCCGTTTACTAAGCATTGCCATATATTTTTTCCCATTCACGGCACTAACCTACTATTCTCTATAGCTACATTGCCAATATGTTGCCTCGCATAAGTATGCTATTTAGATACTCCTCATGGTACCATCAACAATGGACTGATTGTAATAAAATATTGTGTATTTGTATTCTATCATACCTTGAATTTGCGAAGCGTAAATTTACGCGGCGCAAATTATCGACCTTTTTAGACGATACTTGTCGTCCGGGGGCGAACAAATGATAATTAGCGTGGCGAAAAGACGAAGTTTAATTATTAAACTTCGTTTCTTCGCCACGCTAATCTTCGTTCCGTCGCCACGAAAAAACGAAATGTCCCTAACAAGCCACCATACATGTGCAGGCTGATCTGGGACTACGCTGATCGCCAAGTCGACATGTGCATTTATGTCATTTCCTACCATACAATCATATACCGTTTGTTTACAGTATTACATGTACTATATGTGAATGTACATGACTGTATTATTCATGTGACTAGTTGTTTTACGCTATTGTGATGCTGATTTAAAGCGCATTTGCCAAAAACAAAAACTCTCCCGAAATTATTTATCTACTAGTAATATTTGTATGCTTTGTTTCGTTAAATTATCCTATACTTGTGTGGAAAGTAGATACATGTATTATATGTGCACTGTTACTTTAAAACGACAATTGGAATACAATGTATGATCAAAGTATTCCTGTTTGAGGGAAAGAACGTTCATGCAATGACGCTACCACTGTTGCAGTGTTTTATGTATGTGTATGTACACATGTGTATATGTGTCTATATGTACGTATATAGACATGTAATACTATACCACATTTAGAAAGAAGATATACAATGTAATATGGGTGTGTATAAATGTGCGTATATGTGTGTACATGTATGTGCATGTATGCATGTGTGTGTACATGTGTATTTCTATGTATATGTATGTCTATTTCTCATTTATTGTTAAAATTAATACGAGCTATATAACACTTAGCACACACTATGATCAGTAATCGGAGACTGTGCGATGTACATGAGTGTATGATACAAGTACAGATATATGTATTAGTGGTCGTGGCATGGTCTGAAATATATTTGCCTATTTGCCACGATTGTGGTGTTTCTAAATTTATTATATTTAGTAGTTTACCCATGTACGCCATCTTGCATTGTACGTATAGTATACCATAGTCATGTATGTATGCTCATGAGGCAATTGCCTCGATGCAATAAACTATTCTTCTTCATGTCAGAAAACTGTTCCATGCAATCCGTTTTCTGATGCCATTGAACTGGCTGATGGTGTCGCACCGCTTATCATGCGTATAGCATGTAATGTAATCTGACACAAAATGTACATCGATACATTGGTCACTGCTGTGGAGTCTGAGTATCATGTACAACAACATACTTATAGTCTGTTTCACGAAAGCTGCCCAAATTTTACGGCTATATAGACAATTAAAAAACAATACTATTTTCGATAATATTAAATTAAAGGAAAATTTAAGAATGAGCCTTCTTTTTATTTCGTGAAATTTTGTCAAATATTGATTTTATTACGAAAAATTGATTTGTCTATGGGAATTTAACATGGGGAAAAAGTGGTAGAGGACTTGTGGGAGGAGTCAAAAAACATTTTATTTTGGAAATGAACTCCGAAACCTAGCTAGATAGCTTGGATATGATCTAACTAAGAAAACAAAAGTTAAATTTTAAAAATCGGTCTAGTATTTCTGAAATTCAAAAAAATTTCCCCATGTTAAATCTCCATAGACATCTTCACTCCGTGAAGATGTCTATGGGGATTTAACATGGGGAAATATTTTTTCGCAATAAAATCAATATTTGACAAAATTTCACGAAATAAAAAGAAGGCTCATTCTTAAATTTTCCTTTAATTTAATATTATCTAAACACACATTGTTTTTGAATTGTTTATATAGCCGTACAATTTGGGCAGCTTTCGTGAAAGAGACTATAGGTATATTTTAGCAACGCAGTCGATAATCCAGTGATTGAATGACAGACGATGTTGTTGTTGTTTATTAAACAGTTCATTACCTGTAAGTACTACGTTGATCACGAACAATACAAGTAGCTATATCATATGTCATATCGAAGGACTGTTACATGTATCGATCTTGTCTACTGTCGGTTGTACGTTTTCCTGCCGATCAATGTCTCGTCTTACTCATCAAATACGTCCTCTTTAAAGGTACATGCCCACTCAGTAGGCACAACATGTTCTTTTATCAGAGACATTTTCTGGCAAAATAAACATTCAGTCACCATTGCCCCACGTATTGATAGGCATTATTATACATTTTAAAATAGGCGTAAATTTCCACACTGATATGAGGGGCGATAACCGTGTTTCCTTAAAATGTTAACGAATATTGCTATTTATTCTCTGTATTTATTTAGACTGGCATATTTGCTGTGTGCACCAGTGTGTCTGTGTCATTAAAACGCACAACAACATTCGATTGGGTGTCAACATTTGTCTTCGATATGTGTTTAATGTGTCGTACCACTCAATGCTGTCACGGACTGTCTTGAAACAATGCCACAATACCGCGTATTTCTGCAGTCAATGCTACGGAGCCCCGCAGGGGACGTATACTTATTTTGTTTATTAATTCGTTCCCACGAAATAACAATTCGTTCCCTCAATTTAACAATACGTTCCCTCAATTTTATCAATTCGTTCCCATGAAATAACAATTCTTTCCCACGGGAACGAATTGTTAATTCGAGGGAACATTGTTAATTAGAGGGAAAGAATAGTTATTTTGTGGAAACGAACTAATAACAAAATTACATGTCCCCTGCGGGGGTACATAAGAAACAGATAGGCTATGCAAGGAATGCGTCATAGAGCACAAGCGACAAGTATATATTGCGTTGGAAACATCTCACATATGAATATGAATATGAATCAAATTTATAATTATTAACGGATCATGACCATGATTTTCGCGCAAGCACAGACCATTCTAGCTACTAGCTCTAAATAACATATATCCGATGTCCACTACTTTCCAATATTCTTTACCAGAAATTCATATTCACAAACAGTTGACACCTGCTACCACCGCCTACACTTATGCATTTAGGGACGCCCCCCCCCCCCCCCCTCTCCCACTGCACTCATATGCCAATGTCAGGCGGCACTTTTGAAATTATAACTGAATAGCGAGCCTCATATCTGTGTCCATGTTGCATCACGGTAAGATGGGCGAGGTCAGTCTTTTGTCATCATCACTTAGAATATGGTAAAGTAAATGTTTACATATTTCTCTTATGGACGAACCAATGTTTGATATGTACTGATATAGGCATTCATTCAACATGTTCAATGCGCTTTTAGAATCGTCCACATGTAAATAACTTGTATGCATTTATCTGTATGTACGTCTCATTCCTACTAGTGTTTTCAGTAAGTATGGCATGCATGACAGGGGGCTTGTTTTCCATTGTGCATATATTTAATGATACTTCATAATTACTAGTAAACAGTAATGTTTGGGGATCGTTGGCTCACAGTGTGAAAGTAAACCATTAGTTCATAAGAACTGTTACGGAAGGGAGTATTAAATACGTAGCTCATCACAAGCACATTTAAACCCTTCAACAGTGATTACTATATGCACGGATTCATCTGTAAGCACTATAATATCACGTTTGTGAGTGAATATACAATACCATTTTGTTTAATATCACGGCGGCCATATTGGACGAACATTAGCTAGTTAGTTCTTGCTAAAGATATAGAGGATATTCCATCGTACATTTTGAATAGCGGGAAATAATACACGAGTGTGCGTCGGCTTCCGCGTAAGCAACGAGTGAGCGTAGCGAACGAGTTGCTTGCACGGACGCCGACGGACACCAGTGTATTATTTCCGCTATTCAAACATGTACGATGGAATATCCTATTTATTACACTTCCACGGCGACCATATATGCACATTTATTCTATTTTTGAGGTCATAATCAATGACTTGTGATATGCGCATGAATAGTTGTACAATGACGTGTTTTCCCGCGTTTTGACGTTATGTTGTGTGACGTCAAATGTGACGTCATGTAAACTTTTTGAAATCCAAATTACACAGCTGTTTCTATGAGCCATATAATTATATTTGAGTGCATGTTTGGAATGTGTTCAATCACATTAACATTCTACATTAGTCGGGACCTTTTCCAAATTTTCAAATAACTTTATTTTGACTGTAATACAAATTAAACATTGTGCATGGTAGCTCGTGGTTTCCAAGAAAACAGGCGCGCAATTACGGGTGTTCTCTTCACGGTGTATTATTTGTAATGAGTTAATTATCAATGACTGTGATATGCGCCATGAATAGTTGTACATGACGTGTTTTCCCGCGTTTTGACGTTATGTTGTGTGACGTCAAATGTGACGTCATGTAAACTTTTTGAAATCCAAATTACGCAGCTGTTTCTATGAGCCATATAATTATATTTGAGTGCATGTTTGGAATGTTTTCAATCACATTAACATTCTACATTAGTCGGGACCCTTTCCAAATTTTCAAATAACTTTATTTTGACTGTAATACAAATTAAACATTGTGCATGGTAGCTCGTGGTTTCCAAGAAAACGGTTTCCAAGCGCAATTACGGGTGTTCTCTTCACGGTGTATTATTTGTAATGAGTTAATTATGGGTTTTCTCTCACAGCGAACCCCGTGCAAATAATTTGCAAGAGTGTAATAAAAATATATATTTGGCGTGGTAGAAAGAATCCTAACAAACGAAACCGATTGGCGGCCAACTTGAAAGTAATAAAACACACATTATGACGTTTTATGGATGTAGCTTAATGTAATGCATTATATAAGAAAACGAAACAGCCATCATGGATGCCATCTTGAACTTTGGAAAATGCATGAGAATGACAGAGTGTCATCCGTTGAATTCCAATAATATATGGTATGTACAAATGTAAATGCAAAATCACCAAAAACCCATTGTATATACGCCAAGTCCCGGTTCGGCCGAAAATGGCAAAATATCGGCAGAAAAATATGTTAACAGATAATGATGTGAACGCGGTTATAATAGCTTTACACACAAATGTGAAGCACATGTTCAATTGACATACAAAATACATATGCCGATTTGAAAAGAAACAGAGACGTGGAACTTGTATACAAAATATATATATTTACTCTGTCCTTATATGTACATTCTTAATGAAAACGCCCATTCAACGCATTGCGTTTATATCACAGTACAATACAATCGACGTTGTTGATTCGTTAAAAACTGTTTGACGTCATTAGAATAGATGCCGTTCATCGTCGTTGTCAATAACGTCACGCTAATATTAACGCCATATTTGGTTATTTACATTTTTGAAACTATCAGAAAATGCAGTGTAAATATAAATAATTCCAGCACAAAAATATTTACACAATTCCCTAACATTTGATTGGCCCGTAGCAAGTCTCTGTCCAAAATTTATATCCCAGAAAACTCCCACGCCGAACTACTTTCCGTAACCATGAGGCACAGTTAAAATAATTCTTAAGAAAACGGAAAATAAACACATTTTCTTGATGAATTTATTTCAAATGCTGGAATTATAAGGAATGAATGGCCTTTTTGTGGAATTTATCGGGGATATAAACTTGGAAAAGTCGCGGGAATACTGGCCTTCGTCCAGTATTCCCGCGGACTTTTCCAAGTTTATACCCCGATAAATTCCACAAAAAGGCCATTCATTCCTATAGTAATAAAACCATGGGCTGTTGCGTTTACTGAGTTTTTCAATACATTTGGTCTGTTAGGACTCCACGCATTTTAAACAGCCCATGGTTTTATTCCTTAAATCAAAATAACGCATTCCCGCACCTTTTTCTGCAAACTTCTTCAAAGTTCGTTTTTATGGCCTTTCAAAATACAATAGCTCCGTCATGTCGGTGGCTAGACAGCAATGTGATTTTCATCGACAGGTGTAGCCTTTGATTTTGATGTCCATGGTCATATAATATGTATACGTTATTTCACTTGCATGTGTATATATGCACGAGTCCGCATCGTGCTCTTAGAGAAATATCGCTGCGCGGCGAAACGAGTGACATATATCCACATACAACTCAAAAATGATGATTTAGAAGGAACTACGTTACGTAGTTCCGGCACTGACCAATATGAACTGACAATACGTCAATACATAAACAATATTGACGGCTTGCATCCCAGTGTGTTTCAATGGGAAACGAAAGTACGTATATAATAACACATGGCTATGTACTTACTCCATTTTTACAAAAATGTTCTTTATATCAATGAAATAAGTGTATAATTGTGTCACTATTTCACCAGTTCTAAAAATGACGAGTGCCCGCTATACTGATATAATGATTCAGTAAGATTTATTTTACTGATAGTGACGCGCGGTGGTATCAGGCTATTTTCATATGCAAATGAGGCAAGCTATCTTTTAATTATTTATACTAATTAAATGCGTCACCTGAACAAAAAAATATTTTCGACAAATTATGATCATTGCACATCAAAATATAAATACAGAGAATAAATTGTAATGTCCGTTAACATTTTAAGGAAACACGGTTATCGCCCCTGATATTGGTGTGAAATTTTACATCCGATATAAAATGGACACTTATAATGCCAATCGATACGTGGAGTAATGGTGAATGAATGTTTATTTTGCCAGAAAATGTCTCAGATAATATCTATGATATAAAGAACAGTTTGTGCCTACTGAGTGGGCATGTACTAGTACCTTTAATACGACATGTTGAACAATACTTCAGTAACAAAGAACCCACTATTCCAACGTTTCTGCACAATGCCGTTATTAAGCAGCGGCGCCGGAAGCATCATAAGATTGGTCCGGCGAATCTACTGGGTGCCTTCGCTACCAACCTAAAGTGTATGTTGTTACCACTCAGTAGAACCGTCTCGCCGAGACGGTTCAACTGAGTGGTAACAACATACACTTTTATGAATAATGAGAAACATTGCAGAAAACATATTAAAATTCCTGACATTATCATTTGGTATATATGAATTCCGAATATTTCAATACAAACATAGTTTTGTCACAAGTATTGTTCCGGCAGTTGCCGGATCTTCCGGACCTGTTCCGACGCCCCTGATATGGATAATCGACTGGCTTGCTACATCTCGTTGTTATAAGTTCATATTATAAAAACTAACGTTACAGCTAAAATTCCACCTAAACCATATTATGCTCTTTGTTGTTGTACTAACCCGAATGTTCTGTCTGTAATGCAGGGTGACTTACAAGTCGCACTGCATTACAGACAGAACATTCAGGTTATCGTTGTACGTGTTAATTAATATACACGGTGTGAATTTTATTATAACAAGCAAATTTAGAAACGTACGGAGCCCGGTAGGAGACGTAGAATTCTTTTTTTGTTTACAATTCTTCCCCACGAAATAACAATTCGTTCCCACTGGAACGAATTGTTAATTCGTGAGAACGAATTGTTATATCGTGGGAACAAATTGTTAATTCGTGAGAACGAATTGTTAATTCGTGAGAACGAATTTTTAATTCGTGGGAACGAATTGTAATTTCGTGGAAACGAATTGTTACTTCGTGGGAAAGAATTGTTACTTCATGGGAACGATTATGAAAAATAGAATTCTACGTCCCCTGCGGGGCTCCGTAGAAACGTGATATATCCCGACGAGTGTGAAATCAATTTGTTAAAGAATGTCTGGCGTATGAAACAATAATGTTATTTGAATTAACGGTTAGAAGGTAGAACAATTACTAAAAACTTCGAATATTCTAAAATCAGCTGCAGAACAGTTCACATTTTCACAATTTCAACAACAGCTATTTGAAAATCTAGAATACAACATGTATTCAAAAATATATCATGCAAGCGACCGTTGACCTCTAAGTTTGACCTTGAATTTGTAACTACGGGTAGAATCGTCTTGCATACTGTACTACGTTTACTGATGGCAAATATTTATACCGTATGTGGAGTGATACAAGAATCCATTGTTTGGCATATATACAGTTTATTAAACTGCCATTTTGAAATACCGGATTTATTTCCCGAGACATCTGGAAATCCGACAAAGCACTCGTTTCTCTGTTGGATTTACAGATGTCAAGGGAAATAAATCCGGGAAATAAATCCGGTATTTCAAAATGGTAGTGGAATAAAGTGTTTCGTTTGTTTGTTTGTTTGTTTGTTTATTGGTGTTTAACGGCCTATCAACAGCTAAGGTCATGTAAGGCCGGGCAAACGGGTTCAATCCCGTTTTAACCTGCTGCATTAGGGAGAAAATTCCAAAATCAGAACTGAATATTTACATCGAGAAACAATATATTCAGCCTTGAAATTAGAATAACCTGACCTGGTGGCAGGTCCATACCACACCAAAGTCACTTGGCCCCTTCACCTAAAATAGGATTACGAACAATACTCGGAATCCCGGTAAGGATGAACCCCAATCGTTAAATTACCCATCGCGTGCTCCCACCTGCCACCCACGGAATAAAGTGTATATTACATGATCTTCGAAAATGTGAAATTCTCTTTAACCAGTAGCTTATAACGTTGCATAAATTTACAATTTTGACGTTAGCGTATGAATTGTTTCTTCGCCGGAAATGACGTCAATTACGTCTCGCGAACGTCTAGGAAGAAATATTTCCTTCAAGAAAATAAATCTCTCCAGAATCACGGTAAATCACTGGTTAGCATGTAATATATGGCCCTAACGTAGAGTTTCTTCCCAGTGTTTATCTTTAACATCCAAGTATGACATTGACATTGGAACAGTGACCAGTTTCTTGCATGTGTCACGTTGCCTCATGATGGCAACTATTAATTTATTTGCTTTTAAATTAAACCTCTAAGTTTGACCTTGACCGTGGACCTACCGTTTCACGAAATCTGCCCAAATGTTATATAAACAATACAAACATAATGTTTTTCGATAATATTAAATTGTATCAACATTTAAGAATTAGAATATTGATTTTATTACGAAAAATTATTTCTCTATGGGAAATTTTACTTGGCGGGGGGGGGGGGGGGGGGGGGGGGGGGGGGGGGGGGGGGGGGGGGGGGGGGTGGGTGAGATGAGAACATGGAGGAGTCGAAAAAGGATCTAACTAAGAACACAGACGTTACATTTTGAAAATCTGTCCACTATTTCTAAAATTGAATAAAAACAACATGCCCATGTTAAACCCCATAGACATCTTCACTCGGATTTAACATGGGCACATTTCAAGAAATAAAAAGAAGGCTCATTCTCAAATTTTGCTAAAATTTAATATTTTCGAAACAAATATTGTTTTTCAATTGTTTATATAGCCGTACAATTTGGGCAAGTTTCGTGAAATAGACAGTAAGGAGTCCGATGATGACGAACATGCGTGCGTAGTTAGTTATTAGAAAATCCACTTAACGGTTCATTTATATATGACCCCAGATGGACACTTTGTTCTCATTGTTTTGCATTTGACCTACAAATGTGACATTGACCTTGGATGTAGGGACTTGGGGCCGTTTCACTAAGCTTCGTCTGGAAAGTTCAAATCATGGATTTACATTCATTGAGCATAGGCTGCACATGAAGCCTATGCTCAATAAATGTAAATCCAATAAGTATTTACAACAACACATTGTTAATGTGACATTTACAGACTCATAATCATACTTTTTCATTTACGAACATTTCAGTCGTACGAAGTTTAGTGAAACGGCCCCCTGGTGTACATGTATTCACATCAGGACAAGTTTAACCCTTTCACCCCTAAGTAACTGGAATGGACCGTGTTATACTAATTTTGCGACAAATCCAATCATTTTCAGATTAGTCCATTAATGAAAAGGGGTGTTTTTGTTATGAAAAATATGAATAAAGTGCAGATGATGATGAGACGGCTCGTAACGGCCCCCAGTGTCCTATAGTCTGGTTCGTCTTCCGGTGATGGCGAACATTTGTGTGCAGTTACATGAATTCCAACATTACATAAATGACCCCAAATTGACATTTTTTCACCTATAAGTGTGACCTTTGTCTTAAATATAGTGATACTAAGTGTTGCCATTACAGGGTATTTGATTTGTATGTGGATATATGCACGAGTTCGCACGACTTTAGGAGCGCAATATCGCTGCGCGGCGGAACGAGTGGCATATATCCACATACAAATGAAATAACCTTTTTATTAAATACGTACATCAGGAACAATTTATATGCGCCTCACAAATATACAAAATATAAACAAAATATAAACAAATACATCGTGGTTTAGAAGGAACTATTTTGCGAGGTGAACCGTAGTTCCACCACTGACCAATATGAACTCACGAGACGTCATCAATATGGAAAAATATTGAGGGTTTGCGTTCCATTGTGTTTCAATGGGAAATGAAAGTACGTATATAATAATAAATAAACATATGCCTGTACCGTGTACGCGAATTAATAACATATAGTAAAACGGAGCGTACCATAACAAACCTCAGTCGCACTGTATATTAGACTTTCAGCGCTAAACAGCTGGAATACACTGTGATGTGCTACATGTCAATTTCCGATCAACCAAATCCGATCAAAATTATTTTCAGATTAGCCCATTTATAAAGATAGGAGTCACCGTGATATTTTTCTAAACAATATGAAAATTGCTTGCAAAAAGATCCAGTGGCCCGTAACACTACACTCCATACGATAACAATGTTTGTACGTAGATTCTTTTTATAAATTACTTCATACATTAATGCGATTCATTAATGATACGTTTATTCCATTTACATCAGAAACATCTAAATTCGGCTAGTAATCAATGTTGCTCTCGATATTAGTTTTGTACTTACGAACTTTTTAGTTGTAAGTTTTGTGAAACGGGCCCAGATCATGCAGATGAGACATATCAAATGGATGAATTTATTTATTTATAGATTATACAATACTTTTCTTTATACTCACATATTTTTTCAGAACAAAATATCATTGTCCATCCAGATACTGACACGCGTATGTTGTACGTGATTGTTACACAGCAACTCAACATAGTAATGATTAAAAATGATTACATGCACGGAGGGAATCAATCCGTGTGCAGGTGCGCGGATATATTCAAAAGGCGCACCTGTAGTCGGGTTGATTCACTTTCGTGACATGAATAGTTATGGTAACGCTAGGCCTCTTTTGCTTCCCATATCATCCGTATAAACAAGTGTTAAATGTATATGCCCACCAAGTAGGCACAACATGTTTATATAGAAATTAAATAAGTGTATAATTGTGTCACTATTCCAACACTTCTAAAAATTACGAGTGCCAGATATACAGATACATTAATTTAGCAATATTTATTTTACTGATAGTGACTCGCGGTGGTATCAGGCTATATTCATAGGCAAATGAGACAGGCTATATTTTTAATTATGTATACTAATTAAATGCGTCATCTGAACAAAAAAATATTTTCGACGGATTATAAAGTATGATCATTGCACATCGAAACATTAAAACGGAGAATAAATAGTAATGGCCATTAACATGTGAAGGAAACACGGCTATCGCCGCAGATATCAGTGTCGAAATTTACGTCTGATATAAAATGTATAATTATGCCAATCAATGCGTGGGGTAATGGTGAATGAATGTTTATTTTGTCAGCACATTTCCTAGATGATGTCTCTGATATGAAGAACATTGTGTGACTACTGAGTGAGCATGTGTACCTGTAACCCTTAGAACGCTGGAAACGAACATTGACGTCTGCTGTTTTTTTCTTCATATTTTGTCTTTTCTTGTCAATTAAAACATGATTTGACAGCTCTTTAGAATCATTTCCATTGTAAATGATTCTAACTTGCTGTCAATCCATGTTTTTGTTTATAAAAATGGAAATTTAGAAATAAACAGCAGACGACAACAATTTAATTCTGCAGTGTAAGAGTTAAGGTGCATATTTTGGATATCCAAAACGCGCACCTGTATTCGGATTTATTCACTTCCGTGACAGGAATAGCTACACTAACGCTACACCTCTTTTTCCTCCCGTACCGTCCGTATAAAGAAGTGTTGATTTTCCTTAACAAGCACGTGAAATATTTATTGTCGTTTCTCACCAGGAGCGTTGCCAGTCAAAACAAAGACACGTTGCAGCTAGCTGTTCGCTTTATATGTGTACGTTTTGATAGACGCCATCCTCCGCCAAATTCATCAGGATAACGTCATGACAGAACTTATATTGTTCCTGCAAAGGTGAACATATTTATTGACTTCTACTTTCTAAAATAGGCCGAGGAAAAGAAACTTCGAATTCATCTTGATTCACCATATCTAACGGCAACTGGGTGTTTAAATGATAAATAATTGTTTGCCGTAGTTCTCGACCAATTAAAGCATAGCATTCCGTCTGATTGATTCGCATATTGACACTCTTTTGACAAATCTATTAAAATAATCATTAAGTTCTAATAAGTACAAGTTATATTTAGAACCAGATATCACGTCATGTCGTCGTAAATTCACGAGACGCAGACACTGTTATCATGTGCACACATATGCTTCCGCCAATCATATAATAGTATCGTTAATCGAAAACGCGTTTAGGGGCGGAGCAACATTCAAACAAACATGTGCACGGAAAGGGGCGGGCAAACAATACATAGAGAATAGTAGGTTAGTGCCGTGAATGGGAACAAATATCTGGCAAGGCTCAGGAAACGGGATGGGCGAGGCTCTGCCGAGCACATCCCGTTTCCGTGCCGCGCCAGATATAATTCATAATATGAACTATAATTATTACAAAATGAGAACAATCAAAAGATCCAGTAATATTCATGTAGACTACAGACAATACGTACATAATTTGGCACCAGCTAGAAGTTACCAGTCTCTGTATAGTATTTATGACTGTGCTGGCTCTGCGTTACATACATAATATACACTGTACATACGTAAATATTCATGTAGACTACAGGCAATACGTACATAATTTGGCACCAGCTAGAAGTTACCAGTCTCTGTATAGTATGTATGACTGTGCTGGCTCTGCGTTACAGACATACTATACAATGTAGATACGTAAATAGTCATGTAGACTACAGACAATACGTACATAATTTGGCACCAGCTAGAAGTTACCAGTCTCTGTATAGTATTTATGACTGTGCTGGCTCTGCGTTACAGACATACTATACACTGTAGATACGTAAATATTCATGTAGACTACAGGCAATACGTACATAATTTGGCACCAGCTGGCTGTTTCTTGTCTTCATATTCTTCACTGTTCCCAATATATTGACGCTGCTGTCCTGTTTCATACGCTGTAGTTCACACATCAATACACACCAAAGTCCCGACCTTTTTGCGCCGGTTCTGGTAACAAAGGTAATCAATATTATTGGTAGTTACTTGTGAATGTATCGTTAAATATTGTACTGTTACAGCAAAGTGTATGATTGTGAATTATATGTAGAGTAGCGGAGACCGGGTCAAGTTGTTGAACTTTTTTCTTTTTCTCATTCTACTGTGAAGTATGTTCGCCGATTTCAATGTTTAATCTAGGTTTTGGGAGATCGGAACATGCATAGCAATACTGTACTATTTAGGTTTTGAACTAAGAAAGATATATGGACTTTTTATTAACTGCAGACAAGTGTATCAATGCTGTAAATTAGTTAATTTACGCTAAATGTTAGCATCTTAGCTGACAGTAATAACATGCCCTTTTGTATTATTCGTTTATTCTCTCAGGTCACATAGTTATGACAACATGAGGTAAATACAATACAACATCATGAAATGACACAATGGCTACCTGAGATAAATTACTATTCAAATGTATAAGTATAACGACTAGCTGACCATGTAACGGTGACCTTAATTCAAATATCTGAAAACAGAAACATTGGTTTGGAAATATATGTTTTATGTGTAATTACGATTTAATATCTTTGGGAGGACAACGTTCTTAGATGGTTTTCTCAAGAATATGTTCGACCCAGTGGTACATGGTCTACCTACATACATGCAGCATTATTATAGATATGTGTATTCAGGATGTTAGTAAATTGTTCGTAAGTCAAAATTATTTCACATTAACAATGTTTTGTTGTAAACAAGTATTGGCTTTACATTTATTGAGCAAATGCTGCATATGCAGCCTATGCTCAATATATGTAAATCCATCAATACAATTGAAATTTCCAGACGATCCTAAATTTGCACTTAAGAACATTTTATTCGTACGAAGTTTAGTGAAACGGCCCCTGATCAGGTTCGGCTCGAAAATGGTAAGAATTCATCAGCGATCCTTGGAATTCCTACGACGTATCCATAGCATTGCCCCATAAACCTCATAACAAACGACAACAGCCTACTGTTCTCTATGTATCAGGTGGATAACAAATATCCCCAACTTCAAAATTCCAAATCTCACAAACTATGCAAAATATGCCAGTACAGTGTTTCATAATAACCATTCAGGCAAGTATCCCTGATATATACACGCTTCAACTCGCGCTGAAATAAAAAATCATCGACCGAAAATGACAATGCCGGAATTCATTGAATACTGAAAAAAGAAAGAAAAATGCAACATGTACACTGTCATGATAACATTCTAAGCACCAAAACTCGCCTGTGCCATGGATATGCTAAACTATACAGACTCACATGTTATCTAACTGATAGCACGCCTTTTCTCATTCACATTTAGCAATGTCTATTAATTTACTAATTTGCGTTTCATGCAGGTTATTATTAATTATTCCCTCGCCCATAGGCAAGAGGTGATTTAGCGTTAGTCCATGTAAGTACGTGCGTACGTACGTTAGTAACACCTTTCATTTTTCAATAACTCATGAACCGCTTCACCATTTTTGATAATATTTAGCCACAATGTGTGTCTAGAGATGCTGCCAGCGAGGGGATTTGATTCGTTTAACAATACCAGTTCTTGTTCGTATTTTTCAGGCAGCTCAGTACTGGTGTATTTGTCATTTTGTCCACTATACTACTTTAAGTGTACATTTCTCACAAACTACGGAAGGTAACACGCTGTTATTGGTGTGTACACATAAATGTGATTGTAGTTTCCAACAATGAATACAAAATTGTAGTTTTCAATAACTCATGAACCGCTTCACCGATCCGATTTTGATAATATTTGGCCACCATGTGTGTTTAGGCATGGTGCTTTGTTTTGCTTACATCCCACGTTCGACCGCCCAAGGTCAAGGTTCACAGGGGTGGTATCAAAGTTACATACTTTAAATAGCCGAAACAATTCACTGAAATTGACATGATAATATGAGAATTCATACCGAATTATCCATCATAGTTTTTGAGATATGTGAAATTTAAAGTTGGGAACAATTTTCTTTATCACCCGATATATTGTGGAAACGATACGAATTCCTCGACTTGTTTCCACGTTCCTACACGTTCGTCAGCCGTACATGATATGCTGAATAGAGCGTTACACTATATATACATGTATACGGCCCTACCTGCAGTGGAAGAGTACGGGCTGGCCCTCGGAGACGTGCGGTTGCCAACGTTCGACGGCGTCCAGTATGTCTAGGACGGACTGGGGGTCCCCGGGCACGACATCGCGGTCCCGCCACCCCCGTAACACGAACTGCTTCACCGTGGCCAGGTCCTCATCATCCTACAGTAGAGCATTCACAGCAGTGTTTTGGTTTTAACCTCGTCATCCCTAAGTAATTGGAATGGATTTTGATATGTTAATTTTGTAACCAATCCAATCGTTACAAAATGGTTTTTAGTCTAGTACATTTATAAAATGGGGATGTTTTTTGTTCTCAAAGATATGAAAATTGCTTTCAAAAAGTGCAGATCCTGATGCGAGCCGGTTCATCTGGATCTGTAGTTTGCATTAACCGCGATAGCGGGCTTTCGGGTCCAAAGGGTAAAGTTTGTACATGACGTTTTGGTTTGTTGACCCACGTTTGGCTCACGTTTATGTTAGGTTTGCCAGCAAACCAGCTGTTGTAGTTTCTGTGCATTTCCCCGCTTTGTCCTCACTGTACATGCTCATTGAGACAAAAGAAAACGGTGAAATTCGTAACCGTTTTTGCATCACGGTGAAACGCGTATAACCGTTTTTGCATCACGTTGAAACGCGTAACCGTTTTGTATCATTGCCCATGTACACAGTTTCAGGAAACCCTATTTTGCGTTTTTGTTTCAATGATCCACACCATCCATGCAAACAAGTAAACACGGAGAGAACATGGCTGGATCCATGATTTTGATGTAGATGGGGTGGGTGGAGGTGGTCGTGTATTTTCAATTGTAAATGAGACACACATGATCGAAAATTTGCAAAAAATACAAAAAATGTATTATCATTAATATAATATTATGTTGTTACCACCCAGTTGAACCGTCTACAACATTTTGTGTGAGACATACACACTAATAATACCTTTCCACGTAAGAACATCTGTTAAAGATATATATATGCACTACATTGTGTTCAATAACACACATTGTAACATTGCACGACCAGCACATTTTGGGACAACAGTAAATTGAGTGACATCGATTGTAAACAATCCATTATTGACTATCTTCGAACACTGCAACCCTACCTCTTCTTGTTTCCTGAATGTGAAGCACGCTTCATGGAAGTGGCTGACTTGTCGTTCGTTGAGATAGTTTACGACATAGGGTCCTATGTTCGTCGTATCCTTTGCCCCCAAGGTCTGGCTTAACTACAATATACGTAAGGGTTAAACTATTTGTATGCTGTAGGTCGTACTTGAGCACGTTTCGTCCGTACCTACGTAGAAAAGAACTTTAGCGACAGTAGAAGCTGACAAAATGTTCTACTCTTTTTATCCCATGCATACATGTAGCTGTACCATGTTTGGTTCTGATAGTAACCCGAGAACAAAACCTGGGAATACGGATGATGTAGGAAATTGCTATGAAATATTTCATCAACTTCATTTACGAATATATCGTAAATGTTGTAGGTACAACATCACATGTGTAACGAAATATACATTTCATTGATTATCCATATCATTGTCCGATGCCAAGCACCAATGCCGCACATGTATACGCTTAGAACGAGAGTAAGATCTTCATTGCCAGTGTACGCTAGCTGCAGCGGACACCCAGTGTATAGGTGAGCAGCGAGAGCACGTGATTACCTGGAGCAATTATCACCAGGACTAACATGATTAAAGCGGGAAACTTTTATAGAGGTAGATCTGGTCTGAGACTGCAGCGTGTACACAACGCATTTTGATGTCGGAGTTAGTCACTGTATAAACATGTATTGTACATATTAACAATTAAAGTATTGCTGATCGTATCACATGTGTTTGTCTCAGTTTTGTACATACCGAGTAAGACTCGTCTGATTGTGATGTCAGCATGACCACAGTTTTGATGTTATTCTCTGCTATAAGGGTCCAGAACTCTTCGAGCGTTGCCTTAGAAGGAGACTGTGCAGCTATATAGGTGTTATTGCCTTTGTGGTTCTGTAGAGAAAATCGGAATACAAGTCATGCCTGAATTACAAAGAAAATATATGTTTATGTTTCCAAACATGTTTATTAATTAGGCCAGGGGCATGTACAATATAAGTAACAAAAGGCCATAAAAAAGTACTTCGGTTCTCAGATATCGCCGCGTCAGAAAGAATCCCTGCGCGTCAAGCATTTTATCGTCATGGAAATTCGTCACATTATCAATAAAAAAAATAGTCTACCATGCAAAACATGTTAAATCCAAACATGTATGACGAAAACCTGGGTGACGTCTAAAGAGGCTATAGTAAATGTATAGAACATAATTTATATGCGTCTGGCGACTTAAAAAAATCAGAATCGAACATCTCAAACAATATAAAAGAAATCCGCCCTCCGCGTCACATTCCAAAGTATTACGATAAAATATTCGTACGAAGATTTTTATTTATTTGCATCTCACATTTACGCTTAAAAGTGTTACTATATTGCCCTTACATACACACATTATTACACGTGAACACATCAACTAATGATGTTCTGTGTATGTAATGGAGTACTTGGACGAGATAGAGGATATACCATCGTACATGTTTGAATAGCGTAAAATAATACACGAATGTGCGTCGGCCTCCGCGTAAGCAACGAATAAGCTATCGAGTATATTATTTCAAGCTATTCAAACATGTGCGATGGTACGGAAGCCCGTTAGTGCCACATATAATAACCTTTTTTTTCGTTTTTCGTAGAGTAACTTTTTTTATCTCGTAATTACGAGATAACATATTCGTTTTTCGTAGCGTAACTTTTTTTTATCTCGTAATTACGAGATAACATATTTGTTTTTCGTAGAGTAACTTTTTTTATCTCGTAATTACGAGATAACATATTTGTTTTTCGTAGAGTAACTTTTTTTTTATCTCGTAATTACGAGATAACATATTCGTTTTTTGTAGAGTAACTTTTTTTTATCTCGTAATTACGAGATAACATATTCGTTTTTGTTCGTTAGAGTAACTTTTTTTTTACAAATGGAGACGGTTAGTTCTGCAAGGGGGATAACTGTGTCTGGTCGTTCGCTCTAATCCGGTTCGCACTGAGTCGTTTCGCACTGGGTCGTTTCGCTCTCATTATTGTCCTGGGCATGCATACACAGTTTCAAATCAATCCGAGTAAGATGGATATTAATTTCTAATCAACGAACAATGCAATAATGTTCTAGCATGTTTAACTAACATTTGATAATTTGTAATTTCCATAAATCCAATATGGCCGCCAAAAATCACTAATATTGTAATAATCGTTAAACTTAAACACTAGTTTTCAATTAAACCGCAAGTATATACCTAATTGACCGACTATAAAAGCTTTGCCCTACATGTATCTTGATGTGCTATATTGACATTTTGTGGAATGTGTGCAAATACCACTTCATTAACATGATGTGAATCCTACATTAAAAATATCTGGCTATATTGGAGCAGCAGATTGCTATCTACAACACCTAGGTGTCAGGCAATAAAACCAGCAATAAATATCTCATCACCAAACTGCCCACTGACCATTCACTGACCATTCACTGACCATTGTGCTGTAATTACCTGTAGCCGGTTTTTTTTTTGGGAACTACTTTCTGGCCTACACATCTCCAGGTCACATGGGAATAGAGCCAAATGTTACATTGACTGAAAGGTGTTGCACATATGTGTATTACATCTGTTTCTCTACATGAATTCCTACTAATCCTAGATCAGTTACAAGTCTGACCATTCAAAATAGTGAGATTTGCAAACATACTGTTATGATTAACTTTTATGGTACATCTCTAAACCGAACAGAAAATGTGATATTCATCCTGACTTTCAGTGGTTCAATTTTCAGTGGAAACTCTCTAAACCAGACACATTTGTGGATGTTATATGAGCCAGGATCTGAGATAAACACCCTTATCACATCACCGTATTTCGCCGATACTGATTTCGTAAAATCGCCATAGTTTTCGTAAATGTTGCTGCGACTGGAGAAAGAAAGGGGTCTTATGGGCTTATTGATTAATCTACATCTTTATCTGCTGCAAGGCTCTTGTTGCTTGATATTGATCTATGTTGTCATCTAGAGGTATGCTTGCTATATCATTGGCTGAATGTGAACATCGTAGGCCCTGATCAGACTGCGCGGATGAGCAGGCTGATCTGGGGCTACGCTGGTTGCATAACCATATGACCCCTATCTGCAGTCACTGCCACAAATGACATCGAAAATTGGCACAGATATCAGATCTCATGCAGAATTAAATTCCGCATGTGTCAATTTTCTGTTATTTACGGAAATGTACTTGATTTAGATAAACTGACACATATTCACATTTCTTTGTCTAATAGAATGTATTAATACGTGTGCCTTCTTCAAGACCATGATAGCCAGATAGCTATAGGCCAATTTAATAATCGAAATATTCAAAAAGCTTATTTCTGAACGGATTTTCATTTTGAAAAAAAACGGGCATAGCTATATTTTTCTGAAAAACATAATTATGTTGGTTGTTTTTTCATCCCTGGGGGAAATGTACATTTAAAAAAGCACACTAATGTCCACTACTCTTAATTGCTGGCTATAAAATCAGATAACCCTTTGAATCCCTGTAGGGGCTACAGGTAACATCTGGGTATAATGGGAAGCTCACCACAGGGGTCGATGGTAAAAGGTTGGATTTCAACCTCATCTACGTTCTTCTAGATGAGGTTAGACTTTTAATGCAATGTTTACAGCATGAACTGGGTCGGGACAAATACATGTTGCAAAACATATGAATGTATTTGTAATTATTAATAGCTAAGAGATTTTAAGGCAGACTCAATGAGTGTTTATTACTAAATAAATATGATATGTACCTGTATATCTGAGGGGGGGGGGGGGGGGGGAGTCATAACAATCCTCATCTAAATAATTATATAAGAATATAACACACCCCAGCCACTGAGGGCTAACACATTTGCGCACAACACATAAATATCAACAGAGTTGTTTACATTGTGAACAGCATAGGTCCAGGAAAGAGAATATATTATATATATATATATCAGAAAGCTTTTGACCGCTCAGACAGTACATACATACACACATCATGAAGGAGCATCATTCTGGATGATGCAAAATGGGGTGAAAATTCAAGTGCATACATTACAGTACTTTATGAATCTTAATAGCATTATCCTTTTTGCGGACACAATAATTATGTTCATAATCATATGACACAGATGAAGGATATGATAAATGTCTGAAATCAGAACGGACATGTAACTGGAAAGCCAACTTTTATATACTACTCAAAACTTGATTTACATTGAATGCTAGTTTTGTATTGTATGGTTTATAGAAGCTATTTAATTTTACTGCCAATTGCATATGTGAAGAACACTGAATTTTGAGGCCCGCATATAGACATTTATTTTGGTACTACTGTACATGTATACAATTGAAGCCTTGTTTGATAAATGACTAATCATTTAGCGTGAAAGAAGTGATCGTTATAAAATTTTGAGTAGTATATATTTAATGAAATGTTACTTTACTCTGTAATATGGGGTACAGAACATATATTTGTGTAAATTCGCAAGACATGGCATCGCTTGAAAATACCTCCTGATATGTTCCATCACTTCACAGTGGATCTTCCTGGTGTGTGTAGACCGGTCGGTGCTGGATGGGTCATTCAAATTCCCTATACCTAGTATCTGAACAAGTACATATATGCGAAGCATGGCGGCTTGCCAATGCTTAGCATCAGGGTGATGGTTGCTGTTATCCCAATTTATATTTTATTGGTGCACCCACTCCGGTCAGTGGTGATTATTTCAATAAAAAATCAAGCTAATCTCAAATATAGTGTAACTGATCATAAACAAAGTCCATTAGAAAATATGCCAATGACATGTGAACTTTTAGAGTATGTAGATAACAGACGTCCATTTAATAAGTGACTATAAAACATTACAACTGATAAAATCCAACACCGTATGTACAGAGTACATGTATGTGAATGAAAGTAGATTGCTTTCTATAGTATACTACCATGCATCGGTTATTACTCAGTACACGTTTGCAGTGGGCGTACATGCTATCGCCACTGGATCGAAATACAACAAATGTGAAAGACAGTGGCCAAACACACACTACTAGCATGAATATCACACAATCTGTAAGAACGGTCTTATGAAATACATTCCAATTACTGATGCTATATTAGCATATTAAAATCATCAATTAAGAAGAAATGGTTTGTAAAACGTAGGTGATGCCGGAAATGCTAATATCAAATGAATATACATTTTGATATTAAAATTATAATCATATTCTGATGTGCCACAGTTGCTGTAGAACATGTATGTGTTACAATGGCTGACAGGCAACTTCAATAACAATATGTACTATAAAAAATGACCACACAAATTAAGCTGGCAAAGATGATCAAAGTCACACATAGGAGATGTTGAATGTTGATGCATATCACTTGCTGATTATGTTGTATATGTTTGGTGCATACATAGACAGAGAATGCCATTTAAGCTGGAAAGGTAGGTCACTGTCAAATGAACATGATATGAGCTATTTTTGTTTCTGATATACACCAATATTTGATAATGCTGTCCATGTTTGGCAGTTTTAGGTGTTACAGTGGCTGATAAAACATACATAACAACAGTGTGAACATTAAATGTCATGTAAGGCCAGATGTATTGCACCAATGAAACAGATGGTCATGTGTAAAACATGCCCCTCCCAACTTGACTTACCATCATTGGCGCATAAAATATATCATAAGACTCAACACAAAATGCTTCCATAAAATAGAAAAACATTCACTAATATACAACATCAAAAGCAGTTGTGGATATAAAGGGTGTTGTTGTGGGTGTTGCACCCCACTTCTCAGTCGCATGGTTTTCATAGACCTAAAGTGATTTAACGGTGCATATGGTGTCCAGACTGGGTAACATACAGCAAGTTATAAAAAAGGAAAACCAGATAAAAACACGCAAGTTAATTTCAGGACATATAATATATTAAAATGTTCTGGGGGAGGCGAGACATGTTCGACGATATGAAAAAACACTATTCCTAAACTTCTTGATTCACCATTTTAATGTGAAATGTCCCCCCTTTCCAGGAAACGAACATGAGTATGACTGGGAAACTATTCCAGCATGTTTACAAATAAAATGTGCATAGTGATAATATGGAATTACATATTAAAAATTCGGTCAATTACTGTGATTCGAGACACTGTCATTATGCAATTATCTTAAAAACAACATTAACTTTCTGGTTTCAATAATGTTATTAGCATGTTATAAAGTATGATTATTACATAATGAATATGAATTTAGAAAGTAAATAGCGGCGTCCATTAATATATCACGCCGGATTATTAACTGTTGAGAATTATCACACCGGAACTGGAAAGTGAATACATGTATTTATATAATTTAAAATTGCCGATAAATATGTCTGATAGTGGTATGAATGTTTATTTTGTTGAAAATGTCATCGTTTTGATATGTAGCACACAACAATTATTGCATGCATTTATATTACAACATTGGATGTCAGTAATGCAATTTTAGCAACATTCAGCGTAATTCCAATAACCAACATAAGACTCATTTTGTATTTTTTATTTTGATAGTACTCGCCCCAATATGCAAAACTAAAACAACATTAAAATAAATTACAACCAAGTTCCCAATTCTGACAGAATTAAGTTGAAAATATAATGAATATTTGCATTACTAAGCGCTATTTGTTAACGTAGTTAATGCAGAATATATCATATTTCCTTAATTGGCAGCCATCTTGGATTTTTATGTAACGTAACACTAGTTCAGATAGAACAAATGTCTTTTAAAAGCAACTTGTCAATGTAAAGAACAAATTCCAAGCATGCTAATTGCCAAATATGTTGAAATTGGAACAATATTTAATTTGAATTTTAGCGGCCATTTTGCAATTTTGCAATTTGTGGTGGGTCTACGTGTATATTGACAGGACTAAGCGCCGTGTATCCAATCGCTATGGTGGTTTGATAGTAAAATATGACTAAGTCCAAAAGTGACCTTGGCCTTGGTTGGCATTGACCGTAGGGATGTAGGTCATATGTTGAACAGTGCACAATACCTAGACACACATGGTGACCAAATATTATTTAAATCTGACAAGAACCGACACAAGTTATTAGAGAAACATCGGAGCTAAACGCATTTGCTAAACGCAGAAAAAAAAGACAAATGTTTAAGTGACCTTGACCTTGTTGACCTTGACCATAGGGAGGTGGGTCATATGTGGTACAGTGCGCAATACCTAGACACACATTGTGACAAAATATTATTGAAATCTGACAAAGTTATTAGAGAAACATCGGAGCTAAACGCATTTGCTGAACGCAGATGTGACAGAAGGACAGACGGACGGACAGACGACTTTTGTATCCCTATATCCCATTTTCGCTACGCGATGGCATAAAAACTGATACTACAGCCAACTCTGACATTCTGTGTGCTCAACCAAGAAAATAGAAAACTGTCGACGGAAAACTGTGACATAAATTTTGATGTCGTTACGAAGCTGTCACGACATCGTCCAGAAGCTGTTACATCCAGTAAATGAAAATCCACTGTTTTCCTCTATTCGAGGGTCAGTCAACATTAAGTGACTTCTATATAACATTGTTCGAGTAATAAGGCTGCTCTCACTTAATGTTGAATGACCCTCGTATATATTGCTTTTGGTATACTTTTATGTCCGTATTTCGATTGTAATCACCAAGTGAAGCATATAAAATAGAAAAATAACGGCCACCAAAAGGTGTTTTATTGAGCATTTGCTTTAATTGCTGTAATTCATCGATTTGTGCGCTGATCTGCATATTTAAAACATGATTTATGACATGATATGCATAATTAATGGGACATGATAAAGGAAAACACAAAAATCTGGCATATGCCTCGTCCTGAAACTGTCACAATCAGTCCAGAAGCTGTCGCATTCCGTCTAGAAGCTGTCGCGCTTTACTCCCGAAGCTGTGACGAGCTGTCGTCCAGAACTACTTGCCGCTGTAACAGAGTTCCCTAACCGTGGACGTGGAGTAAGGATGGCAGAATTATAAACAATTGTGCAAAAATTAAGTTTTGATCACGGACGGACGGACGGACATACGGACGGACGGAATGATGGATGGAATGATAAGCTGATTCCAGTATACCCACCCCCCCCCCCACAAAAACAGTTATGCATGCCCAGGACAATAATGAGAGCGAAACGACCCAGTGCGAAACGACTCAGTGCGAACCGGATTAGAGCGAAACGACCAGACACAGTTATCCCCCTTGCAGAACTACCGTCTCCATTTGTAAAAAAAAAGTTACTCTACGAAAAACGAATATGTTATCTCGTAATTACGAGATAAAAAAAAAGTTACTCTACGAAAAACAAATATGTTATCTCGTAATTACGAGATAAAAAAAAGTTACTCTACGAAAAACAAATATGTTATCTCGTAATTGCGAGATAAAAAAAAGTTACTCTACGAAAAACGAAAAAAAAATAAAACGAAAAACGAAAAAAAAAGTTACTCTATGTGGCACTAATGGGCTTCCGTACGATGGAGTATCTTTTTTGTTCAGGATTATTTTGACAAAATAATATGAAAAATATGAATGTGTTTTTAGCATGGCCTTGTGAAAAGTGGTTTAATTGAAGATATATGACGATACTAGGACTGCTGGGTTGTTTCAATTTTCATCGATATTGGTACATACGTCTCAGATAGGAAATCCGATATTTATGTACCTATATGCCTGAAAATAGAAACAACCCCGCGGTCCGAGTATCATCATATATTTTCAATTGAACCACTTTACACTGGGCCATGATGAAAACACGCTCGTATTATTAGGTTTGAGGCGGCTTTCAGCTGCGCCGAAAACCTATTGTATTCGTTGTTTTTTTTTGTTTTTTTTTAGGTTTGAGGCGGCTTTCAGCTGCGCCGAAAACCTATTGTATTCGTTTTTTTTTTTGTTTTTTTTTTTATTTAGCCGTTCAGTCTACAGCCCAAACCGCTGGTCGGATCGACTTCAAATTTTGCATGCCGATTCGGATCAAGTGTGTGCAGAGACTCACAGATTTTCAGAAATCTCTTAATGCCACTTTCCACGAAACCGGAAGTGACGTCATACTTTCTATAACTTCCTTATTTTCCAACCGATTTCAAAAATTCTTGTTGCATTGGAAAGCTGACAAAATTCTCTATCTCGAATTCGCTGACAGTTCTCGGCTATCTGGTCAAATAAGAGAGCTATAGGCATTTGAAGTTGAAAAATGTACATACTTTTCAACGATTTTGCCGATTTTTTGCCGAATTTCGGCTGATAACGGGTGGTCTTTACAAACGTTTTCCAATTTGTACAGTAATGTCAGCAACATAATGTCTTGCCAGTGTGATAGGGGAGTGTCAGGCGCATAAAATATGATAATTTTCAGAGCTCTATCTTGACTACTTCCGGTTCTATTGGATGTCAAAGATGAACGTCTTTTTTTCAAGTTTTCAAAATAGAGCAAACGGATGTGACGTCAGCTTCGTTATTTATCAATAGATTTCAAAATTTCGTTGCTGCGGTCGATATTTCAGTCCTTTAGCTAAAACTTTCCCGCTTTGTGTCAGGCCTATGGTGAAAAACAAACGAAAACTTCACTGGCGGAATATTGCACATATTTAATTTTATTAGGTGTATTTACAAATGGCGTAAACTGCAATTTAAGGGCGATAACTATCGAAAAATAATCATCCGCTGACTTACGGGCTCCCTCCATCTACACCAAACCGCTGGTCGGATCGACTTCAAATTTTGCATGCCGATTCGGATCAAGTGTGAGCAGAGACTCAGAGATGTTCAGATATATTTTAATGTTACTTTCCACGAAAACGGAAGTGACGTCATACTTCCTATAACTTCCTTCTTTTCCAACCGATTTCAAGAATTCATTTTGTATTGGAAAGCTGACAAAATTCGGCTATCTGCTCAAATAAAAGAGCTATATGCATTTGAAGTTGAAAAATGTACATACTTTTCAACGATTTTGCCGAATTTCGGCTGATAACGGGTGGTCTTTACAAACGTTTTCCAATTTGTATTGTACTGTCAGCAACATAATTTCTTGCCAGGGTGATAGGGGAATGTCAGCCGCATGAAAGATGATAATTTTCAGAGCTATATCTTGACTACTTACGGCTCTATTCGATGTCAAAGATGAACGTATTTTTTCAAGTTTTCAAAATAGAGCAAACGGATGTGACGTCAGCTTCGTTATATCATTCGATTTCAATTGTTTTTGCTGTAGTCGATATTTCAGTCATTTAGCTAAAACTTTGGCTGAGGATCGAACCCGGTATCCCTCGCTCCGAGTCCATCGCTCTACCTCTAAGCTAACCGGCCCCACATCGGTGTGATGATGCGAATACAATAATGTTGGACTGTTCATTCTAAAACTTCAGAAATACTTTTTGCAACCGATAGTTTACACCTTGGGCTAAAGCTTAGTTACACATGAAATCAATGTTTGAGGCTCAAACCGTTGATGCAGCTCAAGCTGCTCTAGTTTTTTTTTTTTTTATTCAGCCGTTCAGTCTACAGCCCAAACCGCTGGTCGGATCGACTTCAAATTTTGCATGCCGATTCGGATCAAGTGTGAGCAGAGACTCACAGATTTTCAGAAATCTCTTAATGCAACTTTCCACGAAACCGGAAGTGACGTCATACTTTCCATAACTTCCTTATTTTCCAACCGATTTCAAATATTCTTTTCGCATTGGAAAGCTGATAAAATTCTCTATCTCGAACTCGCTGACAGTTCTCGGCTATCTGGTCAAATAAGAGAGCTATAGGCATTTGAAGTTGAAAAATGTACATACTTTTCAACGATTTTGCCGATTTTCTGCCGAATTTCGGCTGATAACGGGTGGTCTTTACAAACGTTTTCCAATTTGTACAGTAATGTCAGCAACATAATATTTTGCCAGTGTGATAGGGGAGTGTCAGGCGCATAAAATATGATAATTTTCAGAGCTCTATTTTGACTACTTCCGGTTATATTGGATGTCAAAGATGAACGTCTTTTTTTCAGGTTTTCAAAATAGAGCAAACGGATGTGACGTCAGCTTTGTTATTTATCAATAGATTTCAAAATTTCTTGCTGCGGTCGATATTTCAGTCCTTTAGCTAAAACTTTCCCGCTTTGTGCCCGGCCTATGGTGAAAAACAAACGAAAACTTCACTGGCGGAATATTGCACATTTCCGTTTTATTAGGTGTATTTACAAATGGCGTAAATTGAAATTTAAGGGCGGTAACTATCGAAAAATAATCATCCGCTGACTTACGGGCTCCCTCCATCTACACAAAACCGCTGGTCGGATCGACTTCAAATTTTGCATGCCGATTCGGATCAAATGTGAGCAGAGACTCAGAGATTTTCAGATATCTTTTAATGCTACTTTCCACGAAAACGGAAGTGACGTCATACTTCCTATAACTTCCTTATTTTCCAACCGATTTCAAGAATTCTTTTTGCATTGGAAAGCTGACAAAATCTCATATTCGCTGACAGTATTCGGCTATCTGCTTAAATAAAAGAGCTATATGCATTTGAATTTGAAAAATGTACATACTTTTCAACGATTTTGCCGAATTTCGGCTGATAACGGGTGATCTTTACAAACGTTTTCCAATTTGTACAGTACTGTCAGCAAATAGTTTACACCTTGGGCTAAAGCTTAGTTACACATGAAATCAATGTTTGAGGCTCAAACCGTTGATGCAGCTCAAGCTGCTCTAGTTTTATAGTATTTTTCACAAAATCCTGATATGCCCCTTTACTCTTCAGGATAACGCCTAACCCGAAGTCAAGGTGCATGATCACGTGGTTACAACAGGAACAACGTCGTCCACTCCAAAGTAAGTATTATTTGATAGTTTCCTTAATATGTAACGGATTTTGATGAAATATGGCGCAGCAAACGCGACTTCATGAGATGTATTTGCTGGTCCAGGGAGTTTGGCACAGACTTATGTCGTTTTTGCAAAGAATCGATATCCGTGTCGGAGATACGGAAATCGATTTTTCGCAAAAACTTCAGAAGTTTGGGCGAAAATACAGAGACCACCAAATGCAGCTTAACAAGACACATTTGGTGCGCCATATTTCATCAAAATCCGTCACGTAATAAGGACAATATAAAAGAATACGTACTTTCAATCGGATGGATTCTGGAAATTTCAGTATGTGTTCTTGTTGTTAGTACCACGTGATAATACACCTTGGAAGTGTCTGTCTGTAACGCAGGCGACGCAAGATGTAAAAAGTCGTCCTGTGTTTCAGACAGACAAGTCAGGTTAGCTAACGCCATAATTATACTAATATATATGGTATGAATGAGATTGAAACTGCACACTGTGCCACGTACGTACGGGGAGGTAATATGCTCCAATATCTCTTCCATTTGCAGCATGCCCAGGCATGGATTTCGGTCGGTATGCATCAACTAACAAAAATACACCACACACATATAAATAAATGGTTATCATCCATCGATAACCAATAGTAGTATTAGAAACAATAAGACACATACATAATTAGCATTCGCCACTACAAAATAAAATTAGAAGGATTATATAACATAGGTACATGATTATGATTCATGGACAATGGTATAGTATTCTTTGACTTATCATGCTTATTGTACATTTATTTATTAAAATTTTCAGTCAGAAAAACATTAATGTAGTAGAAATAGTATTACATTATACGTATCGTGCCATTGTAATGCAGTGCAATTTTAACTGTTGTTCAATATGGATACATGACTAACAATAAACAACGACACTTTATTAGGGAAAAGGCAATTTTAGTTTGTATCTATGTTGATCTTAATGATGTAGCTATGCCATGAAAACGTGGAAGGCAATGGTGTTACTACAATATACATATGACAACACGCATACTACACGTACATGCACACAATTCAACTATGTATCTGGTAATACAGCTAGTGTGTTTCTACAGCATTATAAATAACCACTATGTCAGTTAACATATTATAATTGGAAAGTGTTAAATATAATATACTAATCGCACTAAATGTAATGAAATATGTATATAAGCTACAGTTATAAATAATTTATCAATATATGACCTACTTTCTAATGCGACGTTCGAATATTCAGGTTCGCTGTCCGTTTCGGGTTGCCGTGATTCCACCAGACTCTCCAGGATCAGCTGAAAGTATATTATTTCCATTCAACAGATAAATGTCTCGAAATGCATACAACATGCTCATTGATTAGAAACACAAGGGCTCGTATTAGAAATATTGTTCTATGGCATTAACAGAGAATATAATATAAAACATGTACATTGAGCGATATGTAGTATCGTGTAACATTTCTGTAGTCAATTTCACTAACATTGCAAAGTATACCTTTCTAGCAAATTATAATTTGAGGGAGTACTCGTTTATTTTTCCCGAAATGCACTATGTTATATAGAAATAAAAACTGCATATATTTTATGATTAAAACTATGCAGATTTATTATACTGAATTTATTACATTATCACAGCCATTTTGGCTGTGATAATGTAATAAATTCAATATAATAAAAATTGATAAAATTATCCTAAAATTGAAAATTTCTCAAGCTAGACTCAAAGTAGACTTTGCTAGATAAGTATACTTTGCAATGTTGGTGAAATAGGCTACTGATATTGTAATAGAGAAAGATACACAAAGGAGACACATGACCAGTGTAAGGAAGAATCTAACACAATACGTCATGATCGAAACACATGACACGCTCACAGTTGTTATTGATGACCTTTCAACGCGACATAAATAAGCATTCCTCGACCAGCGGGATGCGATCACAAAAAGGAAAGCAATAGTACGTAAACTATATAACAACAAAACGAATGCCCAATGAACTACATACCGCAACATCCAGCTTACATCGCACCCATGCATCACACATACATGACATTCAACACCGATTACTATAATAAACGAAAAATACACTAATCACAACGAAAAACTATCACAGTATGAAGTGGAAGATAATACTGTAAACATGACAGTTTTTTACTATGGGAAAAGAAGGAAGAATGACGACATAAAACTGACATATCTCACATCATACTGCAGTTCCAGCATGGGCCTGTGCGTGTTGTCGTCCTGTTCTTTCTTCATGAAGCGGTAGGTCTCCTCGAACTGGCTCGTCGGTACCGACTGGGTGCCGAAACACAGAGCTTCCGCCACCACTTCGTGTAGGTACACGTACTGTTCCTGGTGGTAACATTAATGTATGTGTGTAACGACCCCTAGCATATGTAGTAACGTGACAAGATATAGACTATAATTTCTGATAGTCGTGATAATGAAATGACATAATGCGTCATGCAATGATTTCTGACACTGAAATTATGTGATTTTGTGCAATTTCTTCTGATGTTCAATTGTAAAGTAACATTATGTATTGTATAATGTATGCTATGCCCCATTTTCTTCACATATTTATATTATGCCGTGAGTATCATGCTGAAAAAGAGATACATGCTATCCAACACGTACCTTGGTCTGTACCATATTGACACGTTGACGCCGCAGTCCCTCCACAACTGGCAGGGGTCTCACGACACCCTCCTCCCTGGCCATGCTATATAGCATGTCCAGGGCAATGAACGTGCCTGTACGTCCCACCCCTGCACTGAAACATTGGCTAAACGTATACAACTGGTATCCGTACTCAAATTATAACCGTGCTGAGTTATGTGGCAGATGGGCGGATGTATGCATGTTACATGTCCATAGTTTAATTTTATTTGTTAAGGGTTTCTGTGAAAAACCTAGAATCGCCAACATACCTATATTGACTGTCACCATATCTGGAATGCAATACAATGTATTTATATAATAGTATATATTTCAGTAATAAAATTTCGTATTGGGAAACTACCTGCAATGTACAATAACGGGTGCTGTGGAGGCGTCAGTTTTGGACACAACCCGCCAGAAGTTGACCAACGACCAAGCGTTGTCCGGAACATCCTTATCTGGCCATGCTTTAAAGTGGAACTGGGTCACACGGTGTCCTGGCTTCTGATTCTGTTTAATGTGAAACGGTGTTACATGTATGTTCTAATTGTTATGTATGTATACTTCAATAACTGCCTCACGCGGTGTCCTGGCTTCTGATTATTTATGTTTAATATGTAACTTCTTATGGTATTATATATTTTATTTTATATTCGACGGTACTAAATATGTATTTACCTGTATATACTGAAGTGTGATTTCAAAATGCAACATTGAGGTAAGCATGTCATTGGACATCAATATGTGATTATACATGTCAGCACAGTGTCCACGTGACTTTGACTATCGATTCCGGATTATTCGGATATATATTGGTTTTGATCCTCATAACTGAATACATATATTGCCACATTATGTAATGGGTGCATACAATACTTCTTTGTTGTGTTTTTAAATCGCTTCATATATATATATATATATATATATATATATATATATATATATATATATATATATATATATATATATATATATATATACTTTATTTAATGACATGTATATATATTGTCATTAAATAAAGTTTTCGAGTTCGCAGAGGGAAAATATATATTGAAATATAATACTGATTACACTACACGATTAGTTATTTGTTTAGTATAACCCAACCGGTTTCACGGCTGCTGCTGTTCTATAACTTGTTACAATGTGATTAATGGCTCACACGGTATCCTTGCTTCTGATTGTATTCAATGTATACCGTGCTATGTTGTAATTACAATGTATATATTTTGCTATTACTGGCTCACATGTATGGACAGTTAGTAACATGGTATGGTTAAACATGACACTATTAAGTCACCAACGTAAACAGCAGTGTATTCCTTAAATAGAATATCATTTTTATCTGCTGATACTGAAGTAAGTTTCGATATTGTTTGATAATGAAACACCATGTATTTGAAATTGTCATTACAGTTTGAATTACTATACTTTTGGCATACATATGTTTGCTTTCGGTTTCACATAGAGGATGCAATGTAATGGTGTGCATTTTGTATACTAGATTATCTGTACAATGGGGTTTATGACACGTGTGACCAATATAGCCCTTGAGTGTAAGTTTGTTACTGTTACGAGCATACTTGATGTTCTACCGACTTCATATTAAACACTGAAGACCTTGAAAAGACCGTGCATTCCGACTAAATATGTGACAAATGTCATATGCCCTATTTGCAAGCCATGCCCACATACCAACGAATGTAGGTAAATCAGCAACATACATGCAATATTGTCTCACCCGTTTCAGTTCCAGTGTTCGAATGACATAGTCTGGGTATTTAACAGACTTGATTTGCTTGATGGTCATCTTCCCAAATTGTATCTCGTCTTCCTCAGGCCAATACTGTATGCATTTTGGCTGTAAATTGTAAATACGGGTGACTTGCAAAACTGGAGGTCAAATACATGTGTATAATACATTACACGAGTGTTGATTTAATATAACATGTGAAATAATTAGTTGCATTCATATAATACAATTTTCCACTGATCACTTCATGTATTAAACATGTTTACTGATTTCAAGGGCCTATCAATTAACTATTAACTAATATTCGACCCAGCTGATTTCATAAGAAACCATATTATGCCAAGTTTCTTATAAAATCAGTCATATTTTTTAATAAATATAATAATATATCAACAGAAATGTTAGAGTATATTTATTGCATAATTTTAACACCATACAGGAACGCTGTACTGATGGCCTAGTATATTGGCTATACATAGCGCTATCATTTGCATACGTATTACACTAGGGTGTTGTCATTTTATATGCACTGTGTTAATGCATTATGAATGTCTGTGTTTTTGCACTAAAGACATTAATGAAATACTTGCATTCATCAGTGTTATTTTCCCCTTCTTTTCATCATATATTGGCAATCTGCATATTAAAATGTGTGCGCCAGTAGCATACATTTATATTGGTGTATTTGGTAACATTTCAGAATGAGGCGAATAAAAAAACGTTATAACCAAGCTTCATATGAAAGCTTCTGAAATTCATTTTAATGAAATAATCATAAATACATCAGAAAACAAAGATTCGAATGACAGAAATAAACACAAAACACCACAACACAACGTCATTAAGGAGTTGCATACTTCAACGGTAACTGAAGGCGTGAATACCAGATATGACAAGGTCAATTTGTAGAGAAAACAATTCATTTGTATATATACTCAAGGGAAATCAACAAACCTGTCCCATTTCGATCACGTTTGTCAACATGACGATTATATTCGCCTTTTGCTGCAGAACCATGCGCCAGAAATCTTCAACCATGTTGTTTGTCGGCCCTGTAGTAAGTGAAAATGGAAAGTAGAAACAGTATACCCAAGGAAATCGAAGTTGTAAACAAGAATATATTTTTTAAATGGACAGTCCCTCTGGTGCTGTCTGATATATATAATATGTATATTTTCGTTTCATCCACAAACATGGAATACATGTATAGCGCTCAATGGCACCATTTTATTTGATTAATTTTCAAAAGACATAGTCGGAATATTCAAGTACATATTATCAGAAACTGTGATAAATAAGGCAGATAATTTGGTTTGGCATACTTTGGCAGTTTCACAATATACGTAGGGACAATTTGTGAAATTTCTTATTATCTTGCTCTGAAATGATCATACTATACCACATATAGATGTTTAGAAAAACGTTTATAGTATAGACACTGGTAAGCTTAATTTACTAACTTAGAAAGATGTTTATAATGCTTAAAATACCAATTCCCGATTTGAATACGAAATACGATACAAATCTATAATTATTTTTCACTCAAGCTGTTTCATGTATATGCATATATGAGAACAGGCGCCTTTAAAACAAATATACAACAGTAGGCTAGCAAGCGTCAATCTCTCAATCTTCTACCACCTATAGTCCCGCATATACTCTGACCCAATCACTGTGACATTGGCATATGTATACGTTGGCATATGCCAAGGTCACAGCGTAACTTGGCGTCGTATATTTGCCACAGCATGATACAGTACCATCAGAATAACGTATCCGTCTCGACACACTATAATTTGTGAATAATGTCGGACATTACATATATCAAAATTATGTCAGATAATTCCAGTTGAGTTGTCAGCGACTGGTCAGTACAGCTAGTGATGCTTTTGCTTGCCTTATACAGTAGAAGGTAGCGATGGCAAAACGGTTCTCAAATGTAGATTTGTTTTTTAAAAATGTGTAATTCTCAACATAGACCGAAAAGTCAGCGGCTAGAGAGAACAAAAACAACAAAATCTACATATGAACATTTACTAATCGTAAGCCAGACAATGTGGCAGCATTTTGCTTGGATGGTGACAGTCGGTCAAACTCAAAGTGACAGACAGATGTCCGCAATCTTTGAATTATATGATCGGCTCATGACCTTGGAATTGTAGCATTCACAGTTCAGATAGCACGACGGGCAGAATTCCAAACGATTCTACTGATCAAATAACATAGTGGATTATAATAGTAAGTTTGAATCCATGTATATTTGGTCATGGCTTGTTGAAAGGCGTCTAGAGCAAGGTATTCCACGGTCCGCTTACTGTGTCCCTTCCTTCAACGATAGTACGTAGCGGTTAGAGACGTGTGAAAATAAGTGACATGACGGAATAAATAGATATACATCAGATGATCTTGTAATGTAGGATAAAATATTCTGAACTATGATCAATATTCAGTAAATGAGATGTTACGCACGTTACTGTGACAATTATTTCTCCAGCTTTTGTCAGATACTAATGGTCAAATTACCTGTAGTCTGTAGTACAGACTACGCAAGTGCTTTGGAGATTCCCAAATACAATATCTGAAGTTCCCTTAATACATAGCAAGTTAGATTTACGGATATTTCAAATATGTAGCCACAGACTGAACTGTATTTGTGCGCATATAATTTATTATAACAAAGCTACTAAGTCTGATCCAATGGTAAGGATCCTTCCTTACACTACACTATATAATGCATTGTATCTGCACATGGCATGGTTCAGTTGTAGTTAAGTCTTTTAACTTTGTGTTACTTTTCCAGATGTACATCTTGCTGGGTATAATTACCTTGAGATGCAATAAACTTCTTGACCTTTTCATATCCCTGAAAGCAATTGAATTTGTGCTCATTACTGGCGAACTGGGGCTTATGGGATTTGTGATCAGTGTATCTCCTGATCACATAGCGCACTCGTGTAGCCTGATAACAATATATATTGCTTGTTAGAAGTATCACTGGTGTGTCATTGGTGTAATGGCGAACAGTGCAGATACTGATCAGACTGTTACGATGATGCTGATTTGGATGTGCACTGCTTGCAAAATCCATAAGCCCCATTTATCCAGTCATAGCCACATTTGCTGTATTAGTTGCACTATCGTACAATAGTATTAATTGATACATTACCACGTACAGACCTAAGTATATAGCTAATCCCCTCGCTGACAGCCCTTATAATGAAATGAACGCAAGTTCTCAGTGACGTTTACAAGGATCCCAGTAGCTAGTTTATGCAAGGGATAAATTGACTCCTCTACCTGCATTCCTTGGAGTCATGTTTGTCAAATTAGGAATCAGAAGTCACTTGACGTCTTATTTCATCAACAAACTTTCCACAATTTCAAACTATAAAAAAAATAACTTACAAGTATTAATGTATTTCAGCATTATTATCAAATAAAATTGTCAAATTGGATTGGTTGCAAAATAAACATATCAAATCCATTCCAGTTACTTAAGGGTGAAATGGTTAAACTAGCCTGCTACAGACGATGCCATCGCGAGCTTTATCTGCGTGCAGACACTTGACTTACATCGATATGGCAGGCATTGATATAATCCGTTTCTCCTGGTTCGGTCACTTCTAGGTGGACACGAGAATGGTCATCTGGAAACAAACAGTGTGAAATGTGTAGTAGGCAGCAACAGTATGCTGTGGTATTATCTCATTATACGTAATAAATCAGAATATAATACATCTCGTACTAATTTAAATCAATAGATATGCTAGATTACATATTTTGATGCGCACCGTGTTATGCTTTAAAGCTGTACTGTAGTCGATTTCATCAACATTGCAAAGTATACTTATCTAGCAAAGCATACTTTCAGGGAGTAATCATTTATTTTCCCGAAATGCATAATTTCAATAGAACTAACGACTGCATATATTGGATGATTAAAAGTATGCAGAATAATTATACTGAATTTATTACATTATCACAGCCAAAATGGCTTTGATAATGTAATAAATTGAGTATAATAAAAAATAATAAAACATTGAAAATTTGCTAGACAAGTATACTTTCCAATTTCGGTGAAATAGGCTACTGATGATCTCCTGACGTGTTTTATTTAACAATATCATTTACATATATATGTTCCCCTTAACATAAGCCGGCGTAGTATGCTAGAACTTTACAGTTATATGTATTACACTGCGAACGCCTATTTTATTATCACAAATATAATTGATAAAGTTCATCAGGATAACTAAAATAAAGTAAATACAACTACTCACAAGATAAATATTAAATGCGCGAGTAAATATCAAATGTAGGTACATACATGCACACCAATGTAAACTAATAACACACTCGACTATGTGTGTTATTAACAAGGGTCACCATTTGTTTATTATCGTAACAACTGTAAGTGAACACAAACAATTACATGAACACCATATTAATATACTTATTTAGACATGTAGAAAATAAAAGATATGCACATTAGCCATACATTATAAATACAACGCATGCATGCATGTTGTATGACTCATATGTAAATTATAAATACAATGTCTGAATACTGTATGACTACACATGTAAACTATAAATACAATGTATGTATAACGTATGACTACATATGTAAACTATAAATACAATGTATGAATACTGTATGACTGCATAGGTTTTCTGTATGTCTAAACAGTTCAGTATGCCATCCTATCACCAACCCAACTGTCTGTGATATTGGATAGATTTCCGGTTTCACTTACATGCATACATATCTCTGTAACGGTTTTTGCCTCTATTCTGTTCCAGTTGTGACATATCGTATCCATATTCAAGCCCGCCTTTCAATGTCTGTTTGAAATAAAGAACACTATAATTAACCCTTTACATGGAATCGATAATATTCCAAAGGGAATGGTACAATGCAAATATTCAATACACTAAGTAAATTGTCAGCTGTAATACAGTATAAATACGTGAATAAGTAATAATAAAATAAATATGTATTTAATTTGAAATCAGAGGGTACACTACTCCTTAGACACAAAGCTTATATGTAGCTCTGTAATTATGTCGTTGGTTGACACCGGTACATACCGTACGATGCTCACCTTAAACTCGGCATAGAATGATTCACATTGTTTCTGTTTCTCTTTCTGGATGTAGTCATACAGCTGACACACCTTTATGTCATCTTCTCTATCAGCAAACTCGTAGTAGCCATTAACTGGTATCTCGTCTGCAACTGTAATACGCAGGGGCGCAGTACGCATCATAACATTAAAAATTGGTTCGGCGAATCTAGTGGGTGTCCCCGCTACCCACCCAAAGTGTCTCTTGTTATCTCTCAGTTGAAACGTCTCGCCGAGACGGTTCAACTGAGTGGTAAAAACATACACGTTCGTTGAGAAATGAGAAAAATTGCAAAAAAATATTTACATTCCGTTTTTTTAAAACATGAATTACAAATATGTAAAATTATTGATCCGGCAGTGGCCGGACCTGCCGGACCTGTTCCGACGCCCCTGATACGTGATATAGACCAGCAGTGTTTTATCTACCATTTTGAGTTGGCGAGTCAAATTGGTCTGTTTTGGAAAAAAGAACATTTCTGAATGTTGGTGACTGAGCACTGGTGTGTCAAATCCCGAAAACTGTGCATTTGAAATTTGCAATTGCACTGGTAAATAAATCACTGGACCAGTCTTATATGTAGGTGACTCTTCGAGTGAAACGAGATATGTTGTGTGAAAACATTTGTATTTACTTTTGGCATTTTCTGAATCCTTTTTTGTATCTTCTGGCTGCCATTATTCCTTTAGTTAAGCTCCAAATGCATGGTAACATAATGTAAAAATGGATGCGACGAATACGTTATAGAATACAAGTGCCAATAACAAATGAACGTTGAAGATTGAATATTTTTATTATACCATTCACTGCCTGATTCACGTATCCCTGTGTGGATTTCTGTGTCGGTTTCGGTTTTGGCGGCGGATGGATGGGGGCCTTCTCACTAATGTCAACGTTTGTCTCCGCTACGCCATTGAACCGTGACGTCGGTGCACCTTTATTACCGGCTTTCCGTCTGAATGTAACACGAATGCACACATGATACACGCCATGTAATGTTGTATGTAAGAACATGTGCGATTTGGCATAAAATGGATTTACAGAAAATGAGATCTTTTCTGCAAATGACGACGAATGCTATACACATTTCGTCAACTTTCGATGTTAAATATTTAAGAAAATATCGTAGATTTTGTAAATATTTGTCGTGAGATATCGCAAATGTTCTTAGATACAAAATCGCATGGCGTGTCTCATATACTGAAGCGTCCTGGTGCTAGATGCTGAAATAGTTTTAAGTCCTAATTGGGAGATACTAACTCCTACTTAGTTTTATCCTAATTAGGAGTTAGTATATCCTAATTAGGACTTTAGCATCTCCTAATTAAGACTTAGTTGTCTACTAATTAGGAGATACACATATTTCAGCATTGGCACGCGGATGCTTCCATTCACATATCAATGCACATATTACGTAACGAAATGCCGAATACATACCGACTGATAACAAACTGTTGTATCCTGCATTGACGTGATATGCATATCTGGTTCATAGCTACTTTCAAGGACGCTTCATTGGTCGAACGACGTCACATGACATTAGCGCATGACATTAGAGTAATGACGAAACGTAAATAAGTCCGGGTTTCTTTTGACAAAAATAGACGCTTCATACCATAAAATGTTACGTGATCATTATAATACCATACTAAAGTCTTGTATCTTTTGGCATAAAGTTCGGAAACGGTAGATATTCATCGACTGGAAAACTCGTAGGAATTCCTACGGGTTTACCAGCTTTACCTGATAAATGTGATACACCTACATTAACCTGGTATTCTCTATTCCCTCACATGCGGCGCCGTGCATGTATATCATCGCTGAGTATAAAATGGCATGGTTCTTGCAAACTAACCTAGCTATAGTATTATCTTGCACGGTGTACTTAATACTCGGTATACCTGACACCATACGAAAACAGGAGGGTGTAACGTAGATATATCCACCTTGCATTCGTTCCCAGTGTTAGCTTGTCCAGAACTACTTTCACATTCTGACTTCGCATTCAGAATAATCGATTACTGTCTGTGTTCGACTCATGTTTTAAACGTTTCGTACCCAAACTTATAACAACTGATTATGGAAACCGACTGCAGTGGAAATCATATGTGAACAACAACTGGAGGATTGGGTCTTGAACATAAGTTGGCGTACCTTCGTCGTTTCAGAATCACTATGGCAACAACGACAGCCACGAGAATGACGAGGATGCCACCTACAGCACCACCGATTGCTCCAGCCGGAGTCCCATCATCTGACTCCAGTGGCTCTGTAAGTCAGTACAATAAAGCTTGGATGCTAGTAACCCGAACGACATTGACTGATATGTAGGCAGCTTAGACCCTGCATGGAATGGACATGCATCCAACGTAAGATCAGCTACATTATTCCGTAGATGAGCATTACTTTTTATGTATTTATACGAGCATACTTCATTTTATTTCCTGTGTTTTGTATATGATAATATATTTATTATAGTTTATATGCAATAAAGCTATTCAATGCATTTCCCTTCATTATGTAACGTATACCGTATTATTGGAGCGTACCGTATTTGATACAGCCAACACCGCTGTACAGACGCTCGCACCCACTGGAACAGTTTCCTGTACGGGTATGACACTGCTCTCCGTTCAAACAATGGCCACATGTGTGTTTACAGTTGATGCCGTATGTCTTATTCGTGCAGACTGAAATATAACAAGACATCTAGCACAATAGGTCTCAGTGTTTTTACTAGCATACCATAATAACACGTCTTCGAATCAACATGAATAATGTTAATATTCACTGATATAACATGCAATAGATCATGGGGATAAACATAACAATGATATGCTAAATTGAACTAAATGCCATTACCAGTAACAGGATAAATGTCAATTTTATCTGGTTTAACACTTTTAAACCCCTCAAAAAAAATCTGGTATTTAAAGCATACGGCAATACGTATTATATAAGGCAATATAACAACCAGCAACCAGCAACTAACTATCAACGCGTGTCTATTATGCATGTATGCATGCTACATATATCTTAATGCTATAAACATGATAACATAACGTTAACATATTTCACGTTCGAATTGGCGGAATTTGTCCGTTTGATGATAAGCAACGTGATGTGAAACCGCTAATTTTAATTATGATCATTCCGTGGAAGTAGTTCTAAGGGAAGCTGCTTGTGAGGTTCCAAGTTCGGTAACCTATAAATGTATATAAGAATGTATATACACACCATGCTCGCATGTGGATCCCTGATATCCGGCTTCGCAGGCGCCAGGACAAATTCCCAAACTTTTATTGCACGTTCTATCCATTGTAATACAGTGGCATGTTCCGTTGCAGTTTAATTAAATTAGTTTACACGAATCTGGAAAATGGCATTATATAATGCTTTTTTCCGGATTCGTGTAATTTAATTTACATGTGCCGTTGGAGCCTATGCCAAATTTTCCACCAGTATACTCTCAGTTAACTCATTCAGCCCTGGCTACAAATAGATAATTGATAAGCCATCCCCTGCTTACTGCAGTGGGCTTATCAGCTCTGACTCCCTGGGAATATTTGATGCAATTCCCAAATAGGATTAACAGGCAAGGGTTGTCTTACATTAACTGACTAAAAACGGTTTATATATTATCCAATACATCTGAAAATTCATCTGTATATTCATCCGAGATTTATCTATGTAATGATGTAATTTTCATTATGCACTACCCTCGTTTCATTATGTAGAACATGATACAACATACATAATCTATAAAACAATCTGTATATATCTTGTTTATTGAATACACATACAAGTATGCGTTCAAATCACTATTGACAAAACATGGCTTATTTCATTCATGCCCTGTGTATATCCTGATCAGACTGCACATTGATGGTGACTGGCCGAAATGCGAACAATGTAGATCCTGATTAGACGGTGTGGATGTACTGGCCTGTATGGTTATTCACTGGTTACAAATGTAATAAGCCCAGTTTTATTAGATCATAGCTGAGTTAGTTTCACATTAGCGATGTTGTGAATTGTTTTGTGTTAGCCATGTATTTGGTTTCTTATTAACTTCTATATTATGTACAAAAAAAGACAGAACTTTTTAATTATTTTATTGAACATTATTCCAAATTACTGTACAAATAGAATACTGCCTGGCTTTTTGGAAAAGATATACTTGTAACCAAAATTATTTTAGGGGCGGGTGGGAATGAGAAACTATATATAAATAATTTTCTCCGGTCTACATGCCATAACTTCTTGCTCATGCAGGTGGGGTAATAATGTACGTAACTTACAGGTCCCAAATGTCACAGTAAGTCTTGAGACAGTGTTGAATCTCAATATAATCCAAAATTTACATCCTTATTTTTCACAGAAATGAACTTCACTTTCACATTTTTGACACAAATGACATTTCACATTTACACATAATTTGCATCATGATGATGCACAAAATTGTTTACACTTTATATAAATACAGGAGTAGGTAGATTTTGTAGTTAACGTTTCAACATATCAGGATACCACGACGCACAAGTGGATATTGCACAGTTGGCAGGTGTTGACAACCTCGCGTCTCGTCTGTTTTTGCTGCATTGTCGACAACGGCCTTTCTTCTCGGCTCTCTTTGGGAAACCAGTCTGACCTCTGGCTGTGTTTTTCGTGTTTTTCGTGTTTTTCGTGTAGATGTTCTCGATCACTAGTGTGGCGGTATCGGGATATCTTGTCGAAACGGTCTCTTTTCATGACTCCTGTTCATATTTCCGAAGAGGGCATCAGTCGACCAGTATATTGCCGTTTGTCGAGCTGACATGCAAACAAAAAATGCATTATAACTGTCATATTAGCATAACGTGATATGTGGCTGCAACTGGCGAAATAGATTCAATGTTTGCGAACAGTGTAGATCCAGACCAGCCTGTGCATTCGCACAGTCAGATCAGGATCAGACCCGACCTCTACCTCAGCTGCAATAAATGTTATAACGAATAAACAATATTTTCTCGTTCTGTCCGCCAATTTGTACCGTCATGAAAAAAAGCTTCTTGATACTTTCTGTGAAAAAAAGCTAATATGTCCAAAAATACTATTTATTGTTATAGTCCTGGAGCTCAGGGGGTTTCTGTGTGCGTGAAAGCGACAGAATGTTTCTCTTCGGATTCTTACTCTGCAACACCTCACGAGCAAGAATCGCGAGGGTGGACATGCCAAAACAGGTAGACGAATGCTGTGGCAGCCATTTTCCAAGATGGCCGCCATAGATTTGGAAACTATATCTAAATACAATTTATTTTATCTCAAGTACATTTGCGTGAACACTAAAACGCGATATATGTCATTGATAAACACATAATTAAATATGCATCATATTATTTTACATTCGGCTCAAACTTGTTTTGAAAAACACAAAATGGCTGCCAAAAATGATTGAAAACCTACCATATCCGATCATATTCACAATCGCTAATTGTTTAGGTTACTGTACGTATGTTGCACTATGAATATTAACATATACATTGACTTATTAACATATTACGCGATGTCAGACGTATACACATGTTTATTTTTAACAAATACACGACTTGTTTCCTGTGTAATGGGTTTTCGTGGTTTTGGGTGTTTTTTTTGTATGTGAAAGCGACAGAAGGTTGCTCTTCAGATTTTTAATCTTATCTACCTCCTAAACCAGAATCGCGAGGGTGAATATGCTAAAAATGTAGCCGTGAGCTGTAGCGGCCAAGTTTCAAAATGGCCGCCATATTTTGGATACTATATGAAAATAAGATGTATTGATTCACACATATATTTGAACAGCGCCTAACTGAATACATGCAAATGCCTTGTACCATACATACTTTGCATATAAGGCTGTATCCAGAAGTTACTATGACATTATTACAAAATGGCTGCCAAACCCTCAACAAACTAAAAATACCGTTTGGTAGTTTACTTGGCCCCCCGGGTGAGAAAAGGAATCTTACTATATCTGCGACCGGCAAAGTACCAGATCCGCGTAGTCTGATCAAGGCATACGCTGTTGGCCATTCAATCAGCAACGTAGTCTTACCGCCAAGCTCAATACGATTAAAATCAATAACTCCGTGGAAAATTACGGAATTAATGCTATCTAGAAGTGTTGCAAATGTTGTAAGGTGCTTTTCTTCTCAACTGTTGGCTCATATATATGCAATAGCAATGGACCTCAATGTGTTACAAAATGTATGCCCTAATTTGGTTATATTAGAAGTGAAGATTCACATTCATGATACCAATTGCTACCAAATGTTACCGATTTTCATTAACATTACATTACATATCAAATGCGGTATGCTCTATGCGAGATAGTTTATTGTTTATTTTAAGTTATTCTGAATAAGGTTTTGGCATTTGGTAGGCAGTCTTTTTGGCATTTAGAAAACCGGCAACATGACACTTCAGCTTCACGACAGGGACATGTCAATCGAGCACACTTGCAGCATGTGCACGTAGTGGTTATGCTAGCATGTAAATTGTTTGCCTTTCTGACTGGTAACAGAAGGCCGTCTTAAATGTAGGAGCCAAACTACTGTGGATCTGGATCTTGCCTCGTACTGTCCAGGAGATGGGTCATGTGGTAGGTTGCCGGCGATGCTCGAAGCAGGTGGGGTCGTATGCCAGTACTTGTTGGTGGTATCAGTTCCATAGTTTTCCCTTTACTGTGGTTGTACATTTCCTTCCTCAACGCTGTGAAATTTTTGCAGGATGTTCCACGTTTCATGACTTGTACCAAGTATGCTTCAGCACAGACTAACGAGTGACTTTGTGTGTGAAGGAGCTTTCCGAAGTTTGTCAGGAGAGAAACTGCACCACATTTCACTGCTGCAGGTTTTGTTCCGACCTCGATCGTACTGTCACAGCCATGAGGCAATGTATTGCAGGCAATACTGCACTTACAACAGGCTCAATTAGTTCGGACATTACGTGAAGTGGGATATAGCGAATTGTGTCTGATAACCCTGCTCTAACCCACAACTGCTCCAATCCATGTGTACGAAACTTTCACATGTAGTACAGGATGCCAACTATGACGTCTGTGTCATTTGGTGGTACTAAAACATTCGATGATCCATTAACTATTGCATCCATGATATGATGAATAATTCGCCCGTTTGCTTCGACGAACTATATTCGATTCAAGTTGTGGCCGTTCTCGTTTCTCACCTTGCTGCACTTCAAGACAAGGACAGTTATTACTACCATATATCTGACTGACCACTGTCTGGACGTCTGATGGATGAGCTATTGCTGATGCTGATATGTGTTCATACAGCAGTCTTTCAAGAGCCATTTTGTTCTTGCCGGATGGCCAAAATGTATCCATATCTACAGGTAGCGGTGTCTCTTCTCCTATGGACGCGAGTTCTATTAGTCGAACCTTTATCCGGCGTTGTCTCTCAGAATCCTTTATTGAGTCAGCCTTGTACGAGTCCATGACAAAGTCCGTTCTTTGTGACGTGTGTGCTGTTTTATCTATCATATTTGTGAAGTTTTCGCATAATTCGTTAATTGTTGAAAGGTTCTTTGTACGGACTCTCCTCATGTTGGTCATCAAATCAACGATGCATGTCAGTCCGTTTGCAGTCCGAGAATCATAGCTGTAGTCGACCTTGTCCATGTCTTTTCCAGCTCCTTAAGTAGCATATGCTTCTCCGGTTTGGTGATCAGTCTGTTATCATCAAATAACATTTTGGATGGAACGATGTCATACAGAAGCAATTCGTCGGTCGTGGGCCCATGAGCTGTAGTTATGGCGATCTTGCGTTCTTTTACTTCTTCTTTCTGCTGGAGCTTCTTCTTTGAAGGTCCCTGTTTTAGTTTGTCATGAATCGATTTCATCGTCTTAATATTGGATCTCTGTATAGTACCACTCAGGCGAACATTTTGTTCAATGAACCGCTCTTTTCTGAAGTGTGAGTACTTCTTTTGACCGATTTATATGCATTGTAACATGTCTGTCCTGATTTCGTACCATAACTTGAACGTGTTTCTCGTTGCGGCTCGTCGCGGCTCGTCGCGGCGTTGTTGAGCTCGTGATTAATTATTGACTCATGCACATTGGTTTCTGTACTGCTTAGCCGGCGATGTGTGTTGCTAACCGCTAACATTTCATGGTATATTAGCTACAAAGGCTTTCTGGCCGTGTATTGCCAATACAATAATGCCGGACGAACTTTTCTGGGAGCTGTTAATCGTCTGCTCGAGTAGCTGATCTCCATCAACGGACTTGAAGTTTACTGGTGTTTGTTTATGGGAAAACGCTCCTTTGATGAATTTCCTGTGGACGGCTGGCGCAGTATGTGGTAATTTCTTCATATCTTCCAGATAAAGTGAGCACCAGCGGAGATAGTTTACGGAGTCAAATGCGGCGAACATAGATAGGGCGCGCTGCACGCCATCAAGGTGAAGATACCAGTTTCCCTCCCTATCTGCTAGGAGGACGTCATGTATGAGCGACACTATTTCAATGAATTGAGTCGAAAACTTGAAATTGTCATTTTCCCCACTCTGTGTTTCAATGAATATCTTCAGGACGGCTATCATCTGTGTTGATTGCTCTACAAATGATTGTAGATCATCCTTACTATTGTATATGTCCTTTGTAGCAACAGCCTCTTTGAGATTGGCTAATGTAGCTTTCATGAGTTTTCATGAGTTTTCAATGATCGTTGGACCGAACACCCAGCTTTCAAGCTATATAGTGTTAGCTCCACTACCTTTCAGGTATTTTCCGGCACACATTAGAAGAACCTTAACCATGTGGAATGATCCAAGTATTGGAACTATGTTACCAAATTCATCTGGGCGGATGAGCTGGATTTCTTTCACTACTTTCTCGTCACAATATAGTGGTATTTCAGATTGGACAAGTTGTCCTGCATATTCTTCATGGCGGTATACACACTGTCATATTGTGTTATTGGTGATGGAAGAACTGGGACGAATCCTACTGACTTCACAGGTAGCTCTTCGCGCGTCCAAATTGAATTGCTGGCACTCCATGATGGCATAGATTGTGATGATGGAAGTGCGGTAGGTTTTCGAAATCGTCGAATGGGAACGTTGTATGGTGGCTTTTATACGACGTTAGGTCAAAGTAACAGTGTGTATACGTCTGATATTATTGTTGATATGTATGTTAATATACATAAATCCGCATAAGTACAGTAAAATAAGCAATTAGCGCCAGTGGATATGGTGGGATATGGTAATTTTTCAATCATTTTTGACGGCCATTTTGTATTTTTCAATATGATTGTGAAATGAATTTCAAGGAATATAATGCATATTTAATTATGTGTTTACAAATTACATATATCGCTTTGTATTGCTCACATAAATCTACGTATGATGAAATAAATTGTATTTAAAAACAATTTCCAAATCCATAGCGGCCATCTTGGAAAATGGCGGCCACATCATCCGTCTACTTGTTTTGGCATGTCCACCCTCGCGATTCTTGCTCGTGAGATGTTGCAGAGTAAGAATCCGAAGAGAAACATTCTGTCGCTTTCACGCACACAGATCCCCCCTGAGCTCCTAGACTATTACATGGTTTCCGTTGTTTGCGTTGCACATATATAGCGCGTGCTGTTTGCATATGGCTTTAGGCAATGCTCATTCCGGGGCCGCGCGTAATGGAAGTGCCTTCATGACGTCACTACGCGGAAGTGCCTTCATGACGTTCATGACGTTCATGACGTTCATGACGCGGCCCCGGAATATTAATACCGAAAATTAATCTACGTGAATGTGACGATTTATAAAAGTACTGAAAATACTGAATATAATGCTCAAATTACATCAGATTTTTGTTATAAATGTAACAATAACGTTTTATCATGTCCAGCCGTGTGCAAACGTTTGCTGTTGCCCGCGGAAACTGTTTGAACCCGCGGCCTTGGGTTCAAACAGTTCCCTCGGGCCACAACAAACGTTTGCACACGACTGGACATGATCAAACCTTATATTAGTCCAGACCAGATTATGGATTCATCTAATGGGGGTATGTGCACAGGCAATATTGATTATCCCTGTCACAAAATTTTCTTGTATTACAATGTTTTGAGTGAAACTTGCAGCTGGCTGGTCAAGGGAAACAACCTCAATATATTTGGAGCAGGAGGGTATCAGGAGTTATCTTTCTTGTTGTACCCAACAGTCTAGCAGGTGGTTGGTATTGAGGAGTTACCATTCCTGTAGTATGCCCATATTGGTAGAACTGGTTTGGCTGGTGCTAAATATAGATTCAGTTGGGCCTATGCAGTTGGCTGAGAAGTGGTCAGTTGTTGAGATGCCTTTGACGTGACAACACCCTTGCTCGTTAGCAGTTGTACAGTTGTATAGTAGTATTGAAGTTGATAGCAGTTGTGAAGGCCAGTCCATATTGTAAGTGGTTTTAACTCCCATTTTATTTTGTCGATTGTATTTGAATTATATTTGTGCATTGTTTGAAGTAGTGTTCATATAATTTGATTGAATAGAATTTTCTTTCCCATTTTTTTGGACTTAGTAAATTTGGGCTCGAGTTGTGATGAAATATTCAATGTAATATTTCATCATTCACGTTGTAATTCATTACACGTGCATATCGTGAATGATACGGTTGAAGTCTCTTTATGTATATATTGGAGATAGGTGAATTGAATTTTCTTTTGAATGACGAGCCGATGCCCGGATTTATTTTCTTAGAACTTATATTTTATACGAGTACTTAGTGCGTTTTTTCCTCTCGTATGTTTAAGGTCCCTTTTGGCAGTGGTCCCTTCGAGACGGTTACGGTGGTCTTAACATTTGTACCGGTGTATCTACGAGGATAGTTACCATGGGGAAACCCGTCTGAGAGAGCTCCATTCCCGACCCGTATTCTGAACTCTTGGGGGAATATGTATTCGTAACAACGATTCTGATGTACTCTCAACATGCGAGTTGATCATGTGGAATGTGAAGATGATAGTAGCCGCATGCCGCTACACATGTCTGTGTGAAATCACATGTCTGTGTGACATCATTCACTGTCTATGGTCTATGTGACATACATAAATATCCTGTCTGTGTGACATCCAATTAGAGCTTGTCTGTGTGACAACCAATTAGAGCTCGTCTGTGTGACATCCAATTATAGCTTGTCTGTGTGACATTCATTGATATCTTGTCTGTGTGACGTTCGTCGAAATATCGTCTGTGTGACATCAATTCCAATAATGTGCTATTGAAGAACTAGACATGTATGTTACTCATTTCCGCTGGTCGTCGCTATGTACATCGCTATGTATGAGAATCATTACGCATCATTACTTGTGATCGAGAGAAGAAATGACATTATGTCACTAGTATAAAAGGACACAATCTTAGAGCTGTTTGTGTATATCACGTGACGTCTTGAGAGAGGAAGAGAGAGAAAAGTTTAAGAGAGAGGAGAGAAGTTTAGAGAGAGATTTGAAGCGTGACGAGATGGTACGAGATGATAAGAGGTCAGAGTTAGAATTTCACATGTTGAAAGAACAAAGAGAGCAAAAAGAGAGAATAGTTGAGAAAGAGATAGAGCTTGAAAGTATCCGTAAAGATACAGCGGAAACTTCATTCTCCCATAAAAATTTGTCTGATTGCACAGCAAAAATGCCAAAGTTACCACCGTTTAATGAGGATAGGGACAGTATGGACGCATATTTGAAGAGATTTGAGCGATTCGCTGAGAATGCAGGTTGGCAGGAAGATAGATGGGCATCTAATTTGAGTGCGTTGTTGCAAGGTAAGGCTCTGGATGTTTACTCTAGATTGTCTGCGAGTGAGTCATTAGACTATACCGTGCTACGTGATGCGTTGTTGAAGAGATATCAGTTAACTGAGGAAGGGTTTAGGCAAAAATTGCGGGATGGTAAGCTTGAACCGGGGGAAACGGCCAGTCAATTCGTAGTTAGGTTATCGAGTTATTTAACTCGATGGATGGATTTGGCGGGGGCTGAAGCTAATTATGATGGGTTAAAAGAAATAATTCTGAGGGAACAGTTTATTCAGTCTTCTGGGAAAAATTTGGCCCTATTTTTGAGGGAAAGGAAACCCACGTCTATAACTGAAATGGCTCAGTTGGCCGATCAATATAATGAGGCCCATATGGCGGAGTTTAGAACTCAAAAGCAGCTACCCCACCAGTCAGGAAAAAACCATGTACCCCAATCTGATAGGTCGAAGTTTCCCTATGATTCCAAGGTCCATGGTGTCCGACGGTGTTATATCTGTTCAAAGGCTGATCATGAAGCTAAAGATTGTCCCAGAAGGTATAACAAAAATCCGTCGCAACGAGCCGCTGGTTTAGATGATACAGACAATTATAACTATCAGGGTGATTATAGTCAGGGTTACAGAGGTCGCGGTCGAGGGTATGATAGAGGTCGCGGTCGAGGTTACGATAGAGGTCGTGGTCGAGGGTACGACAGAGGTCGCGGTCGTGGGTATGGTAGAGGCAGAGACGTGGATAGGGCAATGGCAATGTCAGAGGATGAAACCCAAGTTAAAACAGTAGCCAACTGTATGGTCGAAACCAATTTTCCAAAATGTTGTATTCTAGGTGATCAGATACAATCTAAGTGTGGTCACACTTTCCCATTCATTGGTTCAATTTGCAATGATGACAGTCCATTGACGATTGGTTCCGAGAGAGATATGCCAGTTTTGCACGGATATATGGGTAACCAGTTAGTCAATGTGTGTGTTGAGGGATAGTGGTTGTAGCTCAGCAGTTGTGAGGCGGTCTCTCGTTCACGATAACCAGTTGACAGGGCAATATAGAATTTGTGTCCTAATTTGTGTCCTAATTGACGGTACAGCTCGGAAGGTCGAGGTTGCGAAAATCACTGTAAACACTCCATTTTTCGTTGGTGAAGTTGAAGCTTTGTGCATGGAAAATCCTTTGTACGACTTGATTTTGGGGAATATACCTGGGGTTCGAGGTCCGAATGACCCAAATCTTGATTGGATTGATAATACAGGAAATCGCACAGCTACCGACGACTCCGAGGATACATGTGCTGTACAAACACGCAAACAGAAGGCAAATGAAGGTAAGACCAAAGTACTGAAAGTACCAAAAGAAATTGCTGAAATTGGGGTAAGTGATTTGCGAGATGGACAAAAGGGTGATGATAGTCTACACAAATGGAAGGATCTAGCTGAGAAATCTGAGAAGATTGTTTCTAAAAATGGAAATGTAGAGTGGGCAAAAATCAGGTCTGGTGTACTATACCGGAAATTTCAATCGGAAAAGGTTGATAATGGTAAGTTATTTTGTCAAGTATTGGTTCCAAAAGTTCTGAGAACACAGGTGATGAAGTTAGCTCACGACACCATTTTAGCTGGTCATTTAGGTGTGCGGAAGATGACGGACAACGATTTTATCCGAGTTTTATTGGCATGGTGTGAAGAGTGACATCGTGCGATATTGCAGATCCTGTGATTTGTGCCAAAAGACATATCCAAGAGGTAAGGTGTCTAAGTTGCCGATCGGAACTATGCCATTGATAGAGACCCCATTTTCACGAGTAGCCGTGGATCTCATCGGGCCTATCCATCCTCCCACAGACAAAGGTCAGCGTTTCATTTTAACATTAGTGGACTATGCAACACGTTACCCAGAAGCGACACCATTGAAAAACATAGATACGGAGACTGTAGCAGAGGCGTTGGTAGAGATGTTTTCAAGGGTAGGTATACCAAATGAAATATTGTCGGATCTAGGTACCCAGTTCACTTCGGACTTGATGAGAGAGGTAAGCCGTTTGTTATCTCTTAAACAGCTCACAACGACCTGTTACAATCCGAAGTGTAATGGGCTTTGCGAACGATTCAACGGAACTCTCAAAGGTATGCTTAAGAAAATGTGTTCAGAGGAACCGAAGCAATGGGACAGGTATATAGCACCTCTACTTTTCGCATATCGTGAAGCTACTCAGGAAAGTTTAGGATTCAGTCCATTTGAGCTGTTGTATGGACGAACCGTACGTGGTCCAATGGTAATCCTGAAAGAGCTATGGACTAAGGAAATGGATGTACCCGAGATAAAGACAACCTATCAGTACGTTGTCGATTTAAGGAATCGGTTGGAACAGACGTGTGAACTAGCCCGGACGGAGCTGGCAAAGAATCAGGTGAGGTACAAGAAGTATGCCGATCAGAGGTGTAGAGACAGAAAATTTCGGGTAGGTGACAAAGTGTTACTGCTCTTACCAACAGATAAAAACAAGTTGCTGATGCAGTGGCAAGGTCTACAATGTTGTATCGAAACTAAACGCATTTGATTATAAAGTTGAGGTCCGAGGAAAGGTAAAGTTGTACCATGCTAATCTACTGAAGCTGTACATCGAGAGGGATCAAAGTCGACAAACTGATGGTGCAAGCAGTATGATAGACAAGGTATGTTCAGCAGTCGTAGAGCCAGATGGATATGAGGACAATGATGACGACTATTTGTGTACCAAGGTTTTGAAGGAAGGCTTGCCAAGTTTGTATCAGAAGGAGACATACAAAGATGTTGACGTTAACAAAGATCTGAGCCATGAACAACAAGATGAGGTAAATAAATTACTAGAAGAATATTCTGACGTGTTAAATGACATTCCAGGGAGTACCGAGTTGGTAGAACATGAGGTAAGACTGACATCTGACGAGCCCGTGCGGTTGAAGCCATATCCCGTGCCGCATGCGCTGAAGGAAGGTATCAAACAAGAGATAAAATCCATGTTAAAACTTGGTATTATTGAGCCCTCAGAGTCAAATTACTCGTCACCTATAGTCATAGTCAAAAAACCCGATGGAAGCAATAGATTCTGCATAGATTTCCGGAAATTAAATCGTATCACAGAATTTGATGCAGAACCAATTAGAAACCCTGATGATATTTTTGCACGACTCACCAATGCAAAATTCTTGACGAAGATTGATTTGAGTAAAGGTTATTTTCAAATTTCTGTAAACAAAGAGTGTAGGAAATACACAGCATTTTCATGTTCAGAAAAGGGCCTATACCAATTTTTGAGATTACCATTTGGGATGATAAACTCAGGTGCTTCATTTTGCCGCATGATGAGGAAGCTTCTAAGTGGCATGAAGGATATCGACAATTTTGTAGACGATATCATCATTTTCTCCGAAACTTGGTGTAGTCACATACTGGTACTGAGAGAACTGTTCAGCCGTCTCAGAAAAGCTAATCTGACAGCGAGGCCATCAACATGTATGGTCGGGCACTTTCATCTCGAGTTCTTAGGCCATGTGGTTGGAGAAGGTAAGATACAGCCAAAACCCAGCAAGGTTGAATGTATCCAAAACAGCCCTACACACCCAAAACGAAGACGCAGGTGAGGTCATTTCTCGGATTGGTCGGGTACTTCCGCAGGTTTGTACCAAACTTCAGCACGATAGCTGCACCTATTACCGACCTGACAAAGAAAGACGAGCCAAACAAGGTGATATGGGGGGATCCACAAGAAAAATCATTCCGTACATTGATTAATATCCTCACTTCACCAGTTGTTTTGAGATTGCCAAAGTTTGAGGACATGTTCATTCTCCGAACCGATGCTAGCAACTATGGTCTGGGTGCAGTATTGTTACAGGAGGTCGATGGTGTCAAATTCCCAATCGCATATGCAAGCAAAAAACTGTTAGATCGTGAAGTACGATATTCTACCATTGAGAAAGAATGTTTGGGTCTGGTGTGGGGAATTTCCAAGTTCCATGTATTTTTATATGGCAGAGAATTCATTTTGGAGACCGACCATCAACCGTTAGTGTACATTAACAGGGCCAAGGTCGCAAATGCGAGGATAATGCGTTGGGCATTGGCTCTACAGCAGTACAGATTCCGGATAATTGCTATAAAAGGCAGTGAAAATGTAGGAGCTGACTATCTCAGCAGGCAGGAGAACATTTAAGGTCGTGTGATTTGACAAGGTCAAAGGTCAGTTAAAGGTCAAGGTCGCAGTAAACGGTTAGTGAACAGTAAACCGTAGAACAGTGTGATCTCGATTTATGTTTTATTTGTAGTTGTATGTATTGTAAATAATTTTAGCTTGTCTAATTTTGTGAGTGAACACTTCCACGTAAAAAAGAATTTCTAGTTATTTTTCTCTTGGCAATGGGGGTGTGTCACAAAATTTTCTTGTATTACAATGTTTTGAGTGAAACTTGCAGCTGGCTGGTCAAGGGAAACAACCTCAATATATTGGGAGCAGGAGGGTATCAGGAGTTATCTTTCTTGTTGTACCCAACAGTCTAGCAGGTGGTTGGTATTGAGGAGTTACCATTCCTGTAGTATGCCCATATTGGTAGAACTGGTTTGGCTGGTGCTAAATATAGATTCAGTTGGGCCTATGCAGTTTGGCTGAGAAGTGGTCAGTTGTTGAGATGCCTTTGACGTGACAACACCCTTGCTCGTTAGCAGTTGTACAGTTGTATAGTAGTATTGAAGTTGATAGCAGTTGTGAAGGCCAGTCCATATTGTAAGTGGTTTTAACTCCCATTTTATTTTGTCGATTGTATTTGTGCATTGTTTGAAGTAGTGTTCATATAATTTGATTGAATAGAATTTTCTTTCCCATTTTTTTTGGACTTAGTAAATTTGGGCTCGAGTTGTGATGAAATATTCAATGTAATATTTCATCATTCACGTTGTAATTCATTACACGTGCATATCGTGAATGATACGGTTGAAGTCTCTTTATGTATATATTGGAGATAGGTGAATTGAATTTTCTTTTGAATGACGAGCCGATGCCCGGATTTATTTTCTTAGAAATTATATTTTATACGAGTACTTAGTGCGTTTTTTCCTCTCGTATGTTTAAGGTCCCTTTTGGCAGTGGTCCCTTCGAGGCGGTTACGGTGGTCTTAACAGTTGTACCGGTGTATCTACGAGGATAGTTACCATGGGGAAACCCGTCTGAGAGAGCTCCATTCCCGACCCGTATTCTGAACTCTTGGGGGAATATGTATTCGTAACAACGATTCTGATGTACTCTCAACATGCGAGTTGATCATGTGGAATGTGAAGATGATAGTAGCCGCATGCCGCTACACATGTCTGTGTGAAATCACATGTCTGTGTGACATCATTCACTGTCTATGGTCTATGTGACATACATAAATATCCTGTCGTGTGACATCCAATTAGAGCTTGTCTGTGTGACAACCAATTAGAGCTCGTCTGTGTGACATCCAATTATAGCTTGTCTGTGTGACATTCATTGATATCTTGTCTGTGTGACGTTCGTCGAAATATCGTCTGTGTGACATCAATTCCAATAATGTGCTATTGAAGAACTAGACATGTATGTTACTCATTTCCGCTGGTCGTCGCTATGTACATCGCTATGTATGAGAATCATTACGCATCATTACTTGTGATCGAGAGAAGAAATGACATTATGTCACTAGTATAAAAGGACACAATCTTAGAGCTGTTTGTGTATATCACGTGACATTATTACATGTACCGATTTTACTACAAGGATAAATTATTGTATGTCCACTATCGTTATGTTGTTCACTGTGCTCCGGTGTGTTGTGTAGCTCCGATCAATCATGTCGACCAAACCTGTGACAATCCCACAAACTTGAACCTACAGTACAAAATATGATATTTCGAATGAGTATTGACTGGAACTTTTGAACTTCCTTTAGTATCCCTGTGGCTACAGTATGTGGGTGGGGAGTTCAATCGCATGTGATGTAAATAATAACATCAACTTACCTGCAAAATGAGCATAGCCACCCAGATCCGAACCTGGCTATCATCTCCTCTTCAACCACTGGCCGCCGCCAGTTGGAATCAGGCCGTTTGGGCACAATTATTCGCCTATTTCAATTGTAAATTTCAATTATTTTCTCTGTTGTAAACATATTCAAATTTTCGCCATGTGGAAATCGATCTTTCTTTGTGATATATAACAAGAAAGCTGATTGGCTGAATTTACGTCGATCTCTAAATATTTATTCAAAACGACCAATAGCAAACGACGACATACCTCGTCATGCGGGATAAAATGCTAGCTTTATCGAGCCGTCAATTCTCGTCACGCGGGATAGGGTTAAGATAAACTGCAACGAGTTAACTCGGCGTGCGGGACACGGAAGCAGATAAGGCCGAAGCCTTATCTCGGCGCTAGGGGCGAATGAGTTAAGCACACTCACAATCATTCTGGGGTATCATAGGACAATAAGATAACGTTGGTTTTCTTGCAAGTTATTAAAACAGACTTCTGCAATAAGAAAGATTCGAAAATATAGTTTTATGTTAAATGTAAGTATTAGACATGCTAGGAACATCTGGTATTCAAAACATACACACATAAGCATTATATAATGCAAAAGAACAACCAGCAACCAGCAATTAACTAGTAATGTGTTTGTATATCCCTCAATATATGCAAGCTATATGTATGTACATACTTTAAAATAAAGTTAACATAATTAGCTGTCGTTCGAATTGGTGGAGTTTGTTGGTTTTGAAAATAATCAACGCGATGTCACACCGCCAAACTCCGCCAATTCTAATTACGATGATGCCCTGGGGGATATTCGAAGGGAAGATACTCGTTTCCAAGTTCGGTAACCTATTTATAATACAGTCTATACACACCGTCTTCGCATGTGGGTCCTTGGTATCCGATTTCGCAGGCGCCAGGACACATACCCGAACTTTTATTGCACGTATTTCCTTGTTGACTACAGTGACACGTACCGTTACAGTTGATGCCAAATGTTCCATCCTTGCATTCTGGAAAACCATCATGACCACGGGGTAACATTTGAATTGTTAAATCATTGGTAAATAATTTGTAAAATTTTCCTGATTCGCGTTGTTTAATTTACATGTGTGTTACACGTTCCGTACGTGCATTCTGGAGCACAATCATGATCACGGGGTGACATTTGCTATGCTGAAAAATTGGTGAAGTTAAATTGCATGAATCACGAAAATGTCATTATATAATGCAGTGTTCCTGATTCTTGTAATTTAATTTACATGTGCCGTTGCCGGCTATGCCAAGTGTTCCATCAGCATAGTCAGTGAGCACGATCACACTCGGTGTCACGCCAGGGTGACACCGGGCTGGTTTGCTGAAGGGATGGAACACCAAGCACGTTGTGGACAGAGACAACAAGGTATATTTTTTACAATGATGATGTATTTACATAAATGAAATGCAAAAACAATGGATGGTAATGTCAGTACGGACAACGTCCACTAGTAGCCACCGCCACAGGCACTTGCACAACCAAGGCACCTCCACGATTCTGGAACAGGTAGGTATAGTTCAACAGTATACGTCATCATGATCAGGATCAAGATCCAATGTTAGAGTTACGTTAATTAACTCCGGCTTCCGTCATGATGGGAGTGACGTTCTACTGACGTCGTAAAGTCACTTGTAACTATAAGATACAGAGCCTACTTGGGCGGATGGGGCCAATAACACATCGGTGAACGTCCTTAGCGATTCATCACGTCCTTGGACGGAATGACGTCACCAGAATGATGCCCCACTCGAATACGCCCATGGTCCACGCGGAGCAGAGTCCCCGCTGGTACACGGTGTCGTGTTGTGGACTCCAGAATAAATAGATATGTGTTGCGTACTGGTTCTACACATACACAAAGTATGGACGTGCCGTCGCTCGTTGCTGACTGGCTGGCTGCCTGGTTGGTGTACTGGCTGGTGTACTGGCTGGGACTACAAAACACAAACGGTGTTGTTACAAGAATGTAACGTGTTATAGTCTCAATAATAGTCACAGTAGTGCACATGAAATCAATATCATGATTGCATGGCAATACTAAACATCATCATATATTACAATGATGAAACATGATAAATTGCAATGTACACAAAGATATGTTCACTAATTGGAAGAAGGGGGCTGATGGAATTCATAAGTCGGAAAATGCGATATAACACATTAATGAACAGCCACTATATCTAGTGTACCCAACGATATATCTATTCACAGTCATACATGTGAATACAGACGTCATTCACAGTTATTTACCATCAGTAAGCAAACATTTGATTGCGACAGGCCTTACCCTGATCGGACTGCCCGTGGCCAACTGCGCTAACTTAATAATAATAAAGAGCAACTGTGCCAAGTATTTTCCTGTGCAGACTCACAGTATTACATTACTAATTATGAATACTGTATACTCTAATCAGACTGTATGATTCCACAGGCTGACCCAAAGCATCAGTGATTGAAATAAATTATACTTCACCTCATGTCCTTATTGCAGCTTACTGACGTATAAATCAGTGCATTTAGAGCATAACTGTCTGATCTGGTATATCCTGGTCGCAATAGCATTTACAATATTTACAATACACTGTGAACGTATATGGCTTGATAAAATGAATGTACAGACGACTGGGTTAGGAGTTTACATGTGTCCCCCATAGAGTAATGAAAGTCGTCCAGAAAATTCACGTTACAGTTGTGACATGTTTACAACGGGCAATAGTATCATGTATTGTACAGGGCGCAGACTGACATTGGACTGAATCGCAATATAAAATGCATAGCTAATGTTAGTGAACATTTCAATCGAGTTCGCCCTTCGTTTACAAATACCATACATTCCTAATGCAATTAGTCAGAGTGACATGCAAAAAAAACCCACATGAGAATAATATGCCATTACAATACTCACGGAATGCTCCCACATGCCAGTCCTGTAATCGTTATCATTTACACGTAAACACGACGAATTAATGAACCAACTAGAAATGGACGCTTGTCGACAAGCGCATGTGTATCCCCCTCTCCAGATACACAAGTAGTTTGAAAAAAGGGTGTTCGAGTTATGCTCCAGAGACAAAATCACTGACGGAAAAACAAAGGGAGATAACTAAAGAATTAGTGATGCAAGAGTTGTCATGCTTGCGGGACACACCTTTAGGGTCGTGGTCTATGCATGTGTGAAGTTTCATGAAAATATTCCAAAAGGTGTTCGAGTTATGCTCCAGACACGAAATCAGTGCACGAAACAACAAAGGGAGATAACTAAGAAATTAACGACGCAAGAGTTGTCATTCTTACGTGCGACACACCTTTGGGTCGTCTTCTATGCATGTGTGAAGTTTATTAAACTAGAAAATGTGTTCATAGAACACGGATGTACCACATATCGCTTTGATGATAAATGAGGCCAAATTCCAAGTCAAAATTTTCTTTTACCTGAGCGTTAAAGTTTTTGAAGCACCAAGTATGTGACCTTGACCCTGGGCTTGGCGGGGGCAGGACAAACGTGGATTTGGCACAGGGCGGTAGAGGACCATTAGAGCAATGCATATATGAAATATGAAGCTGATCCGTGAAAGAAAACAGAAATTATAAGATATTTACCTGAGCGTTAAGTTTTTGAAGCACTAAGTATATGATGTTACCCTGGCTTGGTGGGGGCGGGACGAACGTGGATTTGGCACAGGGCGGTAGAGGACCATTAGAGCAACGCATATATGAAATATGAAGTTGATCCGTGAATGGAAAGAAAAATTATAAGATATTTACCTGAGCATTAAAGTTTTTGAAGCACCAAGTATGTGACCTTGACCCTGGGATTGGCGGGGGCAGGACGAACGTGGATTTGGCACAGGGCGGTAGAGGACCATTAGAGCAATGTGTATATGAAATATGAAGATGATCCATGAAAGAAAACAGAAATTATAAGATATTTACCCGAGCGTTAAAGTTTTTGAAGCACTAAGTATGTGACCTTGACTCTGGGCTTGACGGGAGCAGGACGAACGTGGATTTGGGACAAGGCGGTAGACGACCATTAGAGCAACGCGTATATGAAATATGAAGTTGATCCGTGAATGGAAATAAAAATTATAAGATATTTACCTGAGCGTTAAAGTTTTTGAAGCACCAAGTATGTGACCTTGACCCTGGGATTGGTGGGGCAGGACGAACGTGGATTTGGCACAGGGCGGTAGAGGACCATTAGAGCAATGCGTATATGAAATATGAAGATGATCCATGATCCATGAAAGAAAACAGAAAGTATAAGATATTCACCTAAGCGTTAATGTTTTTGAAGCACTAAGTATGTGACCTTGACCCTGGGCTTGACGGGGGCAGAACGAACGTGGATTTGACACAGGGCGGTAGAGGACCATTAGAGCAATGCGTATATGCGTGTTCGAGTTATTCTCTGGATACAAAATCAGAGCACGAAACAAAGGGAGATAAGTAAACAAGAATTCCGCGGAATCAGATGCCTCGTCTTGTCCTGCCTTGACCTCGAGCCTGGGCCCGAAAGCAATTTTCACTGGCCCGAACATATTATACAATTATTGACTAGTGAACCATAGAATATCAGATTATATTCTATGGCTCACTAGTCAATAATTGTTTTATTATATGATAATTGTCTGTATATAGCACTTACGACCTTATGCTACTAGACAAAAATTGAAAAAGAATTTGAAAAAAAAAATGAAAAAAAAAAATGGAAAAAAAAAAAAAAGTTTAAAAATTAAAAATAATAATGCTTGCTACTGGAGCCCAGAATTTTTTTTTAATAGTCTTATATTTATCTACATATATCTGCACAGGTCCACATAATGCCACAATATTTTCAACACAGTTTACGGAAATGTAATATAATCATTTACCTGTATAAATTACCTGTAAGTGGTCAGTGGTCAGTTGCACATGCTAGCACATGCACAGGTGAATAGTCTGTATATAGCACTTACGACCTTATGCTACTGGACAAAAATTGAAAAATAATTTGAAAAAAAAAGAAAAAAAAAAATAAAAAAAAAAATGAAAAAAAAAAATGATGAAATGAAAAAAAAAAGTTTAAAATAAAAATAATGAAAAAAAAAAGTAATAATGTTCTATTGGAGACCAGATTTTTTTTTAATAGTCCTATATTTATCTACATATATCTGCACAGGTCCACATAATGCCACAATATTTTCAACACAGTACCCAATGTAGTAATTTACCTGTATAAATTACCTGGTCAACAGTGGTCAAGCACTGGACATCTGCACATGCTAGCCCATGCTAGCACATGGTTCTCCCAGTTTCTATTGTTCTCTCTACAGGTAAGGTGTACAGAGCACACGAGAAAAGGTGTACAGAGCAGACGAGAAAACAGGTCTTCATGCATTATTGTCCAGTTTGTAGAGTGCGCAAAACAAAAAAGGGAGATAACTGAAAAATTAGCTACGCAAGAGTTGTCATTCTTGTGCGCGACACACCTCCGCGTCGTGGTCTATGCATGTGTGAAGTTTGATGAAAATATTCCAAAGGGTGGTCGAGTTATGCTCCGGACAGGAAATCAGTGAGCGAAAACAAAAAAGGGAGATAATTCAACAATTAGCTATGCAAGAGTTGTCATTCTTGTGCACGACACACCTTCGGTTCGTGGTCTAATTGAATGTGTTAAGTTTCATAAAAATATTCCAAAGGGTGGTCGAGTTATGGTCAATCAGTGCGCGAAACAAAAAAGGGAGATAACTCAAAAATTAGCTATGCAAGAGTTGTCATTCTTGTGCGCGACACACCTTCGGGTCGTGGTCTATGCATGTGTGAAGTTTCATGAAAATATTCGAAAGGGTGGTGGAGTTATGCCCCGGACACGAAATCAGTGCGAGAAACAAAAAAGGGAGATAACTCAAAAATTAGTATTGCAAGAGTTGTCATTCTTGTGCGCGACACACCTTCGGGTCGTGGTCTATGCATGTGTGAAGTTTCATGAAAATATTCCAAAGGGTGTTCGAGTTATGCTCCGGACAAGAAGTGTCTGCAGTGGACGCGGACGCGGACGCGGACGCGAACGCGGACGCGGACGCGGACGCGGACGCGGACGCGGACGCGGACGCGGACGCGGCGCGCTGTCAAATCCATAGTATCTCCCGACGGAGTCCGGTTGATACAATAAGATTTGATTAATGGAGATAATCTACATCAGCGGATACATGCTATACGGCTTTTAATGACCAAACGTTTGGTCGAAATGGGTCCAAATAACTCAGGTAAATTAAATAGTGCAGTATTATCGTGGATACGATAACGATGCGTAGAATTTCCGGTCTTGACAAGATTCAGAATTAAATGGCAGCATTAGAAAGTAACAAAAAGATATGTACTCACCAATTCCCAGTGAAAGCTTGCGATCCAATGTGTCACAATAATGTAATTGAGTGTCCGACTGATAGTATATGATGATATATCAAATATATACGCCCACCCTGGTGCACAAATATCCTCATGTAGTCTGCCTGTCAATGTAAAACTATGTGCCAACATTTGGCGTACAATTTTGCATAAGTGGACTAATGTTCTAACAGTCAGTCTAGCTCATGAGATATCTGGTGAATTAATCTGAAATACTTCAGCCATAAGTAGATATGACCTACTAGGTAATTAGGCTAGCATCCAAGTCTGCATAAACAGTGGAGATCACCCAGATATAACCAGTGCAAAATCCAATACTGGTGGTCCGTGCACGGTTTCGGATAAAACGCTATTCTCTCCAGCGGTTTATTCCACTGGAGCGATATTTCACACGCCAATACGCCAATACCTATTCGATCGTCTGTACTAGAATATTCGATTATTGTGCTCTATACTAGTAGTGTGTGACCCGTGTTACAATTAATAGATGATAAAGAAAATAGTCGGCTACGATTCGTGACACTCGGAGTATAATGAGGTAACATATATGTTGTCTTTTTTTGCTTTGGAAGTTAGTAAAACAGATTTCTGGAATAAGAAGGATTCGAAAATACAGTTTTGGGTTAAATGTAATTATTAGACATGCTAGGAAAATCTGGTATTTAAAGCATACGGCAATAAGTATTATATAAGGCAATATAACAACCAGTAACTAGCAACTAACTAGCAACGCGTGTCTAATATGCATGTATGCATGCTACATATATCTTAATGCTATAAACATGATAGCATAACGTTAACATATTTGGCGTTCGAATTGGCGGAATTTGTCGGTTTGATGATAAGCAACGTGATGTCAAAACGCTAATTCTAATTATGATCATTCCGTGGAAGTAGTTCTAAGGGAAGCTGCTCGTGAGGTTCCAATTT